>OV815995.1:30643836-31197790 GCA_929113495.1 Andrena minutula | reverse complement strand
AACTGGAAACACCGCAATTATAACATTCTCATTTCTCCTGTGCTGATGTAGGAGACGAGGACGATCAAGTCATGCATATGTGCCGCCTCTGTCAACCCAATAAATAATTAATTTATATATATTTACTTTATTTATATTGTTTTTTAATTGCTACCCCATCATGCCCCACCCGTGGGGCAGGACGGGGAGATAGGACTTTTTCTGAATTTTTTTATTTATTCCATTAAAACCTGTAAAGATTAGGTTGATTCATAGTTAAACTGAAAGACTTATTACCAAAGAATGGCTCAGACATAAAATTGATTAGTTGATTAAGAAAACCTGTGTTTTATTCATCATCAAACCTTAACTACCCCGTCTTGCCCCACCTTCCCCTACGTCTCGCGGTGAGACACAGGAAGAAACGGGGTAGTCGGCTGACTGGTAACTAAAGGAAGGCAACTAAATGCCGATAATTGCTGAGATTTTTTCAATGGGTTTCTTATGGAAAAGAACTGTATGTAACTAGTTATTTGCTATTATTTATTATCAGAATCGATACTGCTGATTTTGGGCCCAAAAATGTTTTTCTTCCATATCGCCGAAGAATTTAAAGAATCGATTTGAAATTCTGCACACAAAATACATACAAACTTTGACACGTGTTTACACACACCTCAGAAATAGACGGCATGATATTGTAACCCTTTTCGGGAGCTCATATTAGTAGTTTAGAAGAAATATATAGAAAATACATAATCCCATAACTTTTGAATTCTGACTTCTTTCCTTATTTTTTTGGTATTCGGTCCCACTGTGGCGACGGATGGCCAGATTCCTGTCGCAGGCGAGTAGATTCAGGTTAGGGAGCCAGTCGCTGGATCTGCCGCAGCTAGAAGATCTCATCTGTAGTCGGACTTAGCGCGTCTGATGGCAGCATCCATGGTATCCAATTTTTCACCCCTTACATTTGAGTCACCGCAGTGAAAAACAACACGTACCTATCTATTATTTTTTGCTGTTCCACAACCCCTCCCAAGTTTCATGCAAATCGGAGGGGGATCGTTCGCGACCATTCCTTCCGAGATTTGACCTGAAGCGACAACTTTGCAACGCGAGACCGCGGAAATCCCCGAGCTAGCGAATATCCGTTGCCGCGCGGAAGGTTTTTCATACGGCAATCGCTATTGAGAACAAGCGAGCACGATAGGTATCGGCAACACCCCTGCTTTCCATATAATGGCCCTTTCTACTAATTTAGTTAATTAGGGTTTGACGTTAGGGTCATCGTATGCACTACCCACCGGCAGAGCAAAAAAGTAGGCCTAAAATTCTTAACGACGGTAAATATTTATACGGTTTGCCAGAATTTTAAGGGGCAATCAAGAACCTGGTGCCGTCTTTAAGAATTTTAGGCCTTGTTTAGCCTCTGTTAATCCGTATACCACTCTGCCGGTGGGTAGGAAGTACGTGCGACCACTTCGGACCCGCACGTACCGTTGTTAACCGCCGTCGCGCGGAACAATGTGATCATAAACGCGACCGTACCGACTTCGTCAAGATGGAGAGGGTTCCTTCTCCCCCGACGAATTCACGGAGGGAAGGTCCCCCCTCTTCGAGGAACGGTATTCCTAATGTGTGTTTCATAATTACATTAAAACAACAATCACTTGTATATCATTTTCTCTTACCATAATCCCATAACTTTTGTTTCATTATTCTGAAGCAGTCTAGCGTTTGGGCGCAGCATCCAGACACCGGCTAGGAGATTCCGCCATTAAAGCAGGAACACAGACACTCTTCCCAGTGTGCTTGCGTCTTGTAGAGTAGCCTAGGCGGCTGCTACAGCAGACGCCCGAAGACTCCTACGTCTGGCGTGACTGGGGGTACATACCTACACTGCGTCTGATCATGGCGCCCAAATCTAGCTACGGGGTGTCGCCTTTACGACATAAATTAGAAAAATAATAATCTGTGTACACTAAAACCGATCATACTTTGAATATGTGTTCGCATCTGGTCCCGACCGAAGTCCCGTACATGAAACCAGAAGCATGCGGCCTCATAAAATTGACTCTGGGACCCTGGCTTAACGATGGTGTAAGGTCGATAGGGGGTAAAAGTAATCACGTTTCGGTGGTCAGGACCAACAAAGGGACAACAGCACTGAGAAATAAGGATTTCGGTCTCTTTCAGAACCAAAGTAAATAGTCATTATCTGTTTATAGTAGTTGCAGTTGCTGGTATCCGGTTCTTCACTCCGACCTCGCTATAAGCGATAGGGTAAGCCGGGATAATATGCCACAGTTAACTTTGAAATGCGATATCTCGCAAGTGTAAGTAGGTACCGGGAAAAAGAAAAAAAGTATATGAAAGTGTAACTAATTCTGTGTATTGGCCAGAAAGTAGAGATATGTAACTTTTATAATTCAATGAGAAACGTACAAATACAAAAGCCCTCGAAAGTGGCATATTACCCAGGTGGTGGGTGAATATGCCACAAGGTCTGAAGTAATATGCCACAAGCTATGAAGTGCGAACTAATCACTCAAATTTTGGAGAATCAACAATATTTTAAACTATTTACGCTATTAATAACTAATAACAAATATTTGAGCTCAATGAAACGTAAAATATATTTGAAAAAATAGCTATTTCTTACAAACTAAATAGTCTCCAATCTCTACGCAGTCTTCATGAACCCACTTTTTGCAACAAGTAGTTTTTACCCAGTCACATTTAGGTCCTTCTTTGTCATAATAATAGAGTTCGTCTATTGCACAGTAATTGTCATTTTCTGCATCAGTCGAATCGACATAAGAAATATCTACTACATTCTCCAAATTTGTTCTTCGGTTTTTATTTCTAGAACAGCTCCTTTTATTCGTACATACTTCTTAGGCATGGTTCTAATACGAAAAAACAACTCGATGGCATTAAATAGAAAGAGTTATAAAGATAAGATCATGTGGTATATTACTCCAAACGACCATAAAAAGAAGGATGGAAAATCTCTCCACAAAGAACATAGTTTTAACGGATGTTTGAGAGGTTATAGAATTCGTTTGTTTGTATACTTTAACATAATCTATTGCTTTTTGGTATAGCTGTTCACACAAATGTATAATCTGCATTCTAGTTACAGTATGAAATTAGATCAAACCGATAATTTTATAACTTACCAGGATTTATTAAAAATAAAGGAAGATAAAATCCAAAATCTGTTGTCGTCTTGACAGTTACACTAAACTGAACGGAATTAGTGCAAATATGACGCCATATGTGCATTATTTAAAAAATATTGAGAAGTGGCATATTACCCGCGGTGGCATATTACCCCGACTTACCCTAAGTAATTTCAAAAAGTATTTATGATATCCTGCGAAAGCAGGTATACGGAGTCTTCGAGTACGTATGCCATTCGATACATGCGTCCTCGTAGGGGAGGGTCGTGCAGTACCGACCGCTCTAAGTTTTTTTTGTAATATCTTGGGGTAGAGTCGATGAAAATCAGAAATTCAAAAACGTGTTTGTATTATAGATAGAACTTAGTAAGAGGAGGGTAATTATTTTTGTGTAATTCAATTATAAGAATTGATAATTCGCAAAAGTAAAAATGTTGTAATTTCTAGGAAACGAAAAATTGTCGTCCACTACCGACCAACTATTAAATTAGTAGATTCTTAGGTTTAAATCAGGCCTGGGATTTAAGTGAACGCGGCGGCCGATTTTTAAAGGCAACGCCTCTTTTCCCCCGCCTCAGGCCCGTACCATATGAACCGCGCGTAGCTCGGTTGATATGAGCTACGCGCGGTTCATATGGTACGGGCCTGAGGCGCTCGAAGCTCCTAGGCCGCCGGCGGGGGCCAAGACGTGTGGTGGGGGAAAAGAGGCGTTGCCTCTGAAAATCGGCCGCCGCGTTCACTTAAATCCCAGGCCTGGTTTAAATGATTAACAATGTTAATAACGACATTTAACTAGTACAATACAAGATTCTGTTCAAATTTTATTCGTACAAACTCGCAAGTCAGATAATTAATATTCTCCTGATCTGTGCATTCGACGTGTGCCCAACCGTCACATACGGTATACTGCATCCACTATTTGTCAAATGATTCCTTGCAAACAGAGATGGGCAAAATTTTTATTTAAATAAAATTTCGAATAACGAATAAAAAAACTAACCTCTTTCGTCGAATAAAAAAATTAACTTCATTCGTCGAATAATCTAAAGTTAAAGTAACTTTTATTTGATCCTTATTTACATAATTTTTTATTTAGTTAATGCCCAACTCCGCTTGCAAATAACACACTGCATAACTTCTTCATTAGATCTTAGCTTCCTGTTTGTTAGGTTATCATACCCTATCCTTATTTACTTTATATTTCTGCGCGAAAAGGTAGTCACTCGAATACAAATTTCCACAAGAACATCGAATTCTGCGGCCAAAAAAAACCTATCAACTCGTTTTTACAATCAATAGTCGTGTGTTATTGACGTGAACATTATTCTCCGTGATTTCTGAGAGCCGTAGGGGAAGGTGGGGTAAGACGGGGTAGTCAAGGTTTGATGATGAATAAAACACGGGTTTTCTTAATCAACTAATCAATTTTGTGCCTGAACTATTCTTTGATAATAAGTCTTTCAGTTTGACTATCAATCAACCGATTATTTAATGGTTTTAATAGAATAATTAAAAAAAATTCAGAAAAAGTCCTTTCACCCCATCTTGCCCCACGGGTGGGGTAATATATTTCTTTAATCAATCTGAGGCTGGCAACAGCATTTAATTTTTATTTTAAGATTCAAACTTTGAACTACTCAGGAACCTAAAATTTCACACAAACTGTTTTCTTGTGCGATTCGACGTGAAATGGCGCATTAGTGGGTGAAGGGTCGGTTACAATAAATTTGAATGTACACTTATTCTTTACCATGTAATGACAATAGTATTTTTTATTCATTTTAATAAAATGGAACATGAAACATTCGTTACATTTAACAGTTGCGCACGCTTCCGTTACCACACACGCTATCTGCGCGCACTCATATCTCGCGCCCCCCCCCCCCCCAATTAACACTCATTCCGCAGTCGCGGAAAAAATTTCGTCCCCCCATACTCGTGTCACTCATTAGTGATATTAGTCTAGTAATAACTGGTAATATTAATAATTAATAATAATAATAATACACTACTAATAACTAATAATATTAATAATTTATAATAATGATACTAAAAATACTTTTAATTTATTATTTTAAGATTCAAAAATTTTCTTTGAAATTTCGAGCGGTCACTGCGGTCGGGGTATCGGCGGGGGTAGTTATTGGCTACCTTCTGAAGCCATTTCCTATAACAGGCGGCATACCTGGCTGCAGAAACCATTTCAGTTTGAAACATCGCGTCGAGCAGAAGTGTTTCGTATCGCTAATTTTTTCCTGCACAGTTTATACGAAATGGAGTGGACTCGCGAAGATATGAACGCTCTAATAGCGGAGTACGAGAAATTTGATTGTTTGTGGAAAGTGGACACACCACAGTGTAAAAAAAAACATTTAAGAGATGACGCGTGGCGTGCAATCGGCATCACTTTAAATGTTACTGTCGCGGAAGCCGAATGCAAAATGCAATCCCTGCTCGCTTCTTACCGCAGAGAGAAGCGGAAAGTTGGGGAATCGAAAAAATCCGGGAGTGGGACACAGGAGATCTATGTGCCGAAATGGTTTGGCTATGACCGGATGAATTTCCTGCACGATATTAACAAACCAAAAAAAACGAGAGAGTCAATAACTCCCACAACGGTAAGCATTTGAAATTTGTATAGGAAATAATAATAATTGATTCAAATATTCGGACGCAACATATGAAATTAATGTATGTAAAATTTTTACAGGAAAGTGCTGCGAATAGCATCGATATGGAAAGTAATCCCGGAGCAAGTGGAGAGGGGAGTCATGTACAACCTGCCGTTGATGTCAACACTATTGTCGATGAGGCATCCGGAAGCAGACTGGAGCCACCTGCCAAACGACTGAAGCCGGCAGATAAAGCGGAACTAGCGTTTGAAACGATGCAAGCTGTGATCCGCGCAAGGAGTACTAAGTACACCGATGCGTCCGCAACGTATGGGGAATTAGTGGCCCACAAATTGCGGCAATTGCCGAGCGATTTTCATCGCACGATAGCACAACGCCAGATGGATGATATTCTATACAATATGTTGATTGCGATGCAGGAGAACGGAGAAAGAGCTGCTTCTTCGCAGCTGTCATTCGCGTCGCATAGCAGCTCTTAATTATCATTATTATTAGTTGTTAGTAGCGTATTATTATTCTTAATTATTAATATTATTAGTTATTAGTAGTGTATTATTATTATTATTAATTATTAATATTACCAGTTATTACTAGACTAATATCACTAATGAGTGACACGAGTATGGGGGGACGAAATTTTTTCCGCGACTGCGGAATGAGTGTTAATTGGGGGGGGGGGGGGCGAGATATGAGTGCGCGCAGATAGCGTGTGTGGTAACGGAAGCGTGCGCAACTGTTAAATGTAACGAATGTTTCATGTTCCATTTTATTAAAATGAATAAAAAATACTATTGTCATTACATGGTAAAGAATAAGTGTACATTCAAATTTATTGTAACCGACCCTTCACCCACTAATGCGCCATTTCACGTCGAATCGCACAAGAAAACAGTTTGTGTGAAATTTTAGGTTCCTGAGTAGTTCAAAGTTTGAATCTTAAAATAAAAATTAAATGCTGTTGCCAGCCTCAGATTGATTAAAGAAATATATTACCCCACCCGTGGGGCAAGATGGGGTGAAAGGACTTTTTCTGAATTTTTTTTAATTATTCTATTAAAACCATTAAATAATCGGTTGATTGATAGTCAAACTGAAAGACTTATTATCAAAGAATAGTTCAGGCACAAAATTGATTAGTTGATTAAGAAAACCCGTGTTTTATTCATCATCAAACCTTGACTACCCCGTCTTACCCCCACCTTCCCCTACGGCTCTCAGAAATCACGGAGAATAATGTTCACGTCAATAACACACGACTATTGATTGTAAAAACGAGTTGATAGGTTTTTTTTGGCCGCAGAATTCGATGTTCTTGTGGAAATTTGTATTCGAGTGACTACCTTTTCGCGCAGAAATATAAAGTAAATAAGGATAGGGTATGATAACCTAACAAACAGGAAGCTAAGATCTAATGAAGAAGTTATGCAGTGTGTTATTTGCAAGCGGAGTTGGGCATTAACTAAATAAAAAATTATGTAAATAAGGATCAAATAAAAGTTACTTTAACTTTAGATTATTCGACGAATGAAGTTAATTTTTTTATTCGACGAAAGAGGTTAGTTTTTTTATTCGTTATTCGAAATTTTATTTAAATAAAAATTTTGCCCATCTCTGTTTGCAAGGAATCATTTGACAAATAGTGGATGCAGTATACCGTATGTGACGGTTGGGCACACGTCGAATGCACAGATCAGGAGAATATTAATTATCTGACTTGCGAGTTTGTACGAATAAAATTTGAACAGAATCTTGTATTGTACTAGTTAAATGTCGTTATTAACATTGTTAATCATTTAAACCAGGCCTGGGATTTAAGTGAACGCGGCGGCCGATTTTCAGAGGCAACGCCTCTTTTCCCCCACCACACGTCTTGGCCCCCGCCGGCGGCCTAGGAGCTTCGAGCGCCTCAGGCCCGTACCATATGAACCGCGCGTAGCTCATATCAACCGAGCTACGCGCGGTTCATATGGTACGGGCCTGAGGCGGGGGAAAAGAGGCGTTGCCTTTAAAAATCGGCCGCCGCGTTCACTTAAATCCCAGGCCTGATTTAAACCTAAGAATCTACTAATTTAATAGTTGGTCGGTAGTGGACGACAATTTTTCGTTTCCTAGAAATTACAACATTTTTACTTTTGCGAATTATCAATTCTTATAATTGAATTACACAAAAATAATTACCCTCCTCTTACTAAGTTCTATCTATAATACAAACACGTTTTTGAATTTCTGATTTTCATCGACTCTACCCCAAGATATTACAAAAAAAACTTAGAGCGGTCGGTACTGCACGACCCTCCCCTACGAGGACGCATGTATCGAATGGCATACGTACTCGAAGACTCCGTATACCTGCTTTCGCAGGATATCATAAATACTTTTTGAAATTACTTAGGGTAAGTCGGGGTAATATGCCACCGCGGGTAATATGCCACTTCTCAATATTTTTTAAATAATGCACATATGGCGTCATATTTGCACTAATTCCGTTCAGTTTAGTGTAACTGTCAAGACGACAACAGATTTTGGATTTTATCTTCCTTTATTTTTAATAAATCCTGGTAAGTTATAAAATTATCGGTTTGATCTAATTTCATACTGTAACTAGAATGCAGATTATACATTTGTGTGAACAGCTATACCAAAAAGCAATAGATTATGTTAAAGTATACAAACAAACGAATTCTATAACCTCTCAAACATCCGTTAAAACTATGTTCTTTGTGGAGAGATTTTCCATCCTTCTTTTTATGGTCGTTTGGAGTAATATACCACATGATCTTATCTTTATAACTCTTTCTATTTAATGCCATCGAGTTGTTTTTTCGTATTAGAACCATGCCTAAGAAGTATGTACGAATAAAAGGAGCTGTTCTAGAAATAAAAACCGAAGAACAAATTTGGAGAATGTAGTAGATATTTCTTATGTCGATTCGACTGATGCAGAAAATGACAATTACTGTGCAATAGACGAACTCTATTATTATGACAAAGAAGGACCTAAATGTGACTGGGTAAAAACTACTTGTTGCAAAAAGTGGGTTCATGAAGACTGCGTAGAGATTGGAGACTATTTAGTTTGTAAGAAATAGCTATTTTTTCAAATATATTTTACGTTTCATTGAGCTCAAATATTTGTTATTAGTTATTAATAGCGTAAATAGTTTAAAATATTGTTGATTCTCCAAAATTTGAGTGATTAGTTCGCACTTCATAGCTTGTGGCATATTACTTCAGACCTTGTGGCATATTCACCCACCACCTGGGTAATATGCCACTTTCGAGGGCTTTTGTATTTGTACGTTTCTCATTGAATTATAAAAGTTACATATCTCTACTTTCTGGCCAATACACAGAATTAGTTACACTTTCATATACTTTTTTTCTTTTTCCCGGTACCTACTTACACTTGCGAGATATCGCATTTCAAAGTTAACTGTGGCATATTATCCCGGCTTACCCTATCGCTTATAGCGAGGTCGGAGTGAAGAACCGGATACCAGCAACTGCAACTACTATAAACAGATAATGGCTATTTACTTTGGTTCTGAAAGAGACCGAAATCCTTATTTCTCAGTGCTGTTGTCCCTTTGTTGGTCCTGACCACCGAAACGTGATTACTTTTACCCCCTATCGACCTTACACCATCGTTAAGCCAGGGTCCCAGAGTCAATTTTATGAGGCCGCATGCTTCTGGTTTCATGTACGGGACTTCGGTCGGGACCAGATGCGAACACATATTCAAAGTATGATCGGTTTTAGTGTACACAGATTATTATTTTTCTAATTTATGTCGTAAAGGCGACACCCCGTAGCTAGATTTGGGCGCCATGATCAGACGCAGTGTAGGTATGTACCCCCAGTCACGCCAGACGTAGGAGTCTTCGGGCGTCTGCTGTAGCAGCCGCCTAGGCTACTCTACAAGACGCAAGCACACTGGGAAGAGTGTCTGTGTTCCTGCTTTAATGGCGGAATCTCCTAGCCGGTGTCTGGATGCTGCGCCCAAACGCTAGACTGCTTCAGAATAATGAAACAAAAGTTATGGGATTATGGTAAGAGAAAATGATATACAAGTGATTGTTGTTTTAATGTAATTATGAAACACACATTAGGAATACCGTTCCTCGAAGAGGGGGGACCTTCCCTCCGTGAATTCGTCGGGGGAGAAGGAACCCTCTCCATCTTGACGAAGTCGGTACGGTCGCGTTTATGATCACATTGTTCCGCGCGACGGCGGTTAACAACGGTACGTGCGGGTCCGAAGTGGTCGCACGTACTTCCTACCCACCGGCAGAGTGGTATACGGATTAACAGAGGCTAAACAAGGCCTAAAATTCTTAAAGACGGCACCAGGTTCTTGATTGCCCCTTAAAATTCTGGCAAACCGTATAAATATTTACCGTCGTTAAGAATTTTAGGCCTACTTTTTTGCTCTGCCGGTGGGTAGTGCATACGATGACCCTAACGTCAAACCCTAATTAACTAAATTAGTAGAAAGGGCCATTATATGGAAAGCAGGGGTGTTGCCGATACCTATCGTGCTCGCTTGTTCTCAATAGCGATTGCCGTATGAAAAACCTTCCGCGCGGCAACGGATATTCGCTAGCTCGGGGATTTCCGCGGTCTCGCGTTGCAAAGTTGTCGCTTCAGGTCAAATCTCGGAAGGAATGGTCGCGAACGATCCCCCTCCGATTTGCATGAAACTTGGGAGGGGTTGTGGAACAGCAAAAAATAATAGATAGGTACGTGTTGTTTTTCACTGCGGTGACTCAAATGTAAGGGGTGAAAAATTGGATACCATGGATGCTGCCATCAGACGCGCTAAGTCCGACTACAGATGAGATCTTCTAGCTGCGGCAGATCCAGCGACTGGCTCCCTAACCTGAATCTACTCGCCTGCGACAGGAATCTGGCCATCCGTCGCCACAGTGGGACCGAATACCAAAAAAATAAGGAAAGAAGTCAGAATTCAAAAGTTATGGGATTATGTATTTTCTATATATTTCTTCTAAACTACTAATATGAGCTCCCGAAAAGGGTTACAATATCATGCCGTCTATTTCTGAGGTGTGTGTAAACACGTGTCAAAGTTTGTATGTATTTTGTGTGCAGAATTTCAAATCGATTCTTTAAATTCTTCGGCGATATGGAAGAAAAACATTTTTGGGCCCAAAATCAGCAGTATCGATTCTGATAATAAATAATAGCAAATAACTAGTTACATACAGTTCTTTTCCATAAGAAACCCATTGAAAAAATCTCAGCAATTATCGGCATTTAGTTGCCTTCCTTTAGTTACCAGTCAGCCGACTACCCCGTTTCTTCCTGTGTCTCACCGCGAGACGTAGGGGAAGGTGGGGCAAGACGGGGTAGTTAAGGTTTGATGATGAATAAAACACAGGTTTTCTTAATCAACTAATCAATTTTATGTCTGAGCCATTCTTTGGTAATAAGTCTTTCAGTTTAACTATGAATCAACCTAATCTTTACAGGTTTTAATGGAATAAATAAAAAAATTCAGAAAAAGTCCTATCTCCCCGTCCTGCCCCACGGGTGGGGCATGATGGGGTAGCAATTAAAAAACAATATAAATAAAGTAAATATATATAAATTAATTATTTATTGGGTTGACAGAGGCGGCACATATGCATGACTTGATCGTCCTCGTCTCCTACATCAGCACAGGAGAAATGAGAATGTTATAATTGCGGTGTTTCCAGTTTTCTCGACATACGAGTCTTTTGCTTTGTGATTGGGACGGGAATCAGTTCTTTTGGACTAATTAATAGAAAAGAAGTATCATTTTCCTCGGTCCGTCTTTCGTTTGTAGTTTCTAACCATCCCGGGACAATGAGAGACTTTGATTTTTATTTCTAGGTTTGTGAGGGGCATGATGGGGTAATGAAAATAAGAGGTACCCCAATCATGCCCCTTCTCATCTCACTACAATCATATGAACACTGCCCGAAACAGTATTTGCGAAAGGATAAAATGACACACGTGCCTCATAGCCAGCTGAATTCTGCCTCAGAAACATATACATGTACTGCAGATCTTGTATATTATCATATCATTGTCACGGGTGCTAAAAATAAGGAAGATGTTAAGAAATCCCAATAAATTATAAATTCTGATCTATCTTTGTCACACGTCCACGTGTTTCACTGACTTGCTGCTCACTGACGGTGTCGGTAACGACACGTTTAACGCGTATGCTCAATTTTTACTAGTGCGATTGTATCACGAGATACGGGGGGTACCCCGTATCTTGCCCCTCGCTCCGTCTTGCCCCACCTTCCTCTACTGCTACCTACTTCTTCAGAGTAATTTAGTTTCCTATTCCATTGTCAGGGAAACCTTTTTTCAATCTAATATAAGCATATCTTCTCCTTTTGTTAGTCGAGGAAAAAGCCACACCTGAATCCCAAACATTATTCAGGCTGATCGGTCAGAGCGCCTCGGCAGGGTCGCGGTTTATATGGTCATATTATGGCAGGATTTTCGACTTTCTTCGTACTGGGTTAATCCGTTGATTGCTCTGTCACGGGGTGGTACACGGGGAATTCGGACCGGCACGTCCGAAGCCTCTACCGCCGACTCGCGGGACATTACGCCCATAAAACCCCGACCCTGGCGACACGCTCTGGCCGATCGGCCTGCTTAGTATTTCGGAACCAAATGTGGTATTTCCCACCCCCACATCGTCAACAGGGAGAAGGTTTCTCCTCCGCCGATGAATTCCCAGAGGGATGATCCCCCCCTCTCGCAGAACGGTGTTTCCAAAATGTTAGTTTCATAATTAGATTACAACAACAATAACTTTCATATCATTTTCCCTTCTTTATACAATAAAGTGAAAAGTATAAAGTAGTTGAAGGCAGAAACTGTACTGTAAAATTGAAAGTCTCAATTTGAAATTCTGCACACAAAATACATACAAACTTTGACACGTGTTTACATACACCTCAGAAGTAGGCGTCATGATATTTTTACCTTTTTTAAGAGCCCATATTAGTAGCCCACAGAAAACATATAAAAAGTACATAATCCCCTAACTTTTGAATTCTGACTTCTTTCCTGATTTTTTGGTAGTGTCTGTCCCACTGTGGCAATCGATCGCAGTGCAACCACGTCGCTAGACTCCCTTCGGAGCCGTCGAGTGACCGGTCGCAGTCCCCAGCGCGCGGCTAGAAAATTTCGCCATATATGTATAGGGAAACAGACCCGCGTCGGACAGTGTTGCGTCACGAGTAGCTCAGGTTGATACTCAGTCAGACTCGCGTCTGACCCCTACGGCCGGCGCTATCGCAAACGCTTGTAGGAAAACAGACGCATGCTTTCCCATTGCGCCAGCTAGGAGATCCCGCCCTTAGTATTATTTCCCGAACAACAATCTAAAACGCATAGGTATCTTCAAGCGCATCGTTGAATTCTGAATTATGTCGCGATACGGCAGAGTCGAGCAGTTACATACAGACGAGACAGACAGCCCGCGATAATAAAAGCAGTATGTGAATCATAAGTCGTAGTTATAATATTACCCAACTCTCTGGCGTTCCTTCGATTGCCACATTTTTTTAGTAGTTTTCCAGATGGGTGCCTCGAGGGTGCGAATTTTCAAAGGGCGGTTACATCCCTTAAACTTGAGTTACCGCAGCTAAAAACCATACGTATCTATTATTATTTGCTGTTCTCCTGGCATACTAAGTTTCTGCAAATCGGGGGGGGGGGGGGGCGCGTTCACGATCGGGGTCCTTGTCAATATTCTAGATACCTCAGGTAGAATCAGTGAAGTCAGTGAATTTCGGAAGTAGTGTGTAGCGGAGCACGGTTTTATTGCCTACTGAATGTCAGCTCTATAGAGCGTAGGAAAGTGTCCACAGTCATAAACCTGCAATAAACCGTGACCCGCTAACGATTCCATTAGGGTAGATGATTACATTGGTGACTCACGCCCGGACAATACAGAAAGTCCCGGTTAATTTTTGGACGCATACCTGTCCCCACCACGGCACCCACGATTGACGGGGGAAGAGTTTCGTCGCGACCAATTATATTTAAAACTCTCCCTCAAAACTCCACCCTCAAACGAATACGCCTCCTAGGAAAATAATATATAAGGACTTGCGTTCCGCAACAGAGAACCAGAGTGTCTTTGAAATTAATTCGGTGCACGCTACTCTGTAGCATTTCCAAAAACATATTCAGCTCGCAGTGAAGTGCTAAAATATGTCCAGCAGTGACGATGAAATCATTGTGTGCTGTGCTGCAATTATTTTAAACTCAGCAGCACAGCAAAGAAAAAGAAGGAAATGCTGGACGAGGGCCCTATTCAAAGAACGGACGGGATCTTCCCTTCTCCAGGACTTGCACATAAACGACCCCAGTGGATTTCAGAACTTCACACGCGTGTCCCGAAATGATTTCGAACATTTGGTCACATTGATTGGTGATCGAATTGCTCGGCAAGACACCAATTACCGAAAATGCATTTCGGTGACCGACAGGCTGCTCATCACCCTCAGATTCCTCGCTACAGGGGATTCGTATCAGAGCCTGATGTATACGTTTCGCGTGGCGAAACAAACCATATCCAAAATAGTTCCAGAGGTGTGCGAAGCATTAATTGACGCTTTAAAGGACAGGATAAAGGTAACTATATTTTAATTGATAGTACCCACTTTATTTTATATCCTAAGTCCGGGAGAGTTCGACCACTTTTTGGAAAAGAAATTGTAGCATCGTTGTTTTTCACATTTTTGTCGTTTTATGCAGATCAAAGCAAAGCCCAAGCAATTTAGGGTAGGGGAGACCGGGGCTAGTTGGCTAACGAGATTAGTTGACTAATTCCATGTAATTGTTGTATTATGGAATAAATTATTCGGCGATTCGCGATATTGAAGCATATGACTGACCAGCTTGCCATTTAATGTGTCGCCGTGACAAAAACTTGCGTATTCTGTCAGTGAGAATGAAAAATCTAAAAAGTTCGGCGGGAAGTAAATATTTTTATTTCGACTATTTATGAATTTTTGTCCACTAAGTACTGCTTGATGTTTTTTCATGAATATTTTGTCAAAACGTGATACCTTGACTATAATTTGTGGTATTTTATTTTATCCGGTGCGTGAAGATTTCGTACGTACGCACCGTGGGACGAGACGCCGAAAACGTGGAAAAAAATCGTTACGCTCAGATTTCACCCTTTATCATCATGAAGATGGTCATTCCAGGGGTTTTTGGGGTCGCAGAATCCGATTCCGAGGTCAAAATTATTATTAAATTAAAACTAAGCCCTGGAGTGGGGGGGAAATGTTGATAAAATAATGTTATATTTTTTTTTAACAGCACAGTCTGATTTGGTTACGTTACTCGAAGTTAATTACGGCATCAAATTTTGAAAAATTAATAGGAATAGCGTTATTAACTTAGCAAAAGCTATTGAGCGCGCGGAAACTAGAAGGTCAACAACTTGTATAAATTCACACTTCAGATATTGAAAATGCTTTTATTTATTCATAAGATGAAATTGTGCATTCATTCGATGTTATTAAAATGTATAAAAAGTTATAAATAACTGAAATACACGATGGTCGTTTTTAATCGCGTGTAACATTTTTCGGAATCGAGAGGCATCGTTGAAACTCACATTATTTAATAGTCCAATGTTTAACGAACGTATATGCAAAAGGAGAAGTTGTGGATTTTTGCGATCTTCGAGTAATAACCAATTATGTTGGCAGAAATCAGGCCGCTTGCGCGGCACAAGTAAGTGTCTTCGTCCTGGCGATACTTGTGCCGCGCAAGCGGCCTGATTTCTGCCAACATAATTGGTTATTACTCGAAGATCGCAAAAATCTACAACTTCTCCTTTTGCACATACATTCGTTAAACATTGGACTATTAAATAATGTGAGTTTCAACGATGCCTCTCGATTCCGAAAAATGTTACACGCGATTAAAAACGACCATCGTGTATTTCAGTTGTTTATAACTTTTTATACATTTTAATAACATCGAATGAATGCACAATTTCATCTTATGAATAAATAAAAGCATTTTCAATATCTGAAGTGTGAATTTATACAAGTTGTTGACCTTCTAGTTTCCGCGCGCTCAATAGCTTTTGCTAAGTTAATAACGCTATTCCTATTAATTTTTCAAAATTTGATGCCGTAATTAACTTCAAGTAACGTAACCAAATCAGACTGTGCTGTTAAAAAAAAATATAACATTATTTTATCAACATTTCCCCCCCACTCCAGGGCTTAGTTTTAATTTAATAATAATTTTGACCTCGGAATCGGATTCTGCGACCCCAAAAACCCCTGGAATGACCATCTTCATGATGATAAAGGGTGAAATCTGAGCGTAACGATTTTTTTCCACGTTTTCGGCGTTTCGGACGGGGTTACTTGACTAAGCATAGGAATACCACTAGTAATTGCATTTTTATCCTCAAGATGCAGTCGCGGCAAAGAGTTTAGCTGCTCAAATCCACTTCCCCCACCATAAAATTCTTCCAAACTCACCCCTACCAGTTTTACACCCTATCCTCCCTTCAAACTCTCAGGCCTTCCAAATAACCCCGCAGCCGGGGTTTGTTGACTCATTCGTCTCACTACTCTAAATACCATAAAAACAACAACGTAGACTCAATTAAAACGATTTTAAAAATTAAGCCTGTATACCTAATGAAATTTGTAAACTTTTGGTATGCAGCCAGTCAAAAAAATAACAATGGTATATTTATAAAAATTAGGAATGTAAAAAATTAGTCAACTAGCCCCGATCTCCCCTATATATAAATTATTATAGTGTGCGATAATTACAAATTGTTTATTTTCATTTTCAATCAAAACATTGGCACATTGCAACTGGAGAGGAAAAAAGTCTTAAAATGAAAGTTATATTTTTGTATATCCATCACTAGTTTCAATTTTATATTAGATTTTGATAGTTTTAGTTTGTATGAAAGTTATAGTTTTTTTTGTTTTTTTTTTAACTACTCAAAACTATTGAAAAACACCGAAGTTATGAGATTTCTTCCGCAAATCCTATATAACGTGCCCCACTGTGGACCGTCCACCCACTACGACTAATCAAGGTAGTGATCGACCACCTTATCAAAAAAGAAAAAAAAAACGAATACATACGTATTGTTGGTGTTACACTGTAGTTATATGCATATTATATCCCCAATATCGGAAGAGCGTAAATAAACTAACCTGTTTTTTAAATATCGCCCCCACTGTAAGTTGGTCGAAAAACTTTCAGCCTCGCGTAAAGTCTTAACTGCATCTTATAATTCAAATATGGATTTGTGACAATGGTCAATGTGAGATAAACAACAAGCGTCTTCATTTATTTTGTGTCAATGACTCACAGTGCCCTATCTTGCGTCAGTTTGAAAATATCAGCACTGGCCTGACTCTCCCGGACTTACCCCATATGTCTCACCTTCATTACTAAAATAATCACCATTGCAAACCGGTCTAAACTAAACTAAGTTGAACCATTTTTTCCAGTTTCCATCAATGCCAGCAGAGTGGCTGGATGTGGCAAATATTTTCAATGAGAAAACGAATTTTCCACATTGCGTCGGCGCCATTGATGGAAAACACATTGTGATACAAGCCCCATTCAACAGCGGGAGCGAATATTACAATTACAAGGGATCATTCAGCATCGTCCTTATGGCCATTGTCGATGCATCGGCAAATTTTACGTTCGTAAATGTGGGCTGCCAGGGACGTATATCCGATGGAGGGGTTTTTAAAAACACTTCCGTCTATGACAAGTTATTGGGGAACGGGCTTAACCTGCCACCGACAAGCCGTTTACCGGCAGGAACAGCTGAAGTTCCATACGTATTTGTCGCGGACGACGCGTTTCCGCTTCGTCCGGCACATCTTGAAGCCTTTCAGCGGCCATCAAATGCGTGGCTCACCCGAAAGGGTCTTCAATTATAGACTTTGCAGAGCCCGCATTGTTGTCGAAAATGCATTTGGCATATTGGCCTCTATTTTTAGAATCTTAAGGCGCCCGATCATGTTACAACCGGAGAAGGCCACCGTCGTGATTTTAGCCTGCCTGCACCTGCACAATTTCCGTAGGCGCAACGAGACCACGCAATCCATGTATTCCCCGCCCGGTACTTTGGACCGTTTTGACCCGGACACGGGAGATCTCATACCGGGCGAATGGAGGAGGTCAGGTGCAGGATCGGGCGATGGCTCATACATGCCGGTACGAAATGCGCCACGGGGGCGTTCTTCCCGTTCAGCAACCGACAGTCGGGCAGAATTTGCCAAATTTTTTTTAACCCAACATGGGCAAATACCCTCGCAACGGCGATACACTTGAAATGGGTGTGCAACTCCGAGATTGGGACCATGTAAATATGTATATGTACGCGTGTGTGTGTTATATTATATATTTCTATTCGTTAATGTTTGTATATATTATATAGATACCCATGTTTGTATAGTTTAATGTTTGTATATATATTGTATAGTTTAATCTTTGTATATATATTGTATAGGTACCTATGTTTGTATATTTTAATGTTTGCACATTGCACAGGTATGTAAATATATGTATGTCTATACACTATATAGTTATAAATGCGCACATAGTTCGTTCATACCTTCTTCTTATTTCCTAGTAATACCACACAGCTTTAAACACGAATCACCACCTAACAAAAATTTCACCCTCTTTTTCAAGATAATCTGTTATTGACTAGCATAAAAAACTGTTGATGCTACAACTCTAATTTGTCCGAATTTCGTCGTGTTTGGTTTCATTTTTATTAGAAATATCTCATCCATACGTTGGAAATATTCTCATTATGTTAAAACAAAAAATATAAAAATTTTATTCGTGCCTGTCACGCATGCTATTTCTGTGGAGTACCTGCCGGCGGAGGGTTGCGGAGGGTCGCCTGTTTACGAGCAGTCACACAATGGAAAGGGATGCGGATCGCCAGGTATCGTCAGAAATGTTCGTGTTCGCTGCGTTCCTACTGTCGCGAGCATTCTCGAGAACGTTCGTACGCGGAGTTCTGTTCGTGTTCGCGGCGGTGTGGACACGACGAAAACAGACGAAAACGTTCGCGAACAGTGCTTTTGCTCGTGCTCGCTTTGGTGGAGACCCGGGGTAAGGTACATCGTCCAAGATCTGACGATTGGTAAAGAGTTAAGAGTTGTGGTTTTATAGGTGGTAGTAGATTCTTGGGTAGGTCATATAAGGAGGAAGCTAGTTAGGACTGGGCGAAAATAATGGGACGTCACAATAAAGTTTGTTTATGGCTAAAGAAAAGTGGACTTCAAATTTTCCTTTGACATTTCACGTTGACACTTTTTCCTTGAATATGATGTATATTTTGTTAGAATGCATAATACCTGCTTAAAATGGAACCAGCAGCCGTGAATTTCACTATTTGGGAATGTCTCCTGCAGGGTCCGCAGTGTCGCCTGCTCAAAATCGCTCATCGTGTGACGCACTGTATCCCGCAACCCAGGGCAGAGTTCCAATAATTTTCCCCATAACGCTTGATACGTTGCCCTTGTCCGCGCTTCACACAGGGCGAAGATCGTGACGATGCCCTGTATTACACAACATTTTCAGTTATTTACTTTTCTTATTACAAAGTACGTGGTAATCAAAGGATTCACGACCGTATTAGTTTACAGTTACAGGGGATGCGTTTTCATACGAATGATGTTCTGCCGAATACGTTTCAACTGTTTTATCGCATACTATGAAACGGCGTGTCTGTCATTATATACATTCGTTAATATTTTTATTTTTCGAGTGGGATATAAAAATTACGAATCTGTTTGAAAATTCTACCATATGCATTTTTTCAAAAACAAAAGAAATATGAATGACAAAACTTTAGTAAACGGAGTATTATTCATGTGCATCTTACCGTATCCATATGCCGCGCATGAACAGTGTATAATTGAGCAATAGATGGCACTCTCGGAACAACCTAAGAGTAACAAACATCACATTATGCGAGCGTCACAAACGGTGTGCTGAGGTACTTAAATTTAGAAGAATTTATATCGGTAAGAGTTGACGCGTAACCTACGATACCTTTCAACCTCGGGCGTATATATGTAGATAGTTTAAAATATGTGTGTACAACACGACTTATGTTATAATGTTAATAACATTAACGACTTACGGAAAATGTGCCATCCATATATAATTCGGAAGATTGCTGCAACGCATCGAGCAATGCATCCGACGTAAATAGGATTATCCTGTTTCCGTCTTCAGCGTCGATCATGCAGCGAAACGTGTCCTGCAGAGGCGCGTACTCGCATAGCGCGAGACCAAGCGCATGCACCGATCGCGGTAGAGTCGGCCATTGTTTGGCTCTTTCTCTATCCAGAGATGGCTTAATGCTTCTGTAGGACAGCTTTTGTCCTACTGTCGGATTTCTAGAAAAAGATTCAATAATATATGAGTCTCAAATTTAACCATAATCTCTACTAGAATCGAATAATTCGGATTATTTTCATGTGATGAGAAACGAAATTTTACTCGACCAATGGAGATAATTTTTTTCTTCATTCACGTCTGTATTCGATAAAGTATTTGAGGCTTGAATAACTTTCGGCTGCACGACCGCTCAATTGAGCCGCTGCGTCGAGCGGCGAGCCGATAACCGAGGACTCTCGGGGATAGGCGCGCGCGTTACAATGTTAGGTAATTCCTCGTTAGTGCCGCGTTTTTACCATGCGTTATAATCGCGTTCACTATCCCCACCATTTCTTGGAATCCTTCAGTCGAGAGTGAGAGACTCTGAGAATGTGCGAGCGAGAACAAAAGAATCGACACGAAGTTGCCGTCGGCTATGAAAGAGAGAAAGCATGATACTTTAGGCCCCTTTACACGGTCGGTCTTGCGCGCGGTCCGGCCCGCGGTCCGGACCGCCACACGCCGCGCGACACGCAAAAGTACGTGAAGCCGGATCGTGGCGCTCCTTCGCGCGGTCCAGACGGTCGTACCCGTCACTACTTAGAGACAGCGAGTTCGGGCTCCCATTTCTACGTCGACTCCACATGGTTTTTACACGATCCACCGCAGTGGTGTATTGTGTACTACTTATTCGATGTATATCATCGATCTGCGAAAGGATTGCGATATACGTTCGCGAAAAGTATACAAATTCCTCGATATGCCTGGCTTATAGAGGATATCATAAATGCTGTTACTGTAGGGTACACTGAAACATCTGTTTTTTTTGAAGCTACATTTGGTTGACCTGAAGGTGCTATAAATTCTGGAAATGGTTTACTACTCAGTTATAACGACTGTAAAATTTTACAAGGGTACCGTTAAGGAACTAGTTCTTGATCAGGCACTAATTTTTGATCAGTTCATGAAATAAATCGTTCTTTTCATTTTATGTCCTTAAATAATTGTTTGAAATAATTACTAACATAAAAATGGATAATTAAAAAATATACGTGTTGTCTGTGAAAGCAGTTAGTATTATTAGTTGTTGTGAAAATAAATGTGTAAGGTAGCTCATTCGACGGAAGTCTCTGTTGAACGCCATCTCTTAAGGTTCGAACTAAGAGATCACCATCGACGCCATAATCGATTTCTTTAGTGGTTATTGCGGTATTAAAGAATATTTTCATACATTTTGCTTACAATAGTTTACTTTACAATGTAGCGAAAGAGTTTTAGTATTATATGTAGCATTTTGCGTTAAAAGTCAGTGATCATTATTTAGTTCCATTTTTTCTTATGGAACCAATTTTTGATCATCTATATAAAAATTAGGTTAGGACATTATAAAATTATAAACGAAATTAAATTTCGATGGTTAAATACTAAAAATAAGTTTATTGCGTACTTTCTTTTTAATTAGTATTAGTATCTGATCAAATATTAGTTTCTTACCTAATAAGAAATTAGTTCCCATGTATTTTAGATGATCAAAAACTAGTTCCTGACCTGATAAAAAATTAGTTCCCATGTATTTTCAGATGCTTAAAAACTAGTTCCTAGTCACCTTATTATTCCGTACCTTAAAATAATTAAATTATACTTATTTTCAACTTTTTAAAATTTTTCCTTCAAGTGTAAACATTAATTCATCTTTTAGTATAAAACAAGTCTATAGTTGAAAGTTTTATTAGGTTAAAAATAAATATTAAAGCGGGAAGCCCTCTAAACTGATCAAAAACTAGTTCCTTAACGGTACTTTAAAAAATGTCCAAATGTTTCCCCGACAATGCGATAACAAATGAAATTGCAGTTAACACATTCCCTGTTGTGACGATCATAATTATTACTATCAACCGCAATAATTACCATGTCACTGGTTGTTTTAATATAAAAACTAATATTAATAGACAATAAATACACATGGGTATGCAAGTGATGTTATATGTAAGATAAATGATGAAGAGGTGTAATGGTTCAAGATGTTTTGAAGAAAGGGGGTAGTCTTCTGATGGCGCGTGATGCAGGTCATATTTTTCACCCACGCTCTTGCGTGGCGCGTCAGAAAGCACCACACTCCTGCACGCGCGCCAGAAAGCACCACGCTCCTGCCCGCGGTCCAACCTACACTCCAGAAGAGTTTACGTAAGAGACAGAAGAGGTAGTTAGAAAAGGACAAGACGGCACTTGAAACCAGGCTCGTCGCGCGCCTCAGGATTTCTGCACTGTCGGAAATCCTGAGGCGCGCGACGAGCCTGGCAGCCAAGACTCCAGAGGCAACGCCGTCGATAAGCCGTGCCTCGATGGGTTTCAAGGACTTGGACCCTCGTGACCAGGGGGGGCCGTAAAATGTTGCCCCCTAAGACGTGGCGAATCGAAAATTCTACAGTTCGCACCGGATCTTGGCGAAAGTGACGTGGATCGTTTCCTTATGTTTTTCCGATGAAAATGGTCCAAAAACGACACAAATCGGATTGTAATTAAGGAATCTTCATAATAAATTGATTTCCATAATTCCGTTAAAAATAGTCCGATTTACATGATATTTGGTATAATTTTCATTTGAAAAACGTAAAGAATTTTCGCCGGTTAAAAAGGAAAGACTAGACAGAGTTAGAGGTAGCGAATAAAAGAAGATAGCAGAGAGATGAAGTAGGAAAAAGAGGGAAAAAACATAGAGAGGGTGAAAAGAAAGCGTGGGATAAGAAAGCTGTCCTCCGGTTTGCAAAGGCCTGGTCGCCAAATATTCCTGACGGGAGGGGGAGAGAACCTCTAATATAAAATTTTAGCTGCGGGTATTTGTTAGTTTCTGAGATATTAATAAAAATCTTTCGGCATAATACATTG
Source organism: Andrena minutula (assembly GCA_929113495.1). Classification (NCBI taxonomy): domain Eukaryota; kingdom Metazoa; phylum Arthropoda; class Insecta; order Hymenoptera; family Andrenidae; genus Andrena; species Andrena minutula. The sequence continues at coordinate 31,174,674 of OV815995.1, read as the reverse complement.
AAATCTACCTATACAGACGTTACTAACACAACCATCTTCTCGTCGCCGTCGACTGTTTCACAATCGACGATACAACGTATAGGGATACGGTAACAGAAACTGGACGCGAACGATATTCACCAAGCGGAGTGCGATTATTGTTGAGGCTCTTTGAATCCACGGTGGACTCGAGGTGGTCGGTCGCCGGGGGGATTTGTTATAGATTTGGCACACGGCGCGTCTCAAGTTCAATTATTAAGAAAGAAATATTCTTTTAAGTGATAAACTCGAATGAGCCGTGTGCCAGAATTATAACAAATCCCCCCGGCGACCGACCACCTCGAGTCCACCGTGGATTCAAAGAGCCTCAACAATAATCGCACTCCGCTTGGTGAATATCGTTCGCGTCCAGTTTCTGTTACCGTATCCATATACATTGTATCGTCGATTGTGAAACAGTCGACGGCGACGAGAAGATGGTTGTGTTAGTAACGTCTGTATAGGTAGATTTCAATGTATTATGCCGAAAGATTTTTATTAATATCTCAGAAACTAACAAATACCCGCAGCTAAAATTTTATATTAGAGGTTCTCTCTACCCCTCCCGCCCAACCCCTCAAAATTTCAGTTCATTCCGTTGGTTGGGTCATATCGTAGTATATCCGAATATTTTGTGGTAAACCTGAGTAAAGGGATTCCATTTTGCATATGCAGGGTGTACAAGAATTACTGGTACAAGCCGCTAATTACGAAATTCGACCTACGTATCTAAGATATAACCTTATAGAAATCAAACCCGTTAGGAAAGATAGGGACCACATACAAATTTTGCATCGTCCAGAACATTGGACTTGTAGTTACTATGACGGGACAAATATTTACATATACGATACGCTGCAGAATTTCGCGGTTCCGTTACACAAAGAGCAAAAACTTTTTTTGGAAAAATTGTATCCTCATATTACAATTACAGACAAAACCGTTCATTTTCCGATTGTTCAACAACAAAAAAATACAAGAGATTGTGGAGTCATGGCTATAGCAATTGGCGTTTCATTAGCATTTAGTATTAAACCACAAAATGTTTACTATAATACAACACTTATGCGAAATCACCTGTTGAAATTGTTGACCGAAGAAATACAGTTCGAACATTTTCCCCAAGATCATAATATAAAAACTCCTCGACAAGTTTTACCGTTACAAGTTGCACGGCAAAAATGTTACGAAAGATTACGAATGAATATTCGAAATCGAAGAATTAAGGTAGATGTTAGGCAGTCATCCAATGGTAAAATAAAGGCTGAAGGTAACAAAAAACTGTTTTCTGGACGCGACACAAAAAAAGTACAAATCCGAAAAATGTCCGTTGTAAGCGACAAGATTTTTATCGAAGTAGGAGAATCCATCCTGAGATCAAATAAAATTTTGAATAAGACCGAAGAAGGCATTCTTCCTAATGACGATACAAATCATGATCCTACATTTGTACAAGAGATTTCATCCACTGTTAAAAATATTTTTATGGAACATAATTATTCGTCAGGGAGTAATATCACAAACAATAATAATATGAATAAAGCGATCATAAATGGTAATGAATTTATGAATGATAAAATAGTAACTGATTTGAAACGTCCTTGTAAGCATTCGATTTCGAGAACAAATAACTCTACAACAATTCCACGAGCGATGAAATTGAGAAAAATGGAATTGTCAGAAAAAGATGAAAAGATCATTCAGATAGGGGAGTGGTTAGAAGACACGCATATAAGCCATTTTCACAATATTCTGCGACAATTTTATGGTTATGAACCCATAGATACGCTTTTAATACAATGTCCAGATGCAATAATCCCAGTAGACGAATCGAAAGAACATATACAAATTTTATACAGCCAAGCGAACGATAATTGGTCTGATACAGAGATGGGCATTATTTAAATAAAAAATTATTTAAATAACTTTTTAAATAAAGGAGACTCTATCTGTATGTATCATAAATAAAAATTCCCAGAGTTATTTATTATTTGAAGCGCCATAAATAATATTTTCAATCGACGAGAATTCATCCGTAGGTCCATAAATAACATTTTTAGCGACGAGAATTCATCCGTAGGCCCATAAATAAAATTCTCAACCGACGGGAATTCATCCGTCGCTTTGGCCAATTTTCTCACTTTCATTTGTATTTATTTAAATAGCTCTAGGCGTGGCTTCGGAGGCCCTCGGGCCTTAAGCGCCTTTGATCGAAGCCGCCGGGTCCTCGAGGCGAGCGACATTGTATAGTTCACCCGTCTAATCTGCAGCGCGGAGTTGCTCGGTGACGAGTCATCGATTGTACAGAAACTGAATTTCTTTATTTTTCATCGTATTAATATGAAAGGGACACCAATGGATTCCTTGCATTCTCCCGATTAAATGGATAAAAAAATATTTAAATCGGGCCAGTATTAACGAAACGGGCTTTCAATCCTGCAAATTAATTTTATGCGCAATATCGTCCCACGTCTTAACACGGTCAGGTACGCGTCTCTACACTTTCAACTGCAATATTGACAATACCGTCGATTCTACGGCCTAGAATAGTAGCTCCGTATTACGATGTTCTTAACCAGAGTTTCGCATCGATAACAACTACTTAGTTACAATTAATGAGTTGTGCATGATTTTAATGACGCATAATTTAATTGCATGTTAGAAACTGAATTACTAATTGTAACTAAAAAAAAAATACTTTACGACGTATAACACGAATTTCACGAATTAAGGGCGTCTGCACATGGCGACTTTTTGCAGCGATACAGTGCCAGCGATTGTATCGATGCAAACGCAAGTGTGCAAAGGTAGACGGACAGCAACTGCATCGCGTTCGCATCGCGAGTGTATCGCGACTGTATCGCTGCAAAAAGTCGCCGTGTGCATGCGTCCTAAAGGTGGCCGTTCCAATAAGCGGCTACAGCCGCCAGCGACTGCGACCGGCGGCTACAGCCGCCAGCGACTGCGACCGGCGGCTACAGCCGCCAGCGACTGCGACCGGCGGCTACAGCCGCTGTCGCAATGACTGGTACAATGGAAAAGCATTCATCCCAACTCCTATGGGCGGCTGCGACTGCTGCGGCCGCGCCAGGATTGCTATAGCCTATGCGCGTTTGGTTCATGAGCAGCCTAGGCTACTCGAGACACTACACAATGCCACGAGTGTCTGTGTTCCGCCGTAACAGCAGAATCGCCAAGTCGCGCAGCGGCTGCCGCTCTACTGCTCCAGAAGCAGTCTAGCGACTCTAGCCGCTCTGCGATCCATCTCACATTCGGACAGATTATCCAGAAATAAGGAAAGAAGTCAGAATTCATAACTTATGGAATAGTTTTTTTTATATATATGTATTTCTTGTAAACTAATAATATGAGCTCTTGTAAAAAAATGTAAAAATATCATGACGGCTACATCTGATCTGCGTGTAAACACATGCCAAATTTGTTGTTTTATGCAAAATTTTAAGTGATTTCTTTTAAAGTTTGTTAAAGTAAAGTTAAAGGGGTCAGAAATAGTATCAATTCTGCAAAATAATAGCAAATAATTCGTTATATACATTTATTTTTCTATAAGAAACCCATTGAAAAAATATCAATATTTTTCGACTTTTTAGTTACCTTCCACGAACTTGTATAAACAATATATATTTGTCCTTGCAACTGCGAAAACAAGATTTGACAATAGTTGCTAATAATGGAGTAATCACTTGTATTCTATATCGTACAGTGGGCCTGAATCCAAAGAAATAGGGGAAAATGCAACATTCCATTTTTCGCGTTGAAAATGCTGAATATTGTTAAGTAAGTTCATAAAAATTGTAGTTAATATACAACTCATAACAAAGTCTGAGGTTATTTAAAAAAATAACGTCAACAATTTCAATAAAACTAAAAAAATTGATAAATACATACTATGGAAAGTGCAGAAATAATAACTTGAAAACCGAACGTTTCCCCAGCGTGTGACTTAAACCACTAATAAAGTACCAAAAAATAGTTTCCAATTTTTTATCACGATTGAGTTAAAAAATAGAAAAAACAAATTAATAGATGTAAAAAATATTTTTTAACTTATACATCACTAGAAAGGAATAGGTTTATCCTATTTTTTGCCACAATTTGAATTCCGATATTTTAAAAGAAGCACCCAAATGTCATTGACTTCTTCAATCCGATAGATAAACAGAATACGATGTACATATAAGAAAAATGGTTAGTCTTTCACTATCTTCGACGGTCCTCGAGACCTCATACAACAATAGACCCTCTTTTCAAGTGCTCGAAAAGGGCCTGTGCGGCGCGTCGTTGCACTGGTGGGGGCCATGGCGTCGACGCTTAGATATAGGAAATACCATTTGCGACGACGCCAGTTGGAGTTGCTGGCGGCTGTAGCCGCCGGTCGCAGTCGGTGGCGGCTGTAGCCGCTTACTGTAGCGCCGTCCAACTTGGCTCTTGAGAGACAAAACCTGTCCCCCACCACCGTCCGCCGTCACCATGGCGCGAAGTCGTCGCCGAGTCAAAATAACTAATCCGAGCGCTTCTGTTGTCGCGCGCATCACTATGAGCCAGTCCAGACTAACAAAAAATTGTCTGTAGACATGTCTCCGCAAACAATCCGTACACATTACGTACATGCGTTTGAATACTAGATGCATTCTTGCTGCCACCGAGTCAAACGGGGTTTAGGAGGGGGGTGGGATGTGTAGATAACATCTATGTTCTAAATTATCTGTTGAACAGGCAAGTGGTGAGGAAGGGGAAGAAGATGGTGGTCCTGTTTGTAGATTTGAAGGCTGCGTTTGACTCGGTGGACAGGGGGGTACTGTTGAAAGCGTTGAGGGAGAGGGGAGTAAGGGAAGGGATAGTGGAGAGGTGCGGGGAGGTTCTACAGGAGACGATATGTAGGGTGAGGGTGGGGGATGAAGAGGGGGAGAGGTTTTGGACCGCAAGGGGGGTCAGGCAGGGGTGCCCATTAAGCCCCTGCCTGTTTACTTTGTTATTGGCGGACATGGACGAAGAACTGGAAAGAGGAGGATGGGGTGGGGTAAAGGTGGGGGATAGGAAGGTCTACACGCTAGCATATGCGGATGACATAGCTATGCTAGCGGAAGATGAAGAGGGGATGAGAGGAATGATAAAAAAGTTGGAAAGGTACATGGACAAGAAGGGTTTACAAGTAAATATAGAGAAAACGAAAGTAATGAGATGTAGGAGGGGGGGGGGGGGAGGTGGAAGAAAGTGTCATGGAGGTGGAAGGGGAAGGAGTTGGAAGAGGTGAGGAGTTATAGGTATTTGGGGTATACGGTGATGGGAAATGGAGGTCAGGAACAACATGTGGAGGAGAGAGTGAGGAAGGGTGCAGCGGTAATGGGGAAGGTGTGGGGATTGGGAAAAAGACTATTTGGAAAGGATTGGGGCAGAAGGATCTGGTTATTTGATAAATTGGTGTGGGCGGTGGTGGGATATGGGATGGAGGTGTGGGGGTGGAAGGAGAGGGGAAAAGTAGAGGCGCTGCAGGAAAGATACTTGAAGTGGGTGTTGGGGGTGGGTAGGGACACGCCAGGTTACGTGATAAGGGAGGAGTTACAAAGGGGGAAGTTGAGGGGTAGGGCAGGGATGAGGGCGTGGGGGTACGAAAGGAAATTGGAAGAGGGAGAAGGAGGGGAGTTGGCGAGGTTGTGTTGGGAGGAGATGAAGGGGAGATTCAAGAGGGGAAAAGTGTTGGAGGGGTGGGAAAGGGAAAGGGAACAGTTCTTCAGGGAAAGGGGGTGGACAGTTGAGGAGATAGAAAGGGGAAGGGAAAGGGGGGAGGTAAGAGGTGAGGAGATAGTAGACAGGGAAAGGAAGATACAGGAGGAGGAGAGGTGGATGAAGATAGGGGAATCTAAGTATAATAAGTGGTATGGGAGGGTAAAGGGCCCGGGGATACCGGGATATTTAAAGAAGGGATGGGGGGAGAATAGATGGCAAAGGGTGGCCAGGTTTAGGTTGGGAAATGGAATGAGAGGGGGAGGTATTGGGAGGAGGGGGAGAAAAAGAGGTGCAGGGTATGTGGCTGGGGTGAGGAATCTTGGGAGCATGTGTGGGAGGTATGTATGGGGTGGGGAATAGAAAGGGGATGGCAAGAGATGGTGGAAGAGGTTTTGGGGGAGGAGGGGCAGGGAGAAGAGTGGTTAAGAAGTTTAGAGGAAAGAAGGGAGGAATGTGGAGGAAAAGAGGGGTGAGTGGTGAGGTGAATGATGAGATGGGAGTGAAAGGGCGGCGAGTGGAAGCGGAGGTCCAGGAGGGGGAGAGGAGACGGGAGAGCGGACAAGCGAGCGAGCGAGAGAGCGAGCGAGCGAGAATAGATATAAGAATAGGTTAAGAATAGGTTAAGGTGGAAGAAGGAGGAGGAGAAGATGTAGAGTAAGGTAGATTTAAGGACAACATATGTATGTATGGATGGGAAGATTATAACCCCTAGGGGAATAATAAAGATTATATAATACTAGATGCATTCTCTGGCGATATCGTCTAGGTGTCGGTTTACAATGTATGTACAACGTCTACAAACAATGTCTGTCAGTCTGGACTGGCCTTTACGGTTATGTTTGGTACATGAACATCGACCGTTGATCGGCATCGCGCGTGGCGTCTGAGTTTCCTTGTCTGCGGAACTGTTACGGTCTCCTTTTTAACGTCGCGAGGTTTCCTTGACAACAAGTCACGCTGCTCGAAGGAAAGGTTGGAAGGGGAAGCAGGCGCGTGAGGGGCCCCTACGCTGGACGGCGCTGGCCTACGCTATCCCGCCATCCTGTCCACTCGAGCCCGGAGATCCTCCATTCCAAGTAATGAAGACAAAATTGCCAACGCGCGCGATTTCTCTTTAATGAATCAGGACGCGTACAAGAGCATTAACGTCCTCTTAAGTTCACGTGCTCGTTACATTCCAGACGGTTTAATCGAGGATATTAACAGACCCGGGTTCGTTTAATGTCTCGCGATGAAATGTCATCGACTTTCCCTTCAGCGCACCGTCTTACTGAAAGTCATTCCGCGGAGGAGTAAGGAGGCAGGCTGGTTTTTCTAAAGCCACTCGATAATGCTAATGGCAAATCGAAGCAAAATTCCTCTTTGTCTCGATACCCCTTTGACGCAGGTCTGTTGCCAGAAGAAGATCGGTGCGAAACCGCAGAAGGGAAGGAAGGGGGCAACCCCTTCCAGAGCAAACACCTGTCGTCGACCAAACAATGGTCACAATGGTGAAAAAATAGGACAAGAATCCTGGAAGACGGGACGGCGGGGGGACGAGGAGGGAGAAAGCGGTGGCTAGGTCCAGCAGGGAACATTCGTGTCCCTCCACGGACTCATGCCAACCTTGCATCCGTCGCAGGACTATAATTTGGACCTCGAAGGTGCCACGCCCACGCGTATACATCACCCTGCTATCGAGATCTCCCGGGCCAGATAAAACTTGTCACTTTGTCGGTGTACGTGTATGCGCGTCAGGAAGCGCGGAATAGCGGAGATGAGAGCTAGGATAAGAGCTCTGCCCAGGAAAGTAGGAGGACCTGCAGACGAAACGGCACCCGGCTCGACCCTTCCAGGACCACCAAGTGATTTTCATTCGAAATCGAATTCCCTGCTCCAACGAGAATCTATCACCCCCTTGCTCACTTGCTTCCACTCCCTTCCCTGATGCCCGACGTTACTCGAATACCAAATCCGAAGACGTCCCCGTTCAGAGTCGATTTCTAATAATTCCTACGATTATTCCTATTCGCCCTATCATTCACTAATTAATTACAAGCTCGATTCCCTCGCAAGGGACCACCGCCACGACGGCAGACCCAGCTCTTGACACGCGTTACATTGGCGTGCCAAGGTATCAACCTGTCGAAAGATGTTGTTGGGTGTGAAATGGCCGTAGTACGCGTACACGGACCGCACCGGTGTACCAGGTGACCCTCCTCAAAGCGAACCACGCCTAGTTAGCCAGCATTGTACGCCCGGGACACTTTATGAACTGGAAACGAATGATCGCACCCATGACAACTTGATCGTTATAGGAGACTGGATTCCAGGTTTTCGGGGAAGAACGCCTCGCGTCCACGCGCGTCGCGCCGCTTAGAATCGTCGGGGGACGACGGATACGTATGGGAACGGGAGAAATCCTGGTAAACACGCGTAATCCATGGACCCCGAGGCTTGGGGGACGTTTCTTAATCCCGATTTCACGGAATCAAGCCAGAGGCCGTAAATTCAAATGATCACACGAGGATGACACTTGGTTTCGAGCAATGATCTATCGCAAATATATTGTAGAAAGCGCTAACTAAGATGCTTGCAGGTATAATGAGGGCCGAGGGTCGTCCGAACTTCCAGCCAGGGGGCTCACGTCTAATAATCGTCATTTGCAAGTCGAGGATAGTTTCAATCTCCATGAAATCTAATATACGGCATTCTATCCGATTATACGCGATGTAATCCCGCGTGTCAAGCGGCGTGATTAAGTGCGGAATATTCGGCGTTGACCCACCGCGATTTTAATTCATCTTCGTGCGGCCACGTGCTTCCGAAATCCCCCTTTCGCACCCTTCCCCCGATGGAGAGTCAACCGTATTAAACCGCGTCACCGGCCGACGATTCTACGTTTCTGCGTTTAACCAGCACAGTCGGCGGAATCGATCCCGCAATTTTCACGTTCTGTCGCCTGTCCTAAGCAAACAGGATCACGATCCACGGGCAAATGTATGTAAAGCCGCGGTGGTCGTTTAACTCGGAAAACCGTTCGGTAACACGTGCGGAGTGGGTCATGCTGGATTAATGATGCCGCAACGGGATCAAATATTTACTCCGAAGACGTAATTCATCCACCAGGGTCGGATTCACGAATCCAGTTCGCAGAGTTCGACCGGAAATCCAGTGATTTCAATCGTGAAATATTGTTTAAACGTAATGTCTACCGGGTAACTTGCAAAAACGCGCCCCTTTAACACCGTTCAAGTTTAATGAAATGTTAAATCATTATTTCATAGCGGCGCGTATAATTCGAGTGGTTAGGTAGTAGCACGTGCTGGCTGATCCCTGCTCGACACTGCGGTGCGTTAATATCGAAAGTATGACCGAGGGTGGACGATAAATGAAGAACAGGGTGGGACAGGGTGAACACCCATAACACTGCAGCACGAGTCTGTTTTTAATTAAATTACGGATGATCGACTGCAAAACGCCACTCTTTTGGGCCTCCATTTGCATGGTTCGACTGCTCGCGGAAATAGGACGCGGTTAATTCACCCCCTCTGATGAAGAGAAACTGAAATTCATAACCTATGAAAATCTCATGTTACTGATATCATTAAGCAGGGAGGTCTACCTAGAAACATTCGAAAAATCGATTTTTATGTTTTCTTGAAGTACAATATCTCGAAAATATTCCCTGAAAGCGTCAAGTTAATCCGACCAAATTGACAAAGTTATATACGCGTGTAAGTAGGTAGGTGTTCCTCGGTGTAGCGCTGAAACCCAAAACTTTAAACGCGTTTTCCTCAAAATCATGTTTTCAAAGTCGGTGACACATAACTAAAAAATTAATGAACCGATTTACTAGAGGCTTTGCAGGCGTATTTTAGGGTTAAACATCTAAGCGCTATCGGAAGCTTTTCTCTTTTTGCCTAGATTTTTTTTTACACTCGAAAAACGAGCGATTTGTTGCCAAATACCGAAGCTTCTGACTTATCACAGCCGCCATTATATCCCAAAATAATTTTTCCAAAATTGGGTCCGATATGGGCTAGATAATTCATATATTATCTAAAAAAAATATGAATTTTCAATTATGAATAATCCGGCATAGAGCCTAAAAAAGGACGTCTCGGGCATCGCCTATAACTCACAAACCTTGCAACACTTTTTACCCCCAAAAATAGTGAAATATCCGCAAGATGTGCTCTTTCCAATAAACTAATTTTTAATAATAAAATTGTATCGGTTTTCCTACAAAAAATTCCCAAAGAAGCATATTATTTTAACCGTTCTAGGTAGACCTCCCCCTTAAACATTGATTTTGAAATGATCCTCCCACATAGAAGAAACATAAATTCTTCAACGATCGACCTTCCTCGTTAAAGTTATCTCGCGGTTCCTCGAGCAAAGTGCGAAAAACGCCAGTAAACAACATCGTTAATTATCCCCTGAAGCTGCGAACGCTATCTCCCGCAATTGCTCCGTTTTCCGCGAGCCACTCGCGAGCAAGGGATGGATAGATACCTACCACAAACACACATTTCGTTCTTCCCTTCTGCCACGAAAATATGCAGCGCGTCGTTTTTCCAGCGTGGAGCGATAAAAGGAACGAGGACTTTTCGTGTTCGGGCAATAACGCGATCGCGTTGGAGGCGGAGCAGCGTGAATGTATCCGGAGGGCACTCCGCCCATTAAACACGAACCTGTCGAGGAAAGAGGTAACGAATCCCATAGGATCGTCGTGGATCTTTTTACGTAAATCTTCCGAGATGTAGGATTCCTACAGACGCAGGTAACCGGTGGACATAAATTCGAGCGTGGTTTACTTTTATCTAATTATTCCGTCGTAACTCAACGGTTAACGAGATGGAACATTTCTAAACGATTCTAGATTGAATCGAAGGTAAAGAAGGGGACCTTTCGTCGAGATTCCACCATTGTTCGAGCGAAGAACGTTTTACTCGAAGACCCAGAGCTCCTACTGTTCCATTATTTTTATCAGTCACAGTGCAAATCCGTACAAAGTGGCGTCGTTTGTAAAATGTCGAATAATCGACGATTTGCTACGAGAAGATACCCTAGGATCACTGACCCCTTTCAGTCGAATCAATTGTCCTCCCTGGCTATTTATAAAAATTTGTGAAACCATTTGTCCCTCGAAGTCATTCTATGCAAATCTCGCATAGATTCCACCCGTAGAAACTGTACATAACTCTGTACCCAAAATTTTTTGCTTCCCTTCCGTCCATAGAGCCCAGCTACCCTATTCTAATAACAAAAAGAGAAGAAGACCGTACGTCAAAATCACGGGCAAGTTCGAAGCTTAAATGGGCAGGAGTCTGGAGCAGATATCGCGTAATTAATCACAGACGCGTACGACGTACGGCAGCGTCCTTAAATAATCGAGGGACGGGGCGGCCGGAGGGAGGATCGAAGATCGCTCGGGATCAGATGCAAATCAGATTCATTAGCGTTAAGCCGGACGGGGGCGGAAGGCGGGGTCGAGCGTAGACCCTTGGACGTAAACAGTGCCGGGACTGCGTGAACTCTCTGCCCTAGCTTCCAGAGGGTTGTTATTGCGCGGTTACGCCGACACCCCCCCGGTGACATTCGTCTCCTTCGTGAATACACATGCCCCTCTCGAGATTCTTCTTTTACGGCCGCTGGGCGCCCTTCTGCCCTTTCAGCCGCCGTTCACGAGCATCTGAAAGCGGAGAAACCGGGACCCAGAGACTGTGCGCCTCCTTTCCCTTTCATTGAGATGTTCTAACTATTTGTATGGTCGACAATGAGTCATTCAACTTGACGAAACCGGGGAAATCGTAGAGTTTGGTGTTTGAAACGAGTAAGAAGGACAATAGTATCGGTGTGTTCCTTGTTTTCGTGGTGAACGCTGCGTTGTGATGAAAGTAATATGGAGCAGAAGTTGCAGGAAGGGATCATCGAGTCCCAGGAATGATCAGAACCGATTATTACAGCGGGGGGAATACAAACATCGCGAGGGTGAAGATAGCGTTTGGCACTTTCCCCCGGGGGTAGCATCCGCGAGAAGCTATACCCTCCGGGATTAGAGGGATTACCAAGAGACTGAATCACTTTCGAACATCCTACGCTGATACCTAAACGTGTTTCATGCCAAGTTACTTCTTAATCGTTTGGTCTTTAGGAGATCGTTATCACAATTTCGCTAATGAGCGTGGCGAATTTCGGAAGCTGGCACACTGTTCGTGTATATTACAACAGCACCTCCAAATCTTTAATCCGATTTAGGAATAAGTTAGGTAGTGTCAACGACAAATATAAGAAATTTGAAGATTCTAAATTATCCCCAGTCAAGCTAATAAGACCGACTTGAATCCACATAGCTTAATAATTACATCTAATAATTTAAATCCACAGTGTTCCCATCATTCCTAAAATTTGACTCACCCGAGCCGTCCCATTAAAAGCAAGTTGTCGACGAATATACAGCTACGTCTTATGCGCGAGTCTGCATCTATCCAAACTCGGTGATAAAAAATCCGCAATTTCCACCTTGACAATGGGAACACGGAGGTTGTGTAAGGAGTGGCCAACTTTTTTCACCCCCGTTCTCTAAACGATCGCGTCAATTATGCGAAACTGGCGTAATGAAAGCGCCTCCGTGGAAACCAGTCGAAAACAAACTCTGAAAGGATCCCGGGGCAACCCCCTAATCAAGTCCCGTTTAATAAAACGCCTGCCCTCCCCCCTAGCCCCTGGCCGCCCCTGTCTCGCCGTGGCCCCGGCTAATCTGACTTTGATTAAACTTTTAGCGACACCTAAAAGCGTGCCGGCCGATAGAGCCCGGCTGGTGCACGCGCGCGCGTCCCTTGCACGTGGAGAGGTGGCTAGAGGCGAGCCGGTCGCTCGTGTAAGTCGATTTTTATTACGTTCCGGCGCATACATTACACGGGATCGGTTGAGACACGCGGTAATGGGCTTATCGACGCCACGGGATTACGATAATAAACCTGCAGAGACGCGAAACCGCGTTACTGGCGCGCCTTTCGTTGGCCACGGCAAGCCTTATCGAAGTGTGATTTCTAAGATTTCTTCCTGTTTCGCGATCTTTTCGAACACCGATATGAAGTGCACACCGCTATTCATACTCGGGCAGAGAACGTTGGCCGATTGATATAGCCGAGCGGCTATTACACGCTACGCTGTATGCTTGGCTATTTTGTAGCACCAACTAAGTCATTTTTCGTTTTATGTTTCTTCTATCGTTGCATTTGAAAAAGAGGGAGAGTGTGAAAGCTTTAAACCAGCGCCGTCCAACTTGGCTCTTGAGAGACAAAACCTGTCCCCCACCACCGTCCGCCGTCACCATGGCGCGAAGTCGTCGCCGAGTCAAAATAACTAATCCGAGCGCTTCTGTTGTCGCGCGCATCACTATGAGCCAGTCCAGACTAACAAAAAATTGTCTGTAGACATGTCTCCGCAAACAATCCGTACACATTACGTACATGCGTTTGAATACTAGATGCATTCTCTGGCGATATCGTCTAGGTGTCGGTTTACAATGTATGTAGAACGTCTACAAACAATGTCTGTCAGTCTGGACTGGCCTTTACGGTTATGTTTGGTACATGAACATCGACCGTTGATCGATTCCCGTTGCGGATTCCTTATCCGCGGAATTGTTACGGTCTCCTTTTTAACGTCGCGAGGTTTCCTTGACAACAAGTCACGCTGCTCGAAAGAAAGGTTGGAAGGGGAAGCAGGCGCGTGAGGGGCCCCTACGCTGGACAGCGCTGGCTTATTGGAACGGCCACCTTAAGACAGTTTCAATTTCATCGAATGAGATTGATTGCGTTATTTGTGCGTATGGGGTATGTAGGCAAATAGGCAAAGAGAGGGAGAGGGGGGAGAGAGAGAGAGGACAAGGAGAATCGGCAAAAGGAATTTACCGATTGTGCCAAGAAGTAATTACATGCAGAGTACCACGAGTTCCATTATACATCTTTAATATTTTTCTTCAACCATTTTACATAGAGAAAGATGACAACAGACGATTCGTACATTCTTTTCAGTTAATATTATGATTATTAGATCGGTGCAGACGTTCATTCGTTTTATGGATACAAAGTGTTTATTAAATATATAAATATATTTCATACTTTTGAAACGAAAACATTTTCCTTGAATATTTATAATTTTTGTCATTTGTCTGGTAAAAGTTCAACTAGATGAACTGGTAAATTTGCCAATTATAACAAAACGTGTTTTGGAAACACATTCATTCCTTTATGTTTGTGTTTAAATACGGCACGTCAACGTTATGTATTGGTGAGCAATTTTCTGGACAGCACTTCCAATACATTTAAAATAATTTTAACATCAGATACTTCAAATGATACATTCTGTTATTGTTTTTTTAACCATTAGTATCATAGTGTAACTCCCGTGTTACACGAATTGAATAAATTATATGCGCCATTTGTGGTCATTTTCATGAACTTTAAAGCGTTACTTTACTATTACCATATGTAACAAGTGTCCTTAGGGCAGAAATACATCCGCAGAAATTCTACTGTTATACACTGTCTCATATTATCGATTACAACTCTTAATTTCGCCAGGACCACTGAAAATACCACGTAAATGCTAATTTCTCTCTCAATTATTTCGGATTTCCCTTATGTATAAATTTGATGTTGGACATAATAATGTATGTAATACTAATCTAACATTCTGCAAAACCGAGTATTGGCTTAATATTATAATATATAGGTATCTTTATACATGATTTAACACTGGTGTTAAATCCATATTTTTTCATTTATACAAAAAATTGTTACACTAGGAATTTTTTGCTTATTTTTACGATGAAGGGTGGACAAAAATGGACCGATAAGAATTTTTCTAGATAAAATAAAAAAATCATGATACTAAAGGTGGCCGTTCCAATAAGCGGCTACAGCCGCCAGCGACTGCGACCGGCGGCTACAGCCGCTGTCGCGATGACTGGTACAATGGAAAAGCATTCATCCCAACTCCTATGGGCGGCTGCGACTGCTGCGGCCGCGCCAGGATTGCTATAGCCTATGCGCGTTTGGTTCATGAGCAGCCTAGGCTACTCGAGACACTACACAATGCCACGAGTGTCTGTGTTCCGTCGTAACAGCAGAATCGCCACGTCGCGCAGCGGCTGTCGCTCTACTGCTCCAGAAGCAGTATCGCGACTGTAGCCGCTCTGCGACTCTAGCCGCTCTGCGATCCATCTCACATTCGGACAGATTATCCAGAAATAAGGAAAGAAGTCAGAATTCATAACTTATGGAATTGTTTTTTTTTATATATATATTTCTTGTAAACTAATAATATGAGCTCTTGTAAAAAAATGTAAAAATATCATGACGGCTACATCTGATCTGCGTGTAAACACATGTCAAATTTGTTGTTTTATGCAAAATTTTAAGTGATTTCTTTCAAAGTTTGTTAAAGTAAAGTTAAAGGGGTCAGAAATAGTATCGATTCTGCAAAATAATAGCAAATAATTCGTTATATACATTTATTTTTCTATAAGAAACCCATTGAAAAAATATCAGTATTTTTTGA
Source organism: Andrena minutula (assembly GCA_929113495.1). Lineage (NCBI taxonomy): Eukaryota > Metazoa > Arthropoda > Insecta > Hymenoptera > Andrenidae > Andrena > Andrena minutula. Next base: position 31,159,353 of record OV815995.1, on the reverse strand, counting down.
CTTTTTAGTTAGGGTAAAGGCAGGTAATATGGAACATCTGATTTCAAAAGCTTGTCAAAAGCAGGGGAATTTGTGTTTTTTAATAAAACGGACATGAGGGGACGAAGGAACTAATGCATAATGATACTTACCTAGTCAAATGTAAAAAAATCCAATGGTTTTGCAGTTATAATAAAAAAACTGAAAAGACTGAAAATCGTCCGTTCGAAAAAATGGGTCCTAATATGGTACACCTAGGAAATTTGTAAAGAAAACTTAAAAATCTTTACCTTTTTTTACTAAAACTGAAGATTTATTAAGTAGAAGATACAAATAAATAAATATACATCATTTTTGTAATTTATTCCTGCTTTCTGTGTCTCCTACACGTTGGGCACGTGAATAATACGTCGAAAGCTCCACATTCTTCGTGTGCCCACTGAAAGCAGCGAATACATTGGGTCTACTTTTCATTGCCATTATTTTTATAATTACCATCATAAAGTGAGCATTCCGCATCATCGTCGTCATCGTCATTATCAACTTCATCTATGTTACTCGGTATGTTCCATATTACGTACACACATGTTCCGACAAGAAATTAAGAATTATTCTAAGAAGAAAGTAACTTTATTAGTAAACTATTATTGAATAATCAAGACACGCATATTTAATGATAAATTATATCAAAATAATACTTTGTAACATACCTTCGCTACAATATTGAACCGTTTGTTGCACTTTTCAGAAACTTTTACACCCCAGAAAAAATATAAACGTTTCTCTTTCAATGATAGATGCCCGACTGGTGCTCAATTGTCAGTATCATCGTCTATTGTGTCTAGGGATCTAATATACACGATTGCCTGCAGTGTTCGTTATTTCGTTATCGAAATATTACGAAGTTCCATATTACGTGCCGTTCCATATTACCTGCCTTTACCCTACCTTCCACGAACTTGTATAAACAATATATATTTGTCCTTGCAACTGCGAAAACAAGATTTGACAATAGTTGCTAATAATGGAGTAATCACTTGTATTCTATATCGTACAGTGGGCCTGAATCCAAAGAAATAGGGGAAAATGTAACATTCCATATTTCGCGTTGAAAATGCTGAATATTGTTAAGTAAGTTCATAAAAATTGTAGTTAATATACAACTCATAACAAAGTCTGAGGTTATTTAAAAAAATAACGTCAACAATTTCAATAAGACTAAAAAAATTGATAAATACATACTATGGAAAGTGCAGAAATAATAACTTGAAAACCGAACGTTTCCCCAGCGTGTGACTTAAACCACTAATAAAGTACCAAAAAATAGTTTCCAATTTTTTATCACGATTGAGTTAAAAAATAGAAAAAACAAATTAATAGATGTAAAAAATATTTTTTAACTTATACATCACTAGAAAGGAATAGGTTTATCCTATTTTTTGCCACAATTTGAATTCCGATATTTTAAAAGAAGCACCCAAATGTCATTGACTTCTTCAATCCGATAGATAAACAGAATACGATGTACATATAAGAAAAATGGTTAGTCTTTCACTATCTTCGACGGTCCTCGAGACCTCATACAACAATAGACCCTCTTTTCAAGTGCTCGAAAAGGGCCTGTGCGGCGCGTCGTTGCACTGGTGGGGGCCATGGCGTCGACGCTTAGATATAGGAAATACCATTTGCGACGACGCCAGTTGGAGTTTCTGGCGGCTGTAGCCGCCGGTCGCAGTCGCTGGCGGCTGTAGCCGCTTATTGGAACGGCCACCTTAAGGGTTAATTCGCCTTTTTATGTAGTATAAAAACATAGGAAGAAAAATATACGGTGCTATTTGAAAAACGCAAAATATGTACCTCTAATTTCTTATGCAACACACATGCTTTCAAAATTTTGCTTATGTGAATAAATACTTCATGTTACATATGAACACTGAATACACGTATCGCCCACGCGCAGGCGTGGCGTGACCACATTTTTCCCAGGAAAAGCGGGATCATGCATATCCCTAACAATTTTAGGCTCAAAGTTTCCAGTATAAAAAGGGGTACGTATGCATGCTCTGGAATTCATGTCTAGTGTAAACTTCGTAGACGGTAGAGGCATTAGTAATATCAGGTTCTATGCCTCTTGAAGCAGAGTATATGTACATCACTCCGGACAGGCGAATTACCTAAAACACAAAGCAAAAGCGTTTTTATGGAAAATCGCGTTTAAAGTTGAACATGCAGTTTTGTCGTATTTGATGAATTAATAATTGCTACCTACGGGTTTCAATTAGAGCTCTTACTACCCGCCCGCCCGGGTACTCGAGTACCCGGTGAGACCCCGGGTAGAAAAAAATTACTCGGGTACCCGGGTACCCGTAGGATACCCGACTACCCGGGTACCCGTGCGATACCCGGGTACCCGGGTAGACAAAAATTACCCGAGTATCCATGAGATACCCGAGTAACTGAAATGTGATGAGATAGTTGAGAATTTCGATTTGACAGTCGATAGTCCTTTGGCCTTTCGATCATTTTCGGCTAACCTCAGTAATGAACGGAATAAACTTCAATCAATTAAATGTGGTATTGTCCGTAGAACACATTCTGCAGAATGTGAAAATTGCGAACTGTCAACGTTCTTTGCACTTACAATAGGGTAGTTCACCCTATTGCAGTGCCTGTCCCTATTAGTGTGTCTTTATATTCAAATAAGCCATGCTATTACTGTAGAAGCCCGAATCTGACGTAACTTTTATCATTCAATGTTGTTAAAAGCTCGATATAACGTTTCCCACTGGGGAGTATGATACACCATTGGAAAGCTTAAGAGTAGAGGAGTCACGGGTACATGGCATTGGTGCACTCGTATCGAATTACAACCAACTCCCTCAGTCGATGCAATGTAAAACTCGGAAAATCCTAGGAAAATGCACTGGTTTTGGATTTTCGTTCACATCACTTGTCGGAGTTTGTTGCGGCTAGATCTGTTTAACGGGCCTTCCGCCGTCGTTAGTAAGATTTAAGATAAAAAAATTTATTTCAGAAATAAATAAAACAGCACGTTTATTAGTTTGAAATGAGGATTCCAATTTTTTATATTTTATTGTTAAATACATTAAATACATTTGTTTGTATTTAACAACAAATCTCATTCTCATGGTTCATATTTACAAATATTTAATTTCATTATTTTATATACAATTTCTATCCTCTACTAGGGCACATACTCCAGGTATCCAGAGAAAAAATTATACAGTTTGCACACAGTTCATGGAAGATCGTCTTTCGGGGGGAGAATTTAGCCATCATATAATAGAGAATGGAATATTAGCAGTAGAGTGAACGCCATGGCGGTCCATGACAATGCATCTAATGTATGTATGGTTGCAAATACAGCATTTCTTATGCTGCACATAATGTATAATTGAGTGAGAAAGAAGGTGCCGTGTGCCCACGAAGGGTTAATCATTCCAATTTGTCTACAATTGCTTTAACAAAAAGCAAAAGCTAGGTTTAAGCTTTAAACTTTAAGGGGGTAGGCCACCTTGGAGGCATGAAAATCAGATGTATGTTTCAGATTTTTTTGGGGCAAAATTATAATGTAAGTGAAGAAACTGTTTTAAGGGCTCTATGCTACCTGCCTTATGGTAGATAAAAAAGTTTAGTTACTTTTTTTTTTAAAAAAAACGGCGTTGGTGCTTTATTCATGTAGAATAAAACCTTTAAAAACCAAAAAATTCTCATATGTACATCTCATTTCCATACCTCCAAGGTACCCTAACTCCGTAAGTAAACAAATTAATTCAAAATTGTCCTACAAGGTGGAATTCTTATTCACTTAACTCAGTAGCTGAGGACGCGCACGCGAGAACAGATGCTTTTCTTGGTCTCTTTCAGATAATCGCCTCGACATTTGTCCTTTGGGTCAGGGGATAACGACGCAGATATCTTAAGCAACGTGCTGTTAGCTGTTACATCCAAAACCCAATTTCTTCTTTAGGACAGTGACTCACTCGGTCATTTCATCTGTTCTCGTGCACGCGTTCTGAGTTAAGTGGATATTCCTGTATGTGTGAGCGACTTGTGAATAATAGAAATTAGAAACGCAATTACTATTGCCCGATGAGAAGAAAGGACACTAACCATAAGCTGAAATATCACAGGGGCAAGGGGAATTGGCCGCTCGCTCCACCTTATCCCCTCCAAGAAGTCCTTCTTTTCGGTTCTAAGCGGTTGTCCATATCCCCCGATTGTTGCGATTGGTTTCGTTCGCGTCTACGTCACGGGACGAACCGTGTTGGAGAGGATAAGTTTACGCAAGTGAACGATTTCCCTTGCCCCTGTGACATTTCAGCTTGTGGGTAGTCTCCTTTCTTCTCATTGGGCAATAGTACAAAATGTTGTGTTGCCTTAAAGCTTGAATGGTCAAAATATCATTGGTTAGTAATGAGTGATATTATCACTTTGATAAAACTTTTACAAGTAGCAACTACTGCATTATGCTCCGAAAATACTATAATTATTTCTTTTGTACTGCCTATTATCCATGGCATTGTTAATATTAATAACCATTTGACAGGTATTAATACGGGCAGAGCTGAGACTCAGTAATTTAAAAATGTTTTAGTAACATCCTTTGTGAATAGATTTCATTTACATTCACATGTTGCAACTATACATCGTTTTACTTCGTTTCTCGATTTAAGAAGCAAACAGATGTCGTTTGAAATCAATTATATGAAAAAGATTACTACAATTTCCACTGGTAATATGATAGAAAAAATTCCATAAACGAAACTATAGAAATTGATAATTCTATGCCAAGTGCACTAATGAGATTTTATATTCAAAATTTCACAATCTAACAACGATATTAGTTCCGAACTGCAAATGTATTTACAGTGGACGCTCGATAATGTGCCGCAGTCGGGGCTCTAGAGGCGGTGTTTTCTCAGAAGCGGCATATTAACGAGAGCCAATGTAACGCGCGCTCTCCCCATAACTCTCCTGTTTTCTTTTCCGTGATGGCTGCACCCTACCAGAATACTCTTAAGGTGCGTCACACTGATGCGAGAAAAAGAAAAAACACATTCACGTATATGTATTGCTTGCGATTGCTTGCGAACTCCAGTGTGGAGGCACCATTAAGGGTTAGTATTCATTGGCTCGCTGAGCGTGAGAGAAAGGGAGGTGCACACACGCGTGCGAGTAATGCGTGTGAGCTGGGGCGTTCCTAACGGCACTTTATACAGCGGCATATTATCGAGCGTCCACTGTATAAAAGGCACAAATAAACCATAATTTATGTTCATTAGTGGAGAAGAACGCGTGGACGTAAATACCCTAGACTTTCAGAAATGGCTAAGATATTTAAAATGTATACCTACTTGCGACTTCTGTCAGTTCAAAACGAGTATTTTCAACAGCTGGAAATAATGTTAGCATAAAGCGTAGCACCCTACTACCTGAGAATGTTGATTTGTTGGTATTTCTTACATCTCTACACGTTTCTATTTTGATGTAAAAATACTAATAAGTCTACATTTTCAGGTAGTAAAGCTGTGCGTTTTGTTGTAACAATATTTCCAGCAGAAGAAAATGTGCGCTCCGAACTGGCAGACGTAGCCGGAATACTTAAATACATTCTAGCCAATTCTGCCAGTCTTTTATATTTATCCGCGTGATTCTTCCACCACGGTAATGGATCTGAATTATGATCTATTTGTGGTTCTAATAAATACATATCCATTTCTGAATCACTATCGTCAGACTTTTGCTTTTTTTTATATATAAAATCCAAAGCACTTGGAATTGATTTACCATTATCAGTAGTATTTTCATTTATAGTATTTAAATTTCTAATCCTATTCCGAATAGAATTTATAATTATATTTTTTAACTCAATATTTTCAAATGTCAAATCTTTGCTTCTCGGATCGAGAAAACAAGCAATGTGATGAACACTCTCAACATATGGATTTATATCGAATCTACCAGCAAGGGATGTTCTTAAAATGTTCTTAAATTCCTTAGCTTCTACAGTGTCCGTATTAATCTCGCCTAAATGATTATTAATTAAGCCGTGAATGATTGGCAGAACTAAGGAAATAGTTACCTTAGTTTCGGAACATAATACTTCGGTCGCTAAATTAAATGGTTCTAAAATTTCGATAATTTCACCCAGAACTTGCCAATCAGATAATGACATGTCAAGCTTCAAGGCTACGTTTAATTTTGTTATTTTGCTATTACTTAAGACAGTATGAATTGGCTCCCGATTATGTACAAGACGGTCACACATACTGTACGTTGAATTCCACCGGGTTGGGCAGGATTGAATTAACTTCAGTTCGGGCAAATTGTATTGCTTCTGAGCGTCTTGCAATGCAGAAGTCGCCAAATTGGAATGATTAAAATGTTGCACTATTTTACTGCCTTTCTTTATCAAATCTGAAAATTTATCAACTATATCAAAGGCGTCTTTTATAACTAACTGTAAAGTATGTGCAGCACATGAAACGCTATATTTTACACTATCTAGTAAATTTGCTGATGCTAGCATGTTACTTGCATTATCATGCACTACAGCAAATAATTTTTCTGTTATGTTCCACTCTTCCTGCATTGATATTGTGACAGCTGTTATGTTTTCTGCCGTGTGTCTTCCCTCTATATCCTGGGTGCAAAGTGTATAACTTTTCATCTCCCAATCACCTGTAATAAAATGTGTTGTTAATGACAGATAGGAGTCCTGTTTGCGTGACGACCATCCATCGATGGTCACCGACACCGATGATGCGTCCTCAATTTTCTTCTCAATTTTCTCCCTCCTTTCTTTGTATATAAATTGCAGGCGTTTTAAAATTGTGGTCGGGCAAGGGCAGTCATACTGTGGTTCAACCACTGCCATGAATTTTGAAAATCCGGCGCTGTTCGCAAATGATATTGGTAACATATTTGCACTAATCATCTGCGCCAGTGCCTGCGTTATTTCTTCTTGGCGTTTAGCCGAAAATGGCCCCTTTCGGAACACCTTGCTGGGTGTCGACTCACAATGAGCAACTGCAATATGATCAGTGCTACCTTCACCTTCGCCTCTCTCGGATTCAAGTGCTGGTTCATTTATTAATGCACCAGGGCACTCTTCAATGTGCTTTGATCGTAAATGTCGTGCACTGGCCGATGTCGAGCCACCATACGACAATTGCACACGGCACAGGTCACAAATTACGTGACTTTTATCATCCGATAAAGTGACGAAACGCCATACCCAGCTTTTGCGTTGAGCCATAATTAAACAACGAAATTAATCTGTAAATAATTGCCAATACTTATTAACTGACAAACTAATTACTCTATATACAATACACAATTAATAAGATACACACCAGAAATATGATTCACCACTGCAAATAGTCAAAATCTTCAAATTAAATAAAAATAGTTATTATTAAAGATTAAAGTAATAATAATTCCAATTCACTTGAAGCCAACAATAACACCTAAATTAACTAAATTAACTTTATTATATATATAATATATAGTAAGTAACACAATGAACACGTAGCGAGAATAATATAAATAAAGAAATAAACATACAACAGAACAAACAAAAGGAAGAATTTAAATTAATTAGATGATTATAACTTGAAAACGGAATTAAAATTAAACTTTAATATTGAACAAAACTATTTTAAGTATGATTTATGGAACTTTTGAGATTTCGCTAACACGTTCGTAGACTTTGGTTTGCGGATGCAGAATGGACGCTTTACAAAAACGATTGTGTAAAACATGTTTTGTTAATTCCACAATGTCCTTAGATACCAAGAGCCAATTAGAAATTGATTAATATTAATATATAAATTCCCATTCGTCGATACATTTCCTCTCGATAAGTGTTTAACTTCTCGGCACAGAAGAGACTTCAAATTTTAAAACAATTCTTTTATTAATGAATCTCGGATTGCCTCTTATTAATTGTTGTATCCAGTATCCACTATCTAAGGACATATTGTAATAAACAAAATATGTTTTAAACATTTAAACGATCGATTTTGTAAAGCGATCATTCTGCAACCGCGAACCAAAGAGTGTACGAACGTGTTATCGAAATCTATTAGTACATACTCATATCTGAAAATAGTTTTGTTCAAAATTAAAGTTTAATTTTAATTCCGTGTTCCAAGCTCTCAATTAAGTTAAATTGTTTCTTTTGTTTGATTTGTTGTACGTTTATTTATATTATTCTCGTTAATTGTATCTCCACAAAATTACCTTTTTTAAAAAAAAGGTACAAAAAGAGCGCCAAGTATATAATCCCATAAAACAGAATCCCATTTAAAAACATTGTCGTAAATTAATATAAATTTATTAATGTGCTATATTTAACTTTACAAAAGTAATGATATACAACAGTTGCGCCAATTATCACACTGCCTATTTGCACAAAGAACAAAATGTATTCAATAATATTAAGCAGATATATTTTTATACAAATAAATATTTTAATACGAATAAATATTTTATTCAAAATACTTGGCGCTGCGCAACCGAAAAAATGTTAATTGTCTTGGTTAATAAATAAAACAAGACAAGACACCACAGAGACAAGAAAGAAAGAAAAAGATTTTAATGCAATTTATGCATATTTATTCAGTTTAGCAACACCAATTTGGAGAGCAGCGCCAAGTATTTTGAATAAAATATTTATTCGTATTATAATAGAACATATAATAGAACATAAAAGATGCTCCTTGTCCGGATTTAGAACTTTTTTTTTGACATATATTTTTATTTAATCAATAACTTGGAGAATATTATATAAAATCGACTTCGCAAGCTGTTAAAGATATAGACTCTTTATTTTTATTTTTTTTGCAAATTTCGTTCCCACAATTTCAGGAAACATTCATGACATATCAAACACTGAAAATAAGAAAAAAAAATTTTATCTCTTGCATATTTCGGTATATGCCCCCCTTAAATGTTTAAAAAATAGTCCTCGAAAATAAAAATTCCATTTTTATGTTCACCTTCATAAATTTATTATATATATATATATATATATATATGTAAAAGAAATACGATGGAAGTTAGGTGGAATTAACGTATTTCTTTTAAAACTCAGAATTGAATACGTATTGCGCATGCCTGTAGAACAAGACGGCGCACAGTGGAACGAGAATGCCCTATTTATTTGGACATCGGCCAAAATTTGAAATGTCAAAATTCTGTTCTATAGCTTCATTAAATCTTTATTAAGTGTTCGTAGCATTAGAAAACACAAAGAAATAAACTTTATATTCACATTAAGTTTGATTTAATTGTATATGAATCTGACCTATATGAAAATTTCAATCTTTTTGTCTTTCAGTTGCACCACTTTAAACCATTATTGCCTACATCCTATTACTTCATAAGTTCTCAATAATTTACATATTACTGAGTATCTTATTATTAATGATTTTGTACAAAAAACATTCGGAATTAACTTGGATTTCATCAATAAACAACTGTATTAAATAAAAGTGTGTTGCACTCGGTACTATAATAATTCAACTAGTGATTTAAAGTTTTGCTCAAAGTCGCCCAAGGTCTAAAATACCTTAATTTAATCCTTTAATAGTAAGGTTTTGAACTGTAGTAAAATTACCTGCTACTAGCTGCGATTAATAAAATAAATCTAATGTAAACATTTCAGTTCATACGTATTTAACCTCAGCTAGCAGAAATGCTCGATCGTCGCGACACGCGTATATCGACGAACGCATGATCCATTAATATCATCTCTCCGACCTCCATTAGTTAAAACTACAAAACAAGCATTACTTCAGGAAGCAATAGAACTTTTAGCCGAAACAGATGTTGATGTAAATGTAGAAGAAGAGGAATCTCTAATGAACATTAATACATAATTAATATTTAAATGTATATTTTTCTGTTGATATTTTTAATAAAATTGTTATATTTAATAATGAATCGTCACTATAAGTTATACGTAATAATTCATTCAGGGGGGGGGGGGGGGGAATTAACCACCGAAAATTTGGCTATTTTTCGATTTTGTGTTATTCTACTTAACATGAATTGAATGTGTGCAAATTTTTACAATGAAAATCCAAACCGTTTGGAAGTAATTGCCATGTCCAGTTATTGTCCTTACGTCGTTCCACTGTGCGGCGGACGGACAGCTGATAAAAGAGAAAAGCCACGTGTATGGTAAAAGCGAATTGATTAGGATTGTCGGAACAGATTGTTACTCTCCATACATAAATCTTTGTGGAATAATAGCTTTTAATGTCGTTTCTTGTGTTTACAGGTAAGCGTGTACAGTAGGTTAAGTTAAACTTTGTAAATAGTTGTAAATAATAAATAACTTGTGTTTACAGTGAAACTCAGTTTGGTTATTAATTCCGCAAGAAAAATCAAATAAAAGGATAACTCATTATAAAACGACATTTTGTCAGCTATTTGGAAACAACAATGGAAAAACTATGCTTTAATTTTACGATAAAAGCGAAACCAGACGATCCAAAAACAAGCATATATGCCATAACCTCAATTTCTACTCCTACTAAGCAAACTTATATCATACCAGAAGAATTACAACCTTTAAATCTAAACAAAGAAATTCTAAAATGTGAAATTATTAATAAAGTGAAAACATCTTTAAAAAAAAGACATGACAAAAGGGAAGTTTGGATTACCTTAACAAATGAATTAAAGAAAACCTACATTGATGAAGGTAATATTCAATTTGATGGATTTTTGCTAGAGAAAGCTGAAGAAAAAAATGAAAATGCAACTACAGAAGAAAATTTGACAAAATTATTAGAATATTTGAAAGTAAACGAAAAAGGAAATAGACAACAGCAAAAGAATAAATTAAAACTAGTAGAAAAATTTGTATCAGAAAGATTTTCAGGAAAAATTACAAATGTTCATCAATGGCTAAATAATTTTGAAAGTGAATGCGCCAGATTAGAAATAATTACAGATACGGATAAAATTGAAATGTTAAAATTACTAATGGAAGAGTCTGCTATGGATTGGTACAATTCTATGATAATTAAAAACTCAATAAATTCTGAATGGATCATCTGGAAAAATAGTTTGTGTGAAACATTTTCAAATAAAGGATGGTCACCAGTCAGATACGCATTTAATTACAGATATAAACAAGGATCATTACTGGAGTACGCTATGAAAAAAGAAAGATTACTATTAGAAATAAATAAATCTATAGATACACAAACACTTATTAACCTCATTGCCACAGGATTACCAAACTTTATAACAGACAAGATAGATAGAGAAAAATTAAAAACAACAAATGATCTATTTAACAACATCAGAGGTCTTGAACATTTAATAAAAAAAACAAATTCAAAAGAAAAATATGACAACAATACGACTTTTAAAAACAATTACAAAGACAATAAATCACCATGCACAATATGCAGAAAAGAAAACAAAGGTATAAGATTTCACCCTGAATCTGCATGCTGGTTTAAAAACAAACAAGAAGATAAACGGAAAAATACTCAGGAAGAAATAAATAATAATTTAATGGAAGCAGAATTTGAGAACATAGATCCAAAAAACTAACTTTACCACCATTAATTAAAATACCAGTAACAATCAATGATACATTAAAAATACAAGGAATATATGATCCTGGTGCAAACATTTCAATAATCAATTCAAGATTATTACATTGGAAAAATAGACCAAATAATTATCATAGTGAAGTAAAGACGATTAATGGTGGGAGAAAAACTCTAGGTATAGTATCGTTGAAAATAAAAATTTTTAATATAGAAGAAACAGTGAAGGTATTTGTAATAGAAGAAAAAAATTTTGATCATGAGTTTTTAATCGGATTAGACTGCGTAAAAAAATTCCGGTTAATACAGAATGAAGAATTAAAGATTAGTCAGAAAATGAAGCCACAAAATGATGTTGCTTCAAAAGGGGAAATAAAAATTCCGGATTGTACAGGTAAGATACCCCAAAGCAATAATGAAATTGAAAATAAAAAAATAAAAAAAATCCTAAGGGATCATAATATAAGCAAAAAAATTGAAATAAATTTCAACGAGCACATAAGACCACAAGATTTTAATATCGTGGTAGCTAACCTAAATTTAGAACAAAAATCTGAAATTAATGAACTAATACAGGCCTGGGATTTAAGTGAACGCGGCGGCCGATTTTCAGAGGCAACGCCTCTTTTCCCCCACCGCACGTCTTGGCCCCCGCGGCGGCCTAGGAGCTTCGAGCGCCTCAGGCCCGTACCATATGAACCGCGCGTGGCGTATTAGGGTGACATTGTATCAATAGGTTTCCACATCGTCCCAGAGAGCACGATTGTCGATGCGTTTTTTTTTTACCAACGCGCCACGCGTGGTTCATATGGTACGGGCCGGAGGCTCTACAAGCTCTTTGGCCGCCGCGGGGGCCAAGACGTGCGGCGGGAGAAAAGAGGCGTTGCCTCTGAAAATCGGCCGCCGCGTTCACTTAAATCCCAGGCCTGAACTAATAGAAGAATACAAACACATTTTTGCGAAAAAATAAATATGACGTTGGAACTGTAAAAGATTACGAAGCTCGCATTGACTTAATAATTGATAAATATTGCTGCAAATGGCCATACAGATGCACAATCGAAGATAAGAGAGAAATAGAATTACAAGTATCAAAACTATTGGAAAAAAAATTAATAGAAGAGTCTTATAGTCCGTTTGCTGCTCCAGTGACACTAGCTTTCAAGAAAGAAGAAGGAAAAAAATCAAGGTTATGCATAGATTTTCGCGACCTGAATAAAATAGTAGTCCCACAGTCACAGCCTTTCCCTATGATTGAGGACCTGATGGTGAAAACAAGAGGATGTAGATATTTCACCACATTAGACATAAATTCAGCATTCTGGTCAATACCACTCCGGATTGAAGATAGAAGGAAAACAGCGTTTGTGACACAAGAAGGACATTACCAATGGACTTGCCTACCATTTGGTTTGAAAACATCACCTGCGATTTTCCAAAGAATCTTGAACAGTATTATTAGGAAATATAAACTGAATGGATTCGCAGTGAACTATGTGGATGATATATTAATATTTTCAAAAACATTTGAAGAACACGTTATCCACCTAAAACAATTATTAAATGCAATATCACGTGAAGGATTCAGATTAAAACTATCGAAATGCACCTTTGCACAAAATTCAGTGAAATACTTGGGTCATATTATCAAGCATGACTCAGTCACTCCTTTGAAAGATAACTTAATTGCAATAAAACATTTTCCAACGCCAACAACACAGAAACAAGTCAGACAATTTATTGGAAAAATAAACTTTTATAATAAATACATTCCTAACTTTTCAATAACACTAGATCCCCTATACAATTTACTCAGGAAAGATCAAAAATTCATTTGGGATGAAAAATGTAAAAACACTTTTGAAAAAATGAAGAAATTATTGTGTTCAAAACCTATACTAGCGATTTTTGACCCAAATTTACCAATACACATATACACTGATGCAAGTTTACAAGGTATTGGAGCCGTTCTCAAACAACCACAAGAAAACGGAGAAGAAAAACCAGTGGCATATTTTTCCAGAAAACTGAATGACAGCCAAAAGAAAAAAAAAGCCATTTACCTGGAATGCCTAGCAATCAGAGAGACGATAAGGTATTGGCATCATTGGTTAATGGACAAATCATTCACGGTTTTTTCAGATCACAAACCGCTAGAAAAACTAAATATAAAAGCCAGGACAGACGAAGAATTAGGTGATCTGACGTACGATTTATCACAATATGAATTTAAAATCATATATGTACCTGGAAAACAAAATGTAGAAGCAGATGCACTAAGCAGAAATCCAGTGTTAGAACAAAGCAAATATCAGGAAAATTATAGTAAAACAGTGAATCTAATAAAATTAAAAGAAATTAAAATACATCAATCTAATAATAAAAATATACAAAATAATAAGGAAAAATTATTGATAAAAAATGACATATACTATAAAAAAATTAGGGAAAAAGATAAAATTTTACTGTCTGAATATCTTAGTATAAAACTCATCAAAGAAGTACATAACCAATACTGCCACTTGGGAATAAAACAGATGGAAAATAAAATAAAACCATATTACACATCAAAAAATTTAACATACAACATAAAAAGAATATGTAACAGTTGTGAAACCTGGATAAAAAATAAATCAAGGAAAAAATTTAAAATTGGATTAATGTCACATCTGGGTCCAGCTACTCGTCCTTTTGAAATTATATCAATAGACACAATTGGAGGTTTTGGAGGGGTACGTTCTACAAAAAAATACTTGCACCTACTTGTAGACTATTTCACAAGATACGCATATATTCTAACATCAAAGACCCAATCGGCAAACGATTTTATTAAACTTATTAAACAAATACCCCAAAATGAAAAAATAGGAATGATTTTATCAGACCAATACCCTGGAATAAACTCAACCGACTTTAAACAATTTCTAAACCAAGAAGATATACCAATAGTATTCACAGCAGTTAATACAGCTTTCTCAAACGGTCTAAACGAAAGACTTAATCAAACACTAGTGAACAAAATCCGGTGCAGAATAAATGAAAAAAAAAATAAAAGAGCGTGGACTAGCATAGCACACGAATGCACGAAAATCTACAACGAAACTGAACACACAGTAACAACATTCTCACCAAAATATTTGCTGGAAGGAAAGGATACCAACATTTTACCGGAAGAACTACGACAAGAAAAACCAAAAGAAGATTTACAAAGAGATAGACAAATAGCTTTTCAAAATACATTAAAATCTCACAATTACAACAAAAAAATATTTGATAAAAATAGAGAAGAATATGATTTAAAGGTTAATGATCTAGTATACATAGAAAATGGCAATAAATTGAATAGGAGAAAAACAGATGAATTAAAAACAGGTCCATTTAAAATTTTAGATAAAATATCAAACGTCATTTTTAAAATAGATACAGGTCATAAAAAAACCGAATCGAACTTTTTCCATAAGACAAAATTAATTCCATATGCCAATTAAAGTATTTTAATTTTGGGATTGTCTACTCCGAGGAGGGGAGATGTAAAAGAAATACGATAGAAGTTAGGTGGAATTAACGTATTTCTTTTAAAACTCAGAATTGAATACGTATTGCGCATGCCTGTAGAACAAGACGGCGGACGGACAGCTGATAAAAGAGAAAAGCCACGTGTATGGTAAAAGCGAATTGATTAGGATTGTCGGAACAGATTGTTACTCTCCATACATAAATCTTTGTGGAATAATAGCTTTTAATGTCGTTTCTTGTGTTTACAGGTAAGCGTGTACAGTAGGTTAAGTTAAACTTTGTAAATAGTTGTAAATAATAAATAACTTGTGTTTACAGTGAAACTCAGTTTGGTTATTAATTCCGCAAGAAAAATCAAATAAAAGGATAACTCATTATATATATATATATTATATATTATATATATATACACATAAAAATTGCTTATTTATCGCGCAGCCAGCACGGTTAGTTTTCTTTCAGCTGTTGAAATAATTCTCTTCGTCTGCATCGGTAACTGAAAAATAGGACACATTTACTAATTATTTATAAATCATCACACGTGCTCAAAATCATTGAATAAATAATTGCGTATGCAAAACCCTACCTGCAAATTTGTGCGTACATAGTCTGACGTAGATCACACAGCATCATCTCCTGCTTCGATTATCTGTAAACATATAAATTCCACATTTTAGTTATTTTAGTTATAACTTAACGTAGAACTTATTATATATAGAAATAGAGTGGCATTTTGCTGCAGTAAGTGTAGAGACTACAGAATATGTCCGAAGGAAGTGAGAGCGTATGGCAGAAAGTCTTGTTGCTGGAAATTTAAATGCTAATGGTAATAATTTAGCGAAAATGAACGAAGAGATCCAATATTTTCAACGCACAATTTATTGGTTTTGGAATAAAATTAGTTTAGTATGTTAATGGGAAACTAAAAAATTAATGAATTAATGAATGCGTGGCAACTACTGTGGATTTTATTAAAGTATTACGAATGTCTTTCACAAAAGATTGAAAAGCATCAAGGGAGATGTGTTTTCAACGTACTTTCTTCACTAATAATGTGACTTAACTTGTGCGAAACACGATGCTCTGTCTATCTATTGAATCTTCTCCGGACATCCTCCAAGCCTGTGCATTCCCTTCATTTCTGTCCATCCAAGCCTGTGCGTCCCCTTCAATTCTATATCCAAGTCTGTGCGTCCCTTACATTTTTATCCAAGTCCTCTGCGTCTTCTTCATTTCTAAATATAATATATATAAGCTTTACATAAAATCTCTAAATTGCTAGTATAAAAATATCTAGCAATTTAAATTCAATGCAATTTGTTACAATATATATATTATTTTGTGCGAAAGAAGATACTCTACATACTAAATTGATTTAAAAAATTTTGGCGACTTACCTTGTTAATTAAGACAATAATTCAGTCTCCTATTTGGTGTAAAAACTCGTGACAATTCAAATTCTGACAACTTACTTCATTTGACACTTAGCACTTGGTAGGTTATAATATATCTCTGTCTAGCTGTCATGTAGCTGTCACGTCACAACAAAATTTGTTACACGGTCGGCCGAACCCGCATCCAATGAACGACGAGAGACACTTTTCCTCACCCCCTCTTGCCTAAAGTGTAGGACGATGACGATGACGATCTTAATTTTACGAACATGAAATTCGGCAAATTGCCACTTTACAACGAAATATCTCAGCTCATAAGGCACGTAGGAACAAAACGAAGACACTTTTCTTATGTAAATCAAACCCAGGCTATCCATTAAGACCATTCAAAATCGAATCGGATCAGCCGTTATTGAGATTCGGAAATCTCAGGGTTCAGAATAGCGAGTCGTGGCGTAATAGATACACTCTGTGTCTCGCGCTGCGCATATACCCAGATAGCACAAAAACGTTTTTAAAACGTTTTTAAAACATCCAGGTCAGACGTCCTGGACGTTTCAAAAACGTCCAAAAACGTCCAGAAATGGTCCAGAAAAGGTTTTAGAAAAGTCCATTTTCACAAACCAGAACGTTTTCTGGACGTTTTTAAAACTTTTCAGGACGTTTTTAAAACGTTTTTAAAACATCCAGGTCAGACGTTCAGGACGTTTCAAAAACGTCCAGAAGTGGTCCAGAAAAGGTCCTAAAAAAGTCCATTTTCATAAACCAGAACGTTTTCTGGACGTTTTTAAAACTTTTCAGGACGTTTTTAAAACATCCAGGTCAGACGTTCAGGACGTTTTTAAAATGCTTTTAAAACATCCAGGTCAGACATTCAGGACGTTTCAAAAACGTCCAGAAAAGGTCCTAAAAAAGTCCATTTTCATAAACCAGAACGTTTTCTAAACGTTTTTAAAACTTTTCAGGACGTTTTTAAAACATCCAGGTCAGACGTTCAGGACGTTTCAAAAACGTTTTTAAAACATCCAGGTAAGACGTTTCAAAAACGTCCAGAAAACGTCCTAAAAAAGTCCATTTTCATATACCAGAACGTTTTCTGGGCGTTTTCAGTACCTTTTCTGGACGTTTTTAAAACGTTTTCAGTGCCTTTTCTGGACGTTTTTAAAACGTTTTCAGGAAGTTTTGGTTAGGTCTGAAATTGGCGCTTTTAGGACGTTCGTCGGTACTGGTTTGATTGAATAAAAATTTAAGGAAGTAAATGGTTTTCAAAATAATAACAAACTTAATTTCAGTTTACTTAATTTTAATTAAATTTATACATGCAGAATATATATGCAGTTACAAAATAGATGCATGAAAATGCGAGTACAAGGGCGATTGTACAGAATATACCACTTAAAATAGATATGAAATATGTGGAACACGTAGGTAGTACACATAGATTATTTATTTAATTTAATTTAATATATATAAACGGGATAATGTCCCATTAATGTACAAAAGATAACAGGAGAAAAAGACATCAAATAAAAAAGAAATAACGGTACAAAAATCGCATAACAAATGAGCATAGAAACCAATCAAGAGAAACGCCGATTATACAAATTATACAAAATATAGGTACAGAATATGCAAAATATCTGCACTTACAATCAGAGGTGCAAGATGCGAAGATTTCCGACTGCATCGCCGCCTGCGGTGGAGTAAGGAATCTCAGCTTGTGACATCTCCGCTCTATAGAATAATATTCCTTGGTAGTTTCGTGGTATGTAAATTGCATAGCACGAAACTACCAAGGAATATTATTCTATAGAGCGGAGATGTCACAAGCTGAGATTCCTTACTCCACCGCAGGCGGCGATGCAGTCGGAAATCTTCGCATCTTGCACCTCTGCTTACAATAGATGTACAGTATTGTCTCCATATAAACACGATTTGGTGTACACGATGTAAGGCTGTCGCTATCCCCACCACTTCTGTCTCACTCTTGTCCGGCGAAGGCGAGAGCGAGATGGAACGAGAGCGAGCGAGAGCCACTAAAACCGAGCGAGGACAGTACGAGACAGACAACAGCGTTCATGTTTTGTCTCCCTCCGTCTTTCGGGCGCCGTGACACTCCGTCCTTTGCGTGCGCGACGGGCGTGCGCGATGGTCGCAGGCACATACGGAAGCACGAGATCGCAACGCAAAAACTTGACGCAGGCCCGGCTCAAGTTTTTTTTGCGCCCTAGGCCAACTTTTCAAATTGTTGCTATTGCTGAAAATAAACTTTAGAATTAAATATTACAAGTTGTACTATAAGTGGATTAAACTACGAATAAAAATTCAAAGTAAGGTTATTAATAATCTCAAATAAATGTATTATAATATAGGGCGTAATTTGAAAAGTTTGTCTAGGGCGCAAGGAAGACTTGTGCCGTGCCTGGCTATCTGACCGTCGCGCGCATGCGTTGGGCAGTCACGATGCCTTCTGAGTGCTCGCACGCCCGCGCGCAAGAAAACCGGTCCATCTCGCTCACTCCTTCGGCCAGAAAGAAGTGAGAAATGCACACTCGGAATTAGGGATCTGCGCATTCTGAGTGCACAACGCCGGTCCCGACCAGCGGGCACACACGGAGACAATACTGTACATATAGAATTCGGGATCCTTGATTGCTTATTAAAATTTCTTCGACCCTTTCCGGTCCCCCGCTCTTCTCAGCCATCCTTGAATTGACTGTTCCGTTTGTTTATTACTTTCAGCCATTTTTCCCTCCTTTGCTGCGCCTTAAAAAAGAATTTCGAGGGAACATTACATTGAATTTTACTGTAATCAATATTAGGAACAGTAAAATAAGGGCGATAGTTACATATTACAAGCCTTGCTGTGTTTAATGCGTGGAACTTTTCTTTTCCTTTTCTGCCCAGCCAACTAAATAATATCGCAACTTCGTTGCTGAGCAGCGCCGTGAGGATCCGCTTGACTAAATTATAATTATCAGATCCTCCCAAACTTGATAATTCTTTGACCTAAAATTTAAAAATTATTCAACATTAACAAGTTAATTATAATTTTGTTTTGAAGAATTACGTCAACAATTTTTTTTTCAGAAATCGAAACTACGGCCGATATTCTCAGTCGCTACTTATTCTTAAGCAAATGCTTAAGCATTCGGCATCCTTTACTAGCTACTAGGTTAGTAGAGGATGCCGCATGCTTGGGCATTTCCTGAAGAATAAGTAGCGACTGAGAATACCGGTCTACATCTTTGGTGGGCGGATAATCGAGTAGGGTTGACGGGTGGCAGTAGTAACAGGGGGGGGGGGGGGGGCGCGCGCGAATGTAACACGGTACAGTGGACGCTGGATAATATGCCGCTGTTTAAAGTGCCGTTGGGAACGCCCCAGCTCACACGCATTACTCGCACGCGTGTGTGCACCTCCCTTTCTCTCACGCTCAGCGAGCCAATGAATGCTAACCCTTAATGGTGCCTCCACACTGGAGTTCGCAAGCAATTCGCAAGCAATACATATACGTGAATGTGTTTTTTCTTTTTCTCACTAATAATAAAACTCTTGCGAACATATTTTTGTCTTATACACATAGACACTTTCTCGCGAACTGTTTGCCGATGAAGACACATCTTAACTCATACATTTTTTAATGACAGAAGTATAAGTACGTATAATATCGTTTTATTCAAATGTGTTTTTAAATATTTAGAATTATGATCAGTTACATTTTGTATTAGGCACATTTATTTCATATTGGGCATAAATAGTTATGTAAATGGGTAAGGGAAAGATAAACTGTAAAAATATACGACAGGTAGAAGGTGTACCGAAGTTACAGATTTATGTATTACAATGTTAAAAAATATATTTAACGTTAATTCTAAAAACTGAAACACTGAAAGATGCTAAAATATTACGATTATAAATAAAAGTTACATTGCTATATAAGCTTTCTTTATTCATCGTACATGTATAACGTGCTTATAGTAAAAATGTGTGTCTTCATCGGTAAACACTTCGTGAATAGGGATCTGTATAAAATTTAAATATGTTCGCAAAAGCTTTAGTGAAAGAAGTACGATTTGTACTATTAGCGGGCCAAAAGAAGATCCCTAGGAGGCGGGCTCGGGCGATGCAGTCCACCGATGTCACGATTGGTCGATTCACCTATTTGAACACACTTCTCAAGACAGGGCACACGTATTTTGTTTATTGGCTGAAGTAGGCACATACATTATCGTACCGCGCGACGAAGAGAGCGAACAAAACACATCGAGATCGAGTGGGATAGAGCGATCTGACCGACAAACGTCAAAGCAATAGCGTAGGCATCTTTAACGGTTAACCATTAATATATAATAACATACAAATTTCCTCATTTTTCACAATATGTTCACTGTTTTCGCCAGGTGCGAAAATTAAAATATGCCGGCAACAGATGGATGCGTGGGAAGGATATGAAGCAGCACGACTCTCGTATGGACTGGCACAATATATTTTCCAGTGGTCAATTCGGCCACTGGACGTCACAAACACCAATACAATAAGACAGTACACTATAATACAGACGCGTGGGCGTTGTGCGACAGTGGGTCGCAGTGGTAAACTTGGTTAGGCGCAATGGGCGCAGAGACGAAATTGCGTGCGTGCGTGTCACGGCGCTTATCTTTTCGAACTAACGGCTGCCGGGCGAGCGCTTCGAAAAGACCGTTGGCGTAAACAATACAAGTCATAGGCCTACGCTGACTCCGTGGCGGTTGCTACTAGTCAGCGGGCACACGTTTGAACAATCAGCGCGGCTCGCTTTACGCGGCTCGCTTTCCGCGGCCGCAACATACCGCCCGCCTTGGACCGAGTCACGGTCCGAATTCAAAATAAACTAGCGCTCGCCCGACGGCCATTAGTCGTGACACCCGGGATCGCGACGGAGTACCAGAGTGGTGGCGTACAAGTTCGAGGCTGGTTACAGGTGGTCTGTTCTCGTCGGGACGCGGCTCTCGTCTGTCGCGGAGGTGCACGGGAGGAGCACCACGCGGGTGATGGGGCGCGTGATCTCGCCGTGAGCGGTGTGCACGGACACCACGCGGACCCGGCCGTCGGGACCGGGATGAACTTGCGAGACGCGGCCTAGCCGCCACTGTGCCGGCGGCGAATCCTCGCCCTTGAGGACGACCACGTCGCCGACGCAGAGGCTGCGTTGGGGGCTGGTCCACTTACGCCGGGGCTGGAGAGTGTTCAAATAGTCGGCTTGCCACCGCCTCCAGAAGTGATCGCGCATACGCTGCACGAGCTGCCAGCGACCTCGAAGCGACGCTGGACCGCTGGACGAGGTCAAGGGGGGAAGCGCAAGAAGAGGGGCGCCGGTCAAGAAGTGGCCCGGAGTCAACGCGAAGTCGTCGTCCTCGGTGGGCGCGGGCCCGAGGGGGCGCGAATTGAGGCACGCTTCGACCATGCACAACACCGTGGTCATTTCCTCGTACGAGAGTGTGTGGTCTTGCACGACGCGATGAAGATGGTGTTTCGCGCTTTTGACTCCGGCTTCCCACAAACCCCCGAAATGCGGAGCGGCGGGGGGGATGAAGGACCATTGAATCTCTTCCGCGCCGGTGAACGCCGTAACCTCCGGGGATTCCACTGCGCCGCGAATCGCAGCTCCGAGATCCCGGGCGGCGCCCTTAAAAGTCGTGCCGTTGTCGCTGTGCATACGACTGGGCCGACCGCGCCTGGACACGAAACGCTGAAACGCGGCGAGGAAACTCGCCGAGGTGTAGTCCGTGACGAGCTCCAGATGCACGGCGCGGGTCGACAGACACACGAATAACGCGATGTATGCCTTGTGGGCTCGGTACCCCCGGCCCTTTCCCGGACGCGTCATTATAGGGCCAGCGTAGTCGACCCCGGTCTGATCAAACGGCCGGGCTGGCGATACTCGCGCAGCAGGGAGGTCGGCCATGATCTGCCTCCCGGTAGTCGCCCGATGGCGGACGCAGATGGTGCAGCGGTGCACCGTCGCGCGAACCAAGTCTCGCGCGCGCAACACCCAAAAATTGCCCCTCAAGACACTGAGCGTGAGCTGGGGCCCACCGTGCAGTGCCCTGAGGTGCGCGTGCTGTATAATCAGCTGCGAAATGTGGTGCACCGGGAGAACGATCGGATGTCGCGCGTCGTAGGGAAGCAAAGCATGGCTCAACCTCCCCCCCACGCGAACCAGGCCGTCGTCGTCGACGAACGGAGTCAGCTGGCGAAGTGGGCTCGAACGACGAACTGGTAGCCCGGATTTGATCGCGGCGATGTCGTCGCCGAACGCCGTGCTCTGGAGCCATCGAATCCACCAGACGCGGGCCCCCCGCAGTTCCGGTACGCGCGAATCCCCGTTGTCCGAAACCCCCCCACGCCCTCGGCGCGCCAAGCGCTGGATGCGCGCCGTGACCCGAAGAAGTCGAGGCCAGGAGGAGCAAGAATATGGAAGCGGATCTAACGGACTGGGTGGGGGCGCGGCGACAACGTGGGCCGCCGCCGTTCGCGCTTCCTCCTCCAAGAGCCGCGAGTTGTCCGGCTCAGGCGACGCCGGCCACTCCGAGGGTGCCCCCGAAAGCCACACAGGCCCCCCCCACCAGAGGTCGTGACGCAGCAAGTCGCGGGGATGCATGCCCCGAGAGGCGCAATCGGCCGGGTTGTCGAGCGTCGGGACATGCCTCCACGTGGCCGCTGGAATCAGGGACTGGATCTCCGCCACCCGATTCGCGACGAACACCTTCCAGTGCGAGGGGTGCCGTTGCAGCCAATAGAGCACCACTCGCGAGTCCGTCCAGGCGTGCAGCACCGCAGAAGGCCACGGGGCCTCGGACGCCACCCGCTGCAAAAGGCGGGCAAGTAAAGTGGCGGCACATAGCTCGAGACGCGGAATGCTGACCGTCTTGACCGGCGCGACCTTAGTCTTGGCGACGAGTAACGTCAGGTGGGCCGTCCCCTGGCCCGGACGAGCGATCCGAGCGTAAACCACCGCGGCGTATGCTCTCGACGACGCGTCGGCAAACCCGTGCAGCTCACATCCGACGGTGGAGGCGTCCAGCCCGCACCATCGGGGAATGCGCGCTGACTCCAGAAGGGGGAGCGCAGCGATGTGATCCGTCCACTTCTCCAACAAATCCGACGGGAGAGGAGCATCCCACTCCGCACCTCGCAGCCACAGGTCCTGTAGCATGATTTTCGCTACCACCACCGCCGGCGATACCCAGCCGAGCGGGTCATACAGGCGTGCCGCCACCGACAGGACGGTGCGCTTCGTTGTCGCGGGGGCGGAAGGGGGCGCTATTCTGTAATGGAAGACGTCGTCCTGGGGGGACCACTGAATCCCCAAGACGGCGTAGGATTCCTGTCCGTCCGGGGCAGAGGGCACCGCAGACGCGACAGGATCACAGAGCCCAACTTCGGGGCTTAACGACGGGTGGTTCGCCGCCCACTTCCGCAACACGAACCCGCCGCGCGCGAGCATAGCGCAGAGCTCATCGCGTTCCGCGAGAGCCGACGCAGCCTCGTCCGAGCCGAATAGCACGTCATCGACGTAGAAATTGCTCTCGAGGAGGCGCCGCCCGCGCGGAAACTCCCCCCCTTCGTCGATGGCGAGCTGCTGCAGGACACGCTGGGCGAGGTAGGGCGCGACGGCAGTGCCATAAGTGACAGTTTGCAGTCGAAAGGTCGACGGCACGGCTCCGGGGTGCCGATGCCACAACACACATTGGGACTCCGCGTCGCTCGGGTGCACGCGGATTTGACGGTACATCTTCTCGATGTCGGCCTTGAGCGCGAATCGAGGGAGGCGCCACCGGAGGAGGATGGTAACAATATCCTGCTGTAATTTCGGCCCGATCAGCAGGTGATCGTTGAGCGATGTCCCGTTGGACGTGGGGCTCGAAGCGTTGAACACCACGCGTAGTTTCCCGTCCGACGCTCGCACCACCGGGTGGTGTGGGAGATACACGCGCGTGGTCTTAGCTCCGGGCGCGAGGGCAGGCGATACCTCCTCCATGTGGCCCAGGTGCTCGTACTCAGCTAAAAATGCCCGATAAGCCGTTTCCAACGGCGCGTTCTGCGCCAACCGTCGATCGAGGGATCGGAGCATTGCGGTTGCGCGTGGGAGAGACGCGCCGACATCGAGAAGAGGCCCGTCTTTAAACGGAAGCCGCACGACATACCGACCGTCCGCCTGCCGCGAGTGCGTTGCCCGAAAATGTTGTTCGCACCGCTCGTCGTCCGGTGAGAGCGATGCCGGAGCTTGCGTTTCCTCGAGCTCCCAGAAACGCTTGAGCAGCTCATGGAGACGATCGTCGTCGGCTGCGGCTTGGGTTGCGACGTGATTCACAGCACTCGAGGAAGGCGAACGACCGGTCGGCCCAGACACGATCCACCCAAAGATCGTTTCTTGGGCGATAAGGGCGGAGGGGCTGCCGCGGCGCAGCCCTGGCAGTAAAATAGCGCCGAAGTAGTCGGCCCCGACAATCAAATCGACAGGGCGACGCGTGGACGGGTCCGGGTCGGCGAGCGGGAGCTGTGCGAACGCGGCTTGCGACTGCGGGACAGACGACCAATCCGGAAGGTATGATGATACCCGCGGGACGACCTTAGCCTTGACGACGATGCCGGTTTGGTCCCCGAGGTGCGGCCTCAGCGAGATATGCACCTGAGCACGGGAAATTCCCAATTTCCCGTCCAGAGCTCCCGTCAGGTATGTCCGTACCGGCTGGCGTGGGAGTCGCAGGGTCTGCACGATCGACTCGGAAATGAGGGTCGTCTGGGATCCTTGGTCCAGCAGCACGCGGATGTCAGCGGTATCTCCTCCACTCGCCGACCCAACGCGAACGATCGCGGTGGCCAGCAACACCGGCCCGACATCGGGAGCGTCGGTAGTCACGCACGCGTGGAGGGCTGCATTCGCGGGCGCGGCGCCGCCCGCCGTCGCGGGCGCTGGGGCCGCTGGGGCCGAGGTCTGAGGGACATCGGCCCTCGCATCGGCGCCGGCTGGATGCAGCAGTGAATGATGCCGCATCCCACACCTGGAACACACGGCAGAGACCGGGCACGACGACGCCATGTGTCCAAGTGCGAGGCAGTTGAAACATAGATGCTTCTTATTCGCGACATCGCGACGCTGCTCGGGCTGCAGTGCCCGGAACGCATTGCAACGGTACGCGGCGTGGCGCGCCCGGCACATGGGGCAATGCGATTTGCTCGCGGCCTGAATGGGGTCAGACGTTGCGTTTGTGGCGCACACCCGAGCGTTCGATGATGCGGCTGATTTCGCCGAGGGGGCTGGTTTCGACGAGGGGGCTGGCTTCGAGGATTCGGACACCTCGCCGCGAGCGCGAACCTTAGCCTCCTCGTGTGCTTGCGTGGCCTCCCGTGAGCGGATGCGCGACTCGAGGAACCGATCTAATTCGTCGTACGTCGGGAGGTCGGTCCTCGCGCCGAGCGACTTCTCCCACTCCTCCAGGAGCCCGGACTCCAGCTTCATACAGACCTCACCGATGACGAGCGCGTCCCAATGAGTGGTGGGGCAGCCTAAATTGGCGAGGAGTGAGAGAGACCGGTTAGTCGTGTCACACACCCGCGTGAGCTCCGCGGCAGAGTCGTTTGACATCGGCGGCATTGTTATTAGCGCGCGGACGTGGGTCGCGACGAGAGCGCGTTTGTTGTCAAAACGCCGCGTCAAGGCCGCCCAGGCGGTTGCGAAATTCGAGCCTGCTATTGTGATGTGCGCGATGACATTGAGCGCGGCGCCATGCAACGACGTTTTTAAATATTGTAACCGCTCGATGTCGTCGAGAGCCGCATCCTTGATAACGAGCGACGAGAACAGATCGCGGAATGCCTGCCACTCCTGGTACTCACCGGAGAAACGCGGAAGGTCGAGGCGTGGGAGCTTAGCTCGGCTCCTCGCTGCTCCAGATGAAGTGGCGGCTGTGGTCTGGGTTGATCCGCCGACGCTGGGGCCTCTGATGGAACGGAGGACCTCCAGCAGGAAATCCTTGGCCTCCCAGAACTCCGCTTCGGCTAGGGCGAACTCGTCGTCCGCCAGATACTTGCAGTCAGGACGCTCGGTCGGGGGGACGCCCACTTCCACCTTCAAGTGGAGCTCCTGGCACTGGGTCCAGATCCGGTCCAGCGCGTCGATCCTCGCTTGGGCGTTCTCGACTGTGAACTTCGCCTGACCCATCTTCTTGTAGTTGGGCAACACGCGCTGCCCCGACGCGATGAGCGCTCGGATACTGGTGACGTGGGCCAGCCACGGAGCGGTGTCCGCGGTACCCTCGCTGTCTCTAGCGCCTCCACCAGCCATGAGGTCGATTGCTTGCTTCTTCTTCAGCAGATCCGGCTCGAAGGACCAATGTTTTCGCCAGGTGCGAAAATTAAAATATGCCGGCAACAGATGGATGCGTGGGAAGGATATGAAGCAGCACGACTCTCGTATGGACTGGCACAATATATTTTCCAGTGGTCAATTCGGCCACTGGACGTCACAAACACCAATACAATAAGACAGTACACTATAATACAGACGCGTGGGCGTTGTGCGACAGTGGGTCGCAGTGGTAAACTTGGTTAGGCGCAATGGGCGCAGAGACGAAATTGCGTGCGTGCGTGTCACGGCGCTTATCTTTTCGAACTAACGGCTGCCGGGCGAGCGCTTCGAAAAGACCGTTGGCGTAAACAATACAAGTCATAGGCCTACGCTGACTCCGTGGCGGTTGCTACTAGTCAGCGGGCACACGTTTGAACAATCAGCGCGGCTCGCTTTACGCGGCTCGCTTTCCGCGGCCGCAACATTCACGAAAGTATTATCCTGATACCAATCCAATGATAATACTTTCTGAACATATTGTGAAAAATAAGGAAATTTTTAAGTTATTAAATATTAATAGTTAACCGTCAAAGATGCCTACGCTATTGCTTTGACATTCGTCGGTCAGATCGCTTTATCCCACTCGATCTCGATGTGTTTTGTTCGCTCTCTTCGTCGCGCGGTGCGATAATGTATGTGCCTACTTCAGCCAATAACCAAAATACGTGTTCCCTGTGTTTAGAAATGTGTTCAAATAGGTGAATCGACCAATCGTGACATCGGTGGACTGCATCGCCCGAGCCCGCCTCCTAGGGATCTTCTTTTGGCCCGCTAATAGTACCTATACTGCTTGTGAATTGCGCGAACATCAGTGTGACGCACCTTAAGAGTATTCTGGCGGGGGGCAGCCATCACGGAAACGAAAACAGGAGAGTTATGGGGAGAGCGCGCGTTACATTGGCTCTCGTTAATATGCCGCTTCTGAGAAAACCCCGCCTCTAGAGCCCCGACTGCGGCTCATTATCGAGCGTCCACTGTATTTCTCGACATAAGTCAACTTATACTGTTTTCCCATCAGTATACTGTATTTTGTATACTATTACAATCTCCGATAAAACGAATACGGGGAAAAAATGATATTGACTGATACTATTGGAACCATAAGCAAAGGATAGTAATGTAGAAAATGTCAGCGTACTTATCCCGTTTTGACCAAAATTCGACTTGTACCCGTTTGCCCGTCCACCAAAAACATATTTTCTACATGCAGAATACAGATATTCCAAATTACGGTAGTATACTTACTGCCTGGTTAAATTCACATTCAGTATTTAAAATTGCATCAAATTTTTTTAAATCTTCTATTGTTTGAACAGGGAATTGAATGCTATATTTGGTGAATATTGATGGGACTTCGTCCTCTCCAATTCGACTGATTACTGCGTCCTTTTCCATTTTTTTAACCGCATTTAGCGTGTCCATCATTACGGCCCGAAGTAAAAAAATCTGCGTCATCATCTTATCTATTTTGCTGCTGCTTTCGGCGCAACCGCTGCAACTGGGCCCTGCTACATTTTCTGCAAATTATTTATTACATTTCATATTTTTTCACTGCAACTGTTGACGTTAAAAAATATTTCCGTGTGCAATATCTTTAGAAAAAAATTTAATTTACCGGTAGAGGTACTCTGAAGTGAGGAAGTTTCCCTTGAATGAATATATTCCTCTGGTTCGTTTAAGTGCTCCTCTGGTTCGTTTAAGTGCTCCTCTGGTTCGTTTAAGTGCTCCTCTGGTTCGTTTAAGTGCTCCTCTGGTTCGTTTAAGTGCTCCTCTGGTTCGTTTAAGTGCTCCTCTAAATATTCTTCTACCATTGAATATGAAGGATTTTGATTTGATTGGTCTGAAAATAATATTTACTTGAAAGATCTACTTCATACAAGAAAAAGATTTAAGCAGCTTTAGATATTATAATTTTGTACAGCATATTTCCCCTTTGTATTAACCCACCTAAATCTTCGACGTCATTGGTGATGCATTCTTCATCGTCCCAAAATTTTTTGGGTAAAATACGCCTTCGCTTGGCCGATGGCTCATCGGACTGCAGGTCGCTGGTGTCCTCAGCCTGCCTCGCTTTTTCCCTGGCCTTGAGGTAATTATCTGGAAGTACATATTAGTAATTACTTGATATAATAATTCGAATTTCATTAATATAATAATTTCAACCTACCATAAGTGACTCGTGTCATCAATTTAATGTTGTGCCTTGGCCAAGTCGGTTCTGCTGGCTCGCACTTCTTTAACATGCCGGTGATTAATTTTGCATGAACCGGTGGCCAAAATGAGGAATCGCCGACAAGCCATGTTGACGGCACAGCTTCCACACATCCATCCTCCAAAAACTTTATAATGGACCAGGAATGGCTCATACTAAAAATTAAGTAGTCATTTTTATACAACGCCTAGAAACATTACGTGCATATAGTCAAGAGGAAAGGAATCTATCATGTGAATTCTCGGTATTTTTTTTAAATCTCAAATAAAAAATTTTATTTTTACACGATACAAATGCCCATCAATTGAAATTATATTATTAATCGACGCACAGTGGGAAAAAATCGGTGCTGCAGCGGCCAAAAATCTATAACTTTTGAACGGATGAAGATAAAGTAATAATTCTTTTTTCTTTAATGAAGTTGATATGTTACTTATGTTAACCCTTGGTTGCCACACTGACCACATTTAAGGTAGGGGAGATCGGGGCAAGTTGACACAGGGGCAGGTTGATACAGACGTTCTGTTATTTTGTTTATATGCTCTAAATTTTTTTCATAGAGATGTTTGTACATAATGACTTCCTGTGGGGAAAGTTGATACGTTTTCTCTGGGGCATGTTGATACAGTGTAATAAATTTCCCCGACTACTTTTAATTGGATTTTTCCTATCTTGAAAAATTGGACGAAAACGCAGGAAAAGTGCTGTGTTAACAGACTCACCTGTAATGAGAAGGCTATCGGCTGAACAAACTGCGGCGCGGGAAAGAAGAGAATAGAAGAATTTTAAAAAAGAAAAAAGAAATTCGAAAATCTCTCGAGAAAAATGTTCCACGGAAAAGAGGGCGGCCTAGGAACAATGCTGAGACTGAACGATAAAATAAAAACTAAAATAATAAAATAAAATAATAAAAAAAATAATAACACATCTTAGAGTGTTTTCCTTCAAACAATTTTCATTTTCTACTATGAATTTGGTACGAAAAGAAGGTGGCGACTTAGCCCCAGGGGGGTGCCGCACAGTGGGTCAAACTGCTCTTTTTTGTGTCAAAATCGTAGAACTCTTGATAGGAATAAGGTAGAGGGATGGTACATTTTGGAGGTTAAAGCTAAGATGTTGCAGATTAAGGGAAAAATATTTAGAATGCATAAAAAAAAATTTGACCTTCAAAATCTAAGTCAAAGTTGGCATTTTCGACGAAAATTTCGGTTTTTCCGTTATAATTCGTGGTTGAAGTTTTTCCATTACTTGTTATACATCATTTCTTATAGATTTTGACGCGCTGAATTCAAATATGACCGTGAAATTGGTCTAGCCCTTCAGGATTCGAAGAAAAATGCGTTTTAAGTTGAAAAATCGACAAAAACCGTGATTTTTGGTTTGCGTGCTTTGATGACAATATTTTAGATTTATTTATTGTATTTATTCGTATGGAGTACAAACAGATAATAGAATCCTTGAATACTAATAATTGTGCTATATAAAGGGTTTACATGTCGTATCCTGTTGCGTACTATATGCTCGCAACTCGATTGCCGAACCGTATACGCAGCTCGCACGCCAAATTAACTTGGTAGGAGATAGTTAAGAAAGGAAAATGAATATACTCGGGGATAACATAACAATCACTATATAATTAAATAAGATAAATCTAAAAACTGTTACACATGTGTATATTTCTATCTTTTAAAACTCTTTCGTAACCGCTTAATACATGAATGTTGCATTCTACTTAGAGCATGATTACAGTAAAAGTAGATATGTAGGATTAGTAAAAGATTCTCGATCGAGAAACTGTGCAATTTATCCGGTCTACCAATTTGTCAGAGAAGCTATGACTGAATGTCAACCACAAAATTATAGAATATCGGAAACACAAGTTATCTTGCGCCTCGTTTTCTGTATTTTCATACTGTTGATGGGGGTTTGTATGACCTGACGAGCTATCAAACCCTAAGGTGACAATTAATTTTAAATTCAATAAATTATGCTGATCCCAATTTACAGCCACTGCACTACACAAACGCTCAGCTGTTTTATTGAGTATATCTTGTAATGGCAAGATAACTTGTATTTCCGATATTCTATAATTTTGTGGTTGACATTCAGTCATAGCTTCTCGACAAATTGGTAGGCCGGATGAATTGCACAGTTTCTCGATCGAGAATCTTTTACTAATCCTACATATCTACTTTTACTGTAATCATGCTCTAAGTAGAATGCAACATTCATGTATTAAGCGTTTACGAAAGAGTTTTAAAAGATAGAAATATACACATGTATAACAGTTTTTAGATTTATCTTATTTAATTATATAGTGATTGTTATGTTATCCCCGAGTATATTCATTTTCCTTTCTTAACTATCTCCTACCAAGTTAATTTGGCGTGCGAGCTGCGTATACGGTTCGGCAATCGAGTTGCGAGCATATAGTACGCAACAGGATACGACATGTAAACCCTTTATATAGCACAATTATTAGTATTCAAGGATTCTATTATCTGTTTGTACTCCATACGAATAAATACAATAAATAAATCTAAAATATTGTCATCAAAGCACGCAAACCAAAAATCACGGTTTTTGTCGATTTTTCAACTTAAAACGCATTTTTCTTCGAATCCTGAAGGGCTAGACCAATTTCACGGTCATATTTGAATTCAGCGCGTCAAAATCTATAAGAAATGATGTATAACAAGTAATGGAAAAACTTCAACCACGAATTATAACGGAAAAACCGAAATTTTCCTCGAAAATGCCAACTTTGACTTAGATTTTCAAGGTCAAATTTTTTTTTATGCATTCTAAATATTTTTCCCTTAATCTGCAACATCTTAGCTTTAACCTCCAAAATGTCCCATCCCTCTACCTTATTCCTATCAAGAGTTCTACGATTTTGACACAAAAAAGAGCAGTTTGACCCACTGTGTGGCTCCTTAGCCCCGGCGATTTTGACATTTCAGAAAATACACCAACGTCAATTTTTCGATTTCTTTATTACACTATGCCAGATAAACATTATATCGTATAGTAATTTTGTAGCTGAGGCTTTACTCTTTCCAACAGTATAAATATATACGGTAAAATTATTTATTTTATTGCCGAAAATTGGCACCGCCAAAAAAGTGGCGGCTTAGCCCCAGAGGTGCAAGAAACGAAGATCTCCGACTTGCATCGCCGCCTGCGGTGCAGTAAGAAATCTTCGCATCTTGCACCTCTGCTTAGCCCCAGTCTCCCCTACATTAATAAAAAGTGGCACCTCATGTTAAAGTGGGATATTCTAGACATCCATGCTTTACTCATTAAACGGATATTTTACAGATGTATCAACTTGCCTCGCACTGGGGTAAGTTGATACATTTTACTTTCGTTTAAATAACATTTTTTCATTAATTTTGTATGTATCTTCTCAACTTTTTATTTACAATATATTAAAGAGGAAGGAATTAATTCAAACAAAAATGAAAAAAAATGGAAACGCGAAAACGTATCAACTTGCCTCGGTGTCCCCTATAATATTTTTGAGGCAGCGTTGAAAATGGTACTACTGGTGTAATGTAGTAGTAATTTCGTGTATCTTCTACAGACAGAGGCGCTACCAAAGTGATTTTTTTAAGCAATAAAATTTTCTGGAACTTTTTCAAAATTTTTTGAACATGAGGATACTTTAAATATTAGTTTCCAACGATGGGCATATATTCTATGTTCAAACTTTATCTCAAAACTTTTGCGACTTAATTTAACAGATAGTTTTTAAACAGCAGCTGATTGAATATCGAATCGACCCAGTGTAACAACAATGCTCGAAAAAATAGGTGTGATAACCGAGGGTTACGTAATGCTTAATTACATTAGCTAATACGATAATGTTACTTGCATTATTACTATTTAATATTCGAAAATATCCCTAATCACTTCTGGACACTCTTCTTGAATATCCTTCCGTTTACGTTGCAACCTTGACGATAATATTAAAGGATCCGATGAAAGTAACATAATACAGAAGAGATCTTGATTAATTCTCTGTCTTGATATTTTGCAAGTGTTGCTAAGTCTTAACCTTCGATATTCTTTGTAAAATCATACCTTATCAATTGCCAAAACTGTAGGGGAGAGTCGTGCAGTACCGACCAGCTTACAGTACCGACCAAAGCTAGTTCTCGCTTCTTCGACCAGATATTAACACTTTATTTGAATTAGCCAATGGAAATCACAATTCTCTATAACATATTTCGGGGCCATATTGTTTACTCCATTGCTCTCGATGTTCTCAGGCATTAAACGTGTACGTTGATATTGAGTAGGTTAAAAGTTATTTCTTAAAGCAAATATTTTGTTTCTCGTGTA
Organism: Andrena minutula; assembly: GCA_929113495.1. Classification (NCBI taxonomy): domain Eukaryota; kingdom Metazoa; phylum Arthropoda; class Insecta; order Hymenoptera; family Andrenidae; genus Andrena; species Andrena minutula. The sequence goes on along the minus strand of OV815995.1, from coordinate 31,125,912 downwards.
AGTAAATGATTTTGTTCTATTATGTATACTATCTCTAGTCTATTAAGTTTAATAAAACCTCCTAATTTAATAATATTTTTTTGTACATAATATAGGGGAGACCGGGGCAAGTTGATACGTTTTTCAGTTTTCGATTTTTTTCATTTTTGTTTGAATTAATTACTTAATAACAAATACGCTAAAATATACTTTGGTCCTTCCTCTTTAAAATATTGTAAATGAAATGTTGAGAAAATACATACACAATGAATGAGATAATGTTATTTGGACGAAAGTAAAATGTATCAACTTACCCCAATGCGGGGCAAGTTGATACTGCTCTAGGGCATGTAGATACATCTGTAAAATATCCATTTCATGAGTAAAAGATGGATGTCTGGAATATCCCACTTTAATATGAGGTGCTTGCTTCTTTTTATTAATGTATCTTAATAAAGCTATTTTATCTATTCGGTATATTCTGGCGCTTTGACTCCTTTTCTACACCAACACACGCTTTTTGCAAAATATTTTGTGGTATTTTTCCGCGATTCGTTTTTCTGACATAATTTCGTACCATTTTCCCAGAAATAAAAGGAAAAATCCAATTAAAAGTAGTCGGGGAAAAATTGATACACTCTCCATGAGTATCAACATGCCCCAGAGAAAACGTATCAACTTACCCCACAGGAAGTCATTATATACAAACATCTCCATAAACAAATGTAGAGCATATAAACAAAATAACAAAACGTAATTCCCTTACCTTCAAAGGACTCAATGTGATGCCCAATTAATTTGAGTGATAAAATTCTCTATCCCGTCTCAAGACGGATTGGAAAGTGAACACAATTATTTACTTTTTGTGTATAAAAACGAAAACAGTTAAAAATGGATTGCTAAAGTCAAGGTACACAGACGTACGCTAGATCGTAGTAAAGAATTGATCAAGAAGCTTCACATATCTCACACATAAGGAGCTATATATATACAGTGTCGAGATAATTCGTCTGTATCAACCTGCCTCTGTATCAACTTGCCCCGGTCTCCCCTACCATGATCTAAAATGTTGCCCCGTGTTTGTCGTACAGTACCGACCAACAGACTGTCAACCAGTAGAGACCAAATTTTTCTTATCTTACAATTAGAGTTCAATCTGTTAGCAACTCAGATTAGTTTATGAGATGTTCATTCAGCCCCCTACTCCTTTTTCCCGCAGAAAAATAATGTAATTAAGGATAGGCATGATAGCCTAACAAACAGGAAGCTAGGATTTAATGAAGAAGTTATGCAGTGTGTTATTTGCAAGCAGAGTTAGGCATTAACTAAATAACAAATTATGTAAATAAGGATCAAATAAAAAGTTAATTTATTTAATCGATGAAAACAGTTAATTTTTTTATTCGTTATTTGAAATTTTATTTAAATAAAAATTTTGCCCATCTCTGTTTGCAAGGAATCATTTGACAAGGATTGGGTGCAGCGTACCGTATGTGACGGTTGGGCACACGTCGAATGCACAGATCAGAAGAATATTAATTATCTGACTTGCGAGTTTGTACAAATAAAATTTGAAAAGCATCTTGTATTCTACTAGTTAAATGTCTTTATTAACGCTGTTAACCATTTAGACCTGAAAATCTACTAATTTAATAGTTGGTCGGTACTGGACGACAATTTTTCGTTTCCTACAAATTACAACTTTTTTACTTTTGCGAATTATCAACTTTTATTATTAAATTTCACAAAAATAATTTCCCTCCTCTTACTAAGTTCTATCTATACTACAAACACATTTTTGAATTTCTGATTTTCATCGACTCTACCCCAAGATATAACAAAAAAATTAGAGCGGTCGGTACTGCACGACTCTCCCCTATACTTTGTTTTAAGCTTGTAGATTATGTGTAAATGGTTAGAGGCAGATATCATTCTTTCGACGTGCGTTACGAAAAGTAGCATATTTCATTTGTGTTTAGAAGACTAGCACGTTGCTCATTCTGTCCACGAAAAACAGAATGTTTCGATTTTGTTCTTGAAAAGTAAGGTAAATGTCCCCATTACTGACCACGTCCCCATTAGTGACCAATTCATTTTCTTATTGTTTATTGCAACACAGAAAGCGAAATATTTCAGTTATTGTTTCATACGTTATTTATGTAGCCGTACATTCATCTTTGACATGAAAGTTGACAGATTCTAATACCGTGAGGTTATACTCCAGATATCATTAAACTCGCAAATTTTACAATAAAAATACATGGATCCATGCATTAACTTACTCAAATTAACGAGAAATATAAACAGAAATATAAAATAAAAAGAAAATATCCATTTTCTTTCATTATTGTAGCAGAAAATCGTGGTATAAAATAGATGGTCACTAAAGGGGACATCAGGTCCAATATAATTTTCACCATAACCTTTGTGTAAATAGTCAAATATCACTCTAAAACTGATTTGATTAAGAAACTAGAGTCGCAAATATTGTCGTATATTAGTAAAAAATTACTATTTTGAACCAGTCACACTCTTAAACGGTCGTTAATGGGGACATTTACCTTAGTATGTTTTCATTCATCGCCACGAATAATAGCACTTTATACTCTTTCGTGACAAAAGGTTGTACATTTCGGTACTTTGCTGCGAAAAATTGCACGCTTCGCCGTTAGCCGTGAAAAATAGCGCGGTTTGCCGTCAGCCGCGAAAAATAGCACGAAAAATGAGCAATAAACGCCAATACAGTCAACTGGTAGCCACAAATGATCAACGTCGGCTGTGAACTGTTTGGAAACTGAAATATGCTACTCTTCGGAAAACAAATAAAACGTACTACTTTCCGCTGCAGCGTTTGAAATATGCTACTGCTCGTGGCGAGATATGAATCGTGCTTGTTCTCGTGGTATATTTCGAAACATGTTTGTTATCGGCAGAAACATTGAAATGTGCTTTTTCTCGCGATAAATTGAAATGTGCTGCTCTTTGTAAAAGAAATGAAATATGCTACTTTTCGTAACGCACGTCGAAGTGATCTTGTTAGCACGCATATAGTACTTCTTCAATTTCAATTTGTCAGTCATTATTAAAGTAATGAAAACAATAGAAATAAACTGACTGTAATGTAGAAAAAACAAAATGCTACACTGGTTTTAGAAATATAGAGATATAGAACTTACTTGGAGAATGTATAGATGTGGTCCAAAACCAACAGCCAACGAAACACACTTAAGATTCACTTTAAACGCGTTGACTGATAATAAAAAATAAAAAAAATACTATTAAAACACGATAAATTAAACTATAAAACACAAAAAAAATACTAGATAAAAACACGATAAATGACTATAAAACACAATAAAAATACTATACGAAAATACTAGATAAAAACACGATAAATGACTATAAAATATGATAAAATACGCTACAAAAACACGATAAATTACACTAAAAAACACGATAAATAACACTATAAAATACGATAAAACACACTAAAAATAATATAAAATTACTAAAGCTAACTATGTAAATAAGAAAAAAAATAGAAATAAACTACGGACTAACAATAAAATGAAAAAATATGTGATAAATATACGGAAAATAGCAAGAAATTAAGTGCGTCCCCTGTGACGGTTCTGCGATGACTGCTGCAGTTACCTTGCTGCCTGTAGGCAGTGATGCCAGAATCGTGGGACACGGGACGGGACGCTTACCCCCACTATGACCTACCGTCCTCTCCCACTATGGCCTACCGTCGTCTCCCACTTTCTTCCCATCGCACTGCACACAAGCATATCCCTACCCCTGTCCGTGTGCTCGGCAGTTCGACAGGCAGCTCAAACGGACAGGAGTAAAAATATGCTTGTGTGCAGTGCGGTGGGAAGAAAGTGGGGGACGCCGGTAGGGCATAGTGGGAGAGGACGGTAGGTCATAGTGGGGGTAAGCGTCCCGTCCCGTGTCCCACGATTCTGGCATCACTGCCTGTAGGCTCCAAGGAAACCTTGCCACCCCCCACTACGCGGCACCCCCTTCCGTTTCGTGCATTGAGTGCATAGACCAGGCCTGCCCCAAAGGGTGCAAATACCTCCTGAATTTCTGGGACCCGGACAACAGCCAAGCGCGGGACTGTTACCTTGCTAACCACAGCATGGGCTGCGGGAGAACTGCGGGACATTCCACGCGAACTCCTATTTCTAACCATGTGTAGCCTTGAAGGTCATAGTATACCATATGACTGAATTTGTCTTGACAGTCGCTTACATATTAGAAAATCAAATATATAGCATTCCATTTAAAAAATTGAGGATCACCATCGTTTCAAGGGAAATATTACGAACACCAAAAATTGAGTTACCGTACTATGTTGTGTATAAAAAACACTAAAAGTTCTCCTTCGTCAGTTTTTTACAAACACTTACCATATTCGAGAATACTGTATAAGAATAGCAGATATAGCCGCTTGGCCGCTTCGAGTACCGCACGGCTCAGCTAGTCGAGCCGGTGTGATTTGACGCAGCGTCAACTTTCGGCAATTTTTACAGGGCCAATTTTAAAATGTCCATATTTTTGACAAATAGACCATGAAGGGGAAGGATAGGGCTATATTCTAATTTTTTTCAGATTTTTAAAATCGCGCCCCATGTTAAAAAAATGCATTTTTTTATAATAATTGCACAGAAATCGTTCAATTTTTTTTTTTTAAAAATTGAAATAAATTATTCTTAAAACTTCAATGTCTTCTCTACAAATCCCCGTAAAGCTCATCTCCATCCGTTTACTACTTCCATAGTTATAATTTATTGATAAAAAGTTAGCACTTACCTTCACAACAGCTGTAAAATCTATATTTTTCAAAATTTTCAAATAACCTTCTACACATGTTTATGCATCTCTAAAGACTACAACATATTCAAATTTGAGCCACATCCGAAATGTTACTCCAAAAAGTGTCCGAGTTTGCGTGGAATGTCCCGCAGTTCTCCCGCAGCCCATGCTGTGGTTAGCAAGGTAACAGTCCCGCGCTTGGCTGTTGTCCAGGTCCCAGAAATTCAAGAGGTATTTGCACCCTTTGGGGCAGGCCTGGCATAGACTGTAGGCTATGATGATTAGAAGATAATTTAATATACTAACTAAATTCCTTTGAATTTTTCATTTCAAATGAATCAGGTCAAAGTTAGAGTGGTCACTGGAGAATAATGGTAAACACGTTGCAGGCGCTAACTGTCAAGCGACCATCATTGCCCGCACAAGTTTTCATTGATAAAATTGCGGATTACATAAATAAATTAAATATATTTATATTAGATTTGATTCTAATCCTTTTCCTTGATAGTATATCTGTATTTACGTAAAGTTGAAATGCAAAAAAGCTTCAAAATTAGTATTTATCTCTTACGTGGTGCACACAAAATATAACATCAACGACGTTTACAACACAAATAGGGTGGTTTTTCTTGGTTGCTTAGCAACCATTAAAGCGAGGTCGTTCGACAATGTAGCGAATGATGCCGTGGAACGTAAGGAAAAGAAATTGCACATTTCGGACATGCCGTTTCATAATAACAATACTGACCATCATTGTCCACTGACCGCAATTGCCCCATTCTCTCCTAACATCGTATCCAAATTTCTGCACGCTACGAGCTTGCGAATACCGCCCACATTGTTACGTTACGGTGTTACGCTATGCGGTTACGTTGCAAATTTGTGAGCGGCTTTAAGGGAGTGTCCTGCTTTACAAGGTCCAAAAAATGATTTTTTCGCGAATTTATTTGAAAGGGAAAGGAACAATTGATCTTCATAAACTTTTAGGTAGGGTAAAGGCAGGTAATATGGAACATCTGATTTCAAAAGCTTGTCAAAAGCAGGGGAATTTGTGTTTTTTAATAAAACGGACATGAGGGGACGAAGGAACTAATGCATAATGATACTTACCTAGTCAAATGTAAAAAAATCCAATGGTTTTGCAGTTATAATAAAAAAACTGAAAAGACTGAAAATCGTTCGTTCGAAAAAATGGGTCCTAATATGGAACACCTAGGAAATTTGTAAAGAAAACTTAAAAATCTTTACCTTTTTTTACTAAAACTGAAGATTTATTAAGTAGAAGATACAAATAAATAAATATACATCATTTTTGTAATTTATTCCTGCTTTCTGTGTCTCCTACACGTTGGGCACGTGAATAATACGTCGAAAGCTCCACATTCTTCGTGTGCCCACTGAAAGCAGCGAATAACATTGGGTCTACTTTTCATTGCCATTATTTTTAAAATTACCATCGTAAAGTGAGCATTCCGCATCATCGTCGTCATCGTCATTATCAACTTCATCTATGTTACTCGGTATGTTCCATGTTACGTACACACATGTTCCGACAAGAAATTAAGAATTATTCTAAGAAGAAAGTAACTTTATTAGTAAACTATTATTGAATAATCAAGACCACGCATATTTAATGATAAATTATATCAAAATAATACTTTGTAACATACCTTCGCTACAATATTGAACCGTTTGTTACAGTTTTCAGAAACTTTTACACCCCAGAAAAAATATAAACGTTTCTCTTTCAATGATAGATGCCCGACTGGTGCTCAATTGTCAGTATCATCGTCTATTGTGTCTAGGGATCTAATATACACGATTGCCTGCAGTGTTCGTTATTTCGTTATCGAAATATTACGAAGTTCCATATTACGTGCCGTTCCATATTACCTGCCTTTACCCTATACTTAAACATATATTCGATGAGTACAAAAAAAAATTTTTCTCATAAAATTATAAAATATGGCAGATTTATCAGCCGATTCTCGGAGCGCTTTGCCACTGCGGTCTCCAATTGGCGGGAATGATTCTGGCTGTAATTCTTGTCTGAAATGAAAAAATCAAAATGGTTTTTAATGCTCATATATTTTTCTTCTGGGTGAACTAACAAAAAGCAGAAAAAAGCGCGAAATCATAAATTTTTTTAGCTTGATAAGAAGAATGTCTGTTTTTTAAAAACAACATTTGACTTTAACGTGCTATAAAAATTATTTAAGAAGAATTTTTTAACAATCTTTTTAGTTCACATACAAAAGAATTTAATACTGAAGAGCATAAGCTTTGGTTTAATTCAATAGGCGGTACATTTTTTTGCTATCACGCCCGCCAATTTTAAAGAATCGTAAAAATGAAAACTGGAGAAATCGCGCTTTAAAGTTTTCGGTAGGAGAAAGTATTAATTATTGGTTACTTACACCAGTGATCTGCTAATCAATTACTCCTGCCCCATATAATAGCACTTCCGCCTGTTTAAAAAACTCATTTTGTTGCATTTGCTCAATCCTACGAGCCGTACGAGCCTCCTTGCTGCTGTATGTTTGGCGCTTGTCTTCCCGCGCGAGTTGCTGCGCATCAGTGGTATCGGCGAACGTTTTGCACTTACCGAACTCGATCGCGTTATTTATTTGTTTTGAATTTCTGGAATATTCGGTTTTTCGAAGTGTCAATAAACATGAATCGGTTCCGCATGCTCGTAAATCTTCCAGTAGTACCGGTGCAGCGATTCACGGTGGTGAGAGATTCTCGCGCGTTCGCTATCTTTCGTTCGCGGTCGATCGCTACAATTCTCTACGTTCAACTTATAAAATCTCTGCTCTAAGACTATTCTGTACTATTACATTGCACAACTCTGCCGTTTCGATTGTCTTTAAAAGTAATGATCGACGAATGGGGACGCGTCAAAGGGTGAAGCACGCGCCCGTGTTCGGCCGAGCGCTCGCACATATGCTCGCCGCTTACCTGCTCTGGGTTCTGTATCTTTAAAAATACTTCGAATTGGCCGCTATAACTTTGTGAATACATTCTTGGATAGTTTACCTATCGATTTAGATAATAAAAAAAAATCGATTTTTTGGACCTTATAAAGCAGGACACTCCCTTAAGGGGTCATATACGTTTCTCAGCGTTACAACGTGTGCGAGTGATTCAGGGATAAACTATTAATCCGATTGGTTTAATTCTTTTTGTGTTTTATAGGTATATACCTATGGTTATATACCTCAGGTATGAGAATTGGAAAATTTATAAAAATGTGGGTTTTTCTCGAAACAGCATTTTTCAAGACGGTGGGCATGATAACTGCCTCACCGTTCATCCGATTAACTTCATTATTTACACACATATTCTACATAAGATTCGTTATCGTGTGACGTCGAGCTTTTTCAATTAAATTGAACCATTTTTTAGTAACAAGCAAAAACGTACGACTTTTATAGCGAAACTCACGACACTTTTCTTCAAAGTGCTACCATTTCCGCAATTTTTTATTTTTAGAAAAAATGGCGACGTCACACGATAACTACGACCCCACAGATTGTTAAAAAATCGGTGATTTTTATTTCAGACCACTCGTACGGGCTGAATCATGCCCACCGTTTTGGGCGGCGCCAGAAAACATGTTCCACGCCACTGCCCCCGGACGCCACATTTTTATAAATTTTGGAATTCTCATACCTGTTTTATAATCAATAAACGTATACCTATAAAACACAAAAAGAATTGAACCAATCGGACTAATAGTTTATCCCTGAATTACTCCCAAACATTGACCACGTTTTAGCGCCGAGAAACGTATATAACCCCTTAAGGTGCTTCGGCCGCGCTTCGGCCCGCGATTGAATCCTCATTATTGAATTATTTTAATCATGGCGCTTCGAATAAAAATTAACTCTGGTTATTCTTATTCATGAGTCTCGAATAAAATTTTCGTCTTTTAAATTTTCGTGGCTGAACGTTCTCGCCTGCCTTGCCGTTGTTCGAGGGTCTCTCTCTCTCTCTCTCTCTCTCTCTCTCTCTCCCTCTCTCTCTCTCTCTCCCTCCCCCTCTAGATGAGGGGTTGAGACTCACTGTGCGGGCTCGGAGCGAAGCGAAAATTCAGCCGTTGTTTACGATCGGTAATTTCGTATTTTCCCAAGAATTTTTCGACAACGTCTGTTTGCCAGCATTTCTAAAGGGCAATCAATTTTAAGGGTCTTTAAGAATTTTAGACATTCTTCCATCTGAGTTAATCCGTATATTGCACTGTCGATGGGGGGTAGTATGTACATGCCATCAGTTCGGACCGGCACGTACCTACCTACCGTTGTCAACCGCCGAATCGCGAGGCAATAGGGACCATAAACCGTGGCCTGGACGGGACCGTCTGGCCAGGCAGCCTAATTGATTTTTGGGCACCGGTATGTGGCATTTTTCTCCTCTACTGGCTAATCTCTCTCTATGCTCGGCAGGCAATAAACCTCCACTACAGTGTAAATAAATTATAATGATGTTCCGAGGGCTGACTGCGACAAAGAAATAATCTTGCAGGCCGCGCGATGACCAAAAGAAGTTTACCTGTTAATCTTAACAGGTAAAACGGCAACAGCGTCTCACGGACGGATTCCACTACAACCATGCTCCGGCCCGGCGTTTGGAGAGCTGCCAGCGATCGCTGGACAGTAGTGATGCCCGAGCTTCGAAAATTTTATGATGGACTCTTTCAAATTAACGTCGCAAAGAGCTCTGCGGAATTTCCCGGACCGGGTTGAAGGACTAGGAGCCTTTTTCGTATAACTTTTGAACTATAAGAGATATCAGAATGCAATTTGCGCCGCAAAATGAGAAAAAAATTATTCCCTCTTAATCATGGATAATTTAATATATTTTACGTTTACTTAATTTTTCGTCTATCGATTTTTTAACCATAATTGTTGTGGGGCTATAAAATTCCAGGATAGCACAAGTCATTAAGAAATTGAACATATGACAGGTCATACTTTCTGCATCGGATCTTTACGAAAGTATCATTAATTGTGTTCCGTGTTTCTCGGTTTTTTTTTCTATTTTATATATTCTGAAATCTAAGGGTCCTTACGCAGAAATAAAGGTGAGCAACTTTCACCTCGCAATGGCCGGCCGTCTTTTCCGCACATCTGCGTTGCACGCGGTGGCAACGACCAAAGTCACTGGGGGGTGAAAATAAGCAGAGACAGGAAACAGAGACAGGTCATCGGCACGAGCCCCCTAATATTGGGAAATCCCCAGGTCTGGACTGGGCGCCTTCGCGTACGACGTACAGTGGGCTGGAAATTCGTTTTGTTGTGGGCAAAAGTCAAAACTATCCACGGAATATCACACTTCGTTTAGCGTCCAAATACACTGTGGATTGTATTGCCGAAGTAATTGTTAATTATATACCTAATATAGTGTATCGTTGGTTGTTCTGGCTGTGTTAAGGGGGTATACCAGTTTGAATCCTCGGAAAATCCATTGCATCATTGTTCCAACGTGAATATAATATCTACTTTTGCAGAAGTACAGTTAAAAGCGCTACTAGAACACACCGTGTCGAACGCTTGTTAAATGTACAAATAGACGTTGTTTCTATGAGAAAACAGTATAAAAGTAATGTTAATTACTTCAATTTATCAAGTAACATGCTTCCTGAATGAAATTAAGACCAACAGAATCTTATAGAAGGTATTGGTGAATTAATACCAAATGTTCTACTATGCTGTTCTACCTTCAAAGTTTTACGGTTGGGACTTACTTCGAAGGGGGCGCGTAAGCTAAACAGCGGAGGTCCTTAATCAATCCGTACCTGCAGCTAAATCCGCGCGCTGAGGTGACACGGAAAAGAACAAGACAATTATTGCATTTGTAACCTTGTCCGCGCGGATTTAGCTGCAGGTACGGGTAAAACGGCCAGTCGCCCCTACGGCGTATATCTCCCATAATTTTAATTGGATCGACTTGAAACTTACAGAAAACATTTTCAGGATAATATACTTTGAGAAAATGATAAAATCCAAAAATCGATTTTTCAGACTTTGCTGACGATAGCTAACCTCTTAAGTACGTTTTTCTCGAAACAATTTTTCACGCACTATCGCCACGATAAGAAATGCAATTCTTGATCGAATATAAAAATTTAAACGTGCCCTTAATTTTGATTTGCAGCAAATCTGAACCCAGAAAAAGCAACCTCGCGGTGATTGCGTTCATCTGAAACAATTGATACACGCGCTGCATCTTGCATTACAACTATCGACTGTAAACAAGTATGTAAATCGAACAGCAAAAAGAAGCTTTTACGGCGGCCTTTAGATTACCTCTCAACATTTCTTTATTTTTCAAAATTTTCAAAATCGGTTTCGTTGGACGATAACTATTGACATACTTTATAAGAAAATGTTATTGTTTTTGATTTCAGACACGACATACAGTTGTTTTCAGGGCCACCACTTAGCCGTCTAAAATCGAAAGACTTTCGGATGTGTATGCATAACTTCCCAAAAACAATATATTTTTAACTGAAACTTTTTTTTTTGAATAGTTCATAATACTATGTAAAGATAGTAAAAAAACGGGAAATCTGCATCAAACCGTTGACTTGTAAAAAAATCCACAAAGTGTGCACATTTTCCGCGGGCTCAAACGGGTATACCCCCTTAAAACACCCAGAATTTATTCGAGGAGTTGAGTATTTCAAATTCACGTGCATAAAAACCCCGGAAGCATAATCACGAAGAATATTTGGTGTACGTGCCGAAAATGCGAACCTAAATATAGAGCAACCTTTGCTCCTTATGAAAACCCTGGAAATGTTACTGCGACGCATAAAGGTAACTATGTCAAGGCGCATACAGCGCACCCCCCTCCATACTGAAAAGATTGTAATTAGTATAAATACAAGGAACCGCGAGAGCTCCTTCTTCTTAAGGTGAAATCAGACAGCGCGTGAATCGGCGAGCTTGCTCGGCTCGTCTAGCTCGGCAAATCAGCTTGACGAGCCGAATTCGACGATCCATGACCGATCAGACGGCGCGTGGATCGGCGATTCACGCGCAAAGATCGTCGATTCACGCGCCGTCTGATTTCACCTTTAGACGACAATCGCAGCACGAGCTTCTTCTGTGACAACAATCGACGAAGTTTCATTTAAACTTACATTCAGCGTTAGTACAAACGCAAATCATAAATTCTGTGCTCTACGGCAACTACTGTAAGCATTTTACATTAACCATTGTTATACGGTGTATCATCCCCATCATATATTGTGTATTGCTATTGCTTTTCATCTTATTGTGTATTGCTATTCTTATTGCTTTTCATATTATTTTGCATTGCTCTTCTTATTGCTTTGCATATTACACAATACAACAGCCATCTGGACTTGTAACATTCAATAGTCGTTTCTTATAGGTTTTCGTGCCCTGAAAACGAATCCGCAACCCGTTTGTCGCCATCACCCTCAGTTTTTGAGAAAATTGATTTTGAAAAAAACTGCAAATTTTCAACTTTGAACATTTTTTGTGTCGAAACGGTAATAGTTATTCGATTGTTCGTTGCGTCAAATTATTCTATGAACCCTCCCGAATACAACGATATGAGTTATTATTGCATCATGAACATTTAAATATGTTTAAACGACGATAAAAGGGAAAAGGACGCCCGAAATGCACCAATTTTTACGGATATCTTTCAATTTATTTCCAAAACTAAGGGTCTGAGACGAGATTTGACCATCCCACGCGATGCAGCAGACACTTTTCCTTTGGTAAGCATCGACAGAAGTGGTAGGGTAAAGGCAGGTAATATGGAACGGCACGTAATATGGAACTTCGTAATCTTTCGATAACGAAATAACGAACACTGCAGGCAATCGTGTATATTAGATCCCTAGACACAATAGACGATGATACTGACAATTGAGCACCAGTCGGGCATCTATCATTGAAAGAGAAACGTTTATATTTTTTCTGGGCTGTAAAAGTTTCTGAAAAGTGCAACAAACGGTTCAATATTGTAGGGAAGGTATGTTACAAAGGATTATTTTGATATAATTTATCATTAAATATGCGTGGTCTTGATTATTCAATAATAGTTTACTAATAAAGTTACTTTCTTCTTAGAATAATTCTTAATTTCTTGTCGGAACATGTGTGTACGTAACATGGAACATACCGAGTAACATAGATGAAGTTGATAATGACGATGACGACGATGATGCGGAATGCTCACTTTACGATGGTAATTATAAAAATAATGGCAATGAAAAGTAGACCCAATGTATTCGCTGTTTTCAGTGGGCACACGAAGAATGTGGAGCTTTCGACGTATTATTCACGTGCCCAACGTGTAGGAGACACAGAAAGCAGGAATAAATTAAAAAAATGATGTATATTTATTTATTTGTATCTTCTACTTAATAAATCTTCAGTTTTAGTAAAAAAAGGTAAAGATTTTTAAGTTTTCTTTACAAATTTCCTAGGTGTTCCATATTAGGACCCATTTTTTCGAACGGACGATTTTCAGTCTTTTCAGTTTTTTTTATTATAACTGCAAAACCATTGGATTTTTTTACATTTGACTAGGTAAGTATCATTATGCATTAGTTCCTTCGTCCCCTCATGTCCGTTTTATTAAAAAACACAAATTCCCCTGCTTTTGACAAGCTTTTGAAATCAGATGTTCCATATTACCTGCCTTTACCCTACTTTTGCAGAAGTACAGTTACAAGCCCTACTCGACCACGCCGTGTCGAACGCTTGTTAAATGTACACAAAGACGTTGTTTCTATGAGAAAACAGTATAAAAGTAATGTTAATTACTTCAATTTATCAAGTAACATGCTTCCTGAATGAAATTAAGGTACGGATTGATTAAGGACCTCCGCTGTTTAGCTCACGCGCCCCCTTCGAAGCCAGATACAGCGTAAGTCCGAACCGTAAAACCTTGAAGGTAGAACAGCATAGTAGAACATTTGGTATTAATTCACCAATACCTTCTATAAGATTCTGTTGGTCTTAATTTCATTCAGGAAGCATGTTACTTGATAAATTGAAGTAATTAACATTACTTTTATACTGTTTTCTCATAGAAACAACGTCTATTTGTACATTTAACAAGCGTTCGACACGGTGTGTTCTAGTAGCGCTTTTAACTGTACTTCTGCAAAAGTAGATATTATATTCACGTTGGAACAATGATGCAATGGATTTTCCGAGGATTCAAACTGGTATACCCCCTTAACACAGCCAGAACAACCAACGATACACTATATTAGGTATATAATTAACAATTACTTCGGCAATACAATCCACAGTGTATTTGGACGCTAAACGAAGTGTGATATTCCGTGGATAGTTTTGACTTTTGCCCACAACAAAACGAATTTCCAGCCCACTGTACGTCGTACGCGAAGGCGCCCAGTCCAGACCTGGGGATTTCCCAATATTAGGGGGCTCGTGCCGATGACCTGTCTCTGTTTCCTGTCTCTGCTTATTTTCACCCCCCAGTGACTTTGGTCGTTGCCACCGCGTGCAACGCAGATGTGCGGAAAAGACGGCCGGCCATTGCGAGGTGAAAGTTGCTCACCTTTATTTCTGCGTAAGGACCCTTAGATTTCAGAATATATAAAATAGAAAAAAAAACCGAGAAACACGGAACACAATTAATGATACTTTCGTAAAGATCCGATGCAGAAAGTATGACCTGTCATATGTTCAATTTCTTAATGACTTGTGCTATCCTGGAATTTTATAGCCCCACAACAATTATGGTTAAAAAATCGATAGACGAAAAATTAAGTAAACGTAAAATATATTAAATTATCCATGATTAAGAGGGAATAATTTTTTTCTCATTTTGCGGCGCAAATTGCATTCTGATATCTCTTATAGTTCAAAAGTTATACGAAAAAGGCTCCTAGTCCTTCAACCCGGTCCGGGAAATTCCGCAGAGCTCTTTGCGACGTTAATTTGAAAGAGTCCATCATAAAATTTTCGAAGCTCGGGCATCACTACTGTCCAGCGATCGCTGGCAGCTCTCCAAACGCCGGGCCGGAGCATGGTTGTAGTGGAATCCGTCCGTGAGACGCTGTTGCCGTTTTACCTGTTAAGATTAACAGGTAAACTTCTTTTGGTCATCGCGCGGCCTGCAAGATTATTTCTTTGTCGCAGTCAGCCCTCGGAACATCATTATAATTTATTTACACTGTAGTGGAGGTTTATTGCCTGCCGAGCATAGAGAGAGATTAGCCAGTAGAGGAGAAAAATGCCACATACCGGTGCCCAAAAATCAATTAGGCTGCCTGGCCAGACGGTCCCGTCCAGGCCACGGTTTATGGTCCCTATTGCCTCGCGATTCGGCGGTTGACAACGGTAGGTAGGTACGTGCCGGTCCGAACTGATGGCATGTACATACTACCCCCCATCGACAGTGCAATATACGGATTAACTCAGATGGAAGAATGTCTAAAATTCTTAAAGACCCTTAAAATTGATTGCCCTTTAGAAATGCTGGCAAACAGACGTTGTCGAAAAATTCTTGGGAAAATACGAAATTACCGATCGTAAACAACGGCTGAATTTTCGCTTCGCTCCGAGCCCGCACAGTGAGTCTCAACCCCTCATCTAGAGGGGGAGGGAGAGAGAGAGAGAGAGGGAGAGAGAGAGAGAGAGAGAGAGAGAGAGAGAGAGAGAGAGAGAGAGAGAGAGACCCTCGAACAACGGCAAGGCAGGCGAGAACGTTCAGCCACGAAAATTTAAAAGACGAAAATTTTATTCGAGACTCATGAATAAGAATAACCAGAGTTAATTTTTATTCGAAGCGCCATGATTAAAATAATTCAATAATGAGGATTCAATCGCGGGCCGAAGCGCGGCCGAAGCACCTTAAGGGGTTATATACGTTTCTCGGCGCTAAAACGTGGTCAATGTTTGGGAGTAATTCAGGGATAAACTATTAGTCCGATTGGTTCAATTCTTTTTGTGTTTTATAGGTATACGTTTATTGATTATAAAACAGGTATGAGAATTCCAAAATTTATAAAAATGTGGCGTCCGGGGGCAGTGGCGTGGAACATGTTTTCTGGCGCCGCCCAAAACGGTGGGCATGATTCAACCCGTACGAGTGGTCTGAAATAAAAATCACCGATTTTTTAACAATCTGTGGGGTCGTAGTTATCGTGTGACGTCGCCATTTTTTCTAAAAATAAAAAATTGCGGAAATGGTAGCACTTTGAAGAAAAGTGTCGTGAGTTTCGCTATAAAAGTCGTACGTTTTTGCTTGTTACTAAAAAATGGTTCAATTTAATTGAAAAAGCTCGACGTCACACGATAACGAATCTTATGTAGAATATGTGTGTAAATAATGAAGTTAATCGGATGAACGGTGAGGCAGTTATCATGCCCACCGTCTTGAAAAATGCTGTTTCGAGAAAAACCCACATTTTTATAAATTTTCCAATTCTCATACCTGAGGTATATAACCATAGGTATATACCTATAAAACACAAAAAGAATTAAACCAATCGGATTAATAGTTTATCCCTGAATCACTCGCACACGTTGTAACGCTGAGAAACGTATATGACCCCTTAAGGGAGTGTCCTGCTTTATAAGGTCCAAAAAATCGATTTTTTTTTATTATCTAAATCGATAGGTAAACTATCCAAGAATGTATTCACAAAGTTATAGCGGCCAATTCGAAGTATTTTTAAAGATACAGAACCCAGAGCAGGTAAGCGGCGAGCATATGTGCGAGCGCTCGGCCGAACACGGGCGCGTGCTTCACCCTTTGACGCGTCCCCATTCGTCGATCATTACTTTTAAAGACAATCGAAACGGCAGAGTTGTGCAATGTAATAGTACAGAATAGTCTTAGAGCAGAGATTTTATAAGTTGAACGTAGAGAATTGTAGCGATCGACCGCGAACGAAAGATAGCGAACGCGCGAGAATCTCTCACCACCGTGAATCGCTGCACCGGTACTACTGGAAGATTTACGAGCATGCGGAACCGATTCATGTTTATTGACACTTCGAAAAACCGAATATTCCAGAAATTCAAAACAAATAAATAACGCGATCGAGTTCGGTAAGTGCAAAACGTTCGCCGATACCACTGATGCGCAGCAACTCGCGCGGGAAGACAAGCGCCAAACATACAGCAGCAAGGAGGCTCGTACGGCTCGTAGGATTGAGCAAATGCAACAAAATGAGTTTTTTAAACAGGCGGAAGTGCTATTATATGGGGCAGGAGTAATTGATTAGCAGATCACTGGTGTAAGTAACCAATAATTAATACTTTCTCCTACCGAAAACTTTAAAGCGCGATTTCTCCAGTTTTCATTTTTACGATTCTTTAAAATTGGCGGGCGTGATAGCAAAAAAATGTACCGCCTATTGAATTAAACCAAAGCTTATGCTCTTCAGTATTAAATTCTTTTGTATGTGAACTAAAAAGATTGTTAAAAAATTCTTCTTAAATAATTTTTATAGCACGTTAAAGTCAAATGTTGTTTTTAAAAAACAGACATTCTGTTTTTAAAAAACAGAGAGAGAGAGAGAGAGAGACTAATATGTTACGTCCTGAAGGGACTTTTCAATAAATCACCCCGAGCGGCTGGAATGATCTATCGGGTGCTTGTGCTAAAGCACACCTTGACTATACTTACCGTGGAAGGATAGGGAGGATAAGGAGAAAAAGGGTTGAATGAACCAATAGAAGAAATTAAAGGGGAAACAATCGCTCTTAATAAAGGGTGAAATATATTCTGAGAAAATATAATAATTACAAGGAGCAGAACATACCACGGAAACGGCGTTCACGTCTCGGTTATCGCTAGGCGCTCGCGTGTCGCTGGACCTTGAGTTGGTCTCGGCCGTCCGGAGTTTCCCTTAGATAACGTAAGGCACGCTTGCCGTCTATCGTTAGAATACGAAAAGTCAACTTCAGATCAATTTTCTTTGCAATTAACATGAATATGACATATCTGTCATATAGGTTAGATACGTTGGTCTATTGGCTATCAGAATACAGTGATGGATACATAAAAATACAACTTTCATTTTAAGACTTTTTTCCTCTCCAGCCCCACTGTGCGCCATCCCCTGCTACCTGGGATGTTTCACTCAAATGCCTATAACTTCGTCAATTTTCCGAATTTTTACATCGGACTTGATTTATAATATTCCTTAATCATCAATTTATGAAAATATGTAAAAAGAAAAAATCCGATTTTTGACACTTTCTAACGGTTATACCCCCTTAAACCCGCATGGAACATTTCTGCAACGAATTCGCAATAAATCCGGGATCACGTGGCGATCCCGAATTCTCGACACGTAGAATACAGTCTATGGTTCCACAGGTCACCACCGAGGGAATATATGCGAATGTGGGCATTATATGACATAAATAACTAATACAATTATTCAATAAATAACATGAAGTTTAAACAAACCCATAAACTATATACAGCAAGAAAAGAGATTTGCAAATAAGTGTTACACGTGCCATTTGCTGCCAGTGGACCTAGCAATTACAATTTTTTAATTAAGTAATTGTATTAATACTTATATCACATATGTGAACAGACAGAATGCAGTTCACATGCAAACTCCGAGGGAATATATATAAACACGGACAATATGTGATATATGTAATTAATACAATTAGTTAATTAGCACTATAAAGTTGAAGCGAACTATTATACTGTATACAGCAATAAATGAGATTTGTAAAGAAGTCTGAGCTGTGAAATGCAAATCCACAAACTCTAAAGACTAGAAAACAAAAAAAATATATAGAAAAAATTTATGTTAAACGATTGCATTAAAAGTGCGTTAAAAAGTAGAAAAATTATTTTCTTGTACTACGCAGGATATTTCATAATAGAATATGAATATACTTCATACATCATCAAGCGTTGAAATTAATTTGTTGTAAGATATCCGGATCCACGATTAGGTAGATGTAATGGGGATTGTCAAAACGAATCTTCTTTTTTGAATAATTTGAGTTAAAAGTGTTGCTCGGTAGGAGTTGAAGTTAGAATACATAAGCAATTTTCTCAATCAAAGGTTGTAACTGCAGCGGGAAAGTGTTCATCTACGGTGCTTCGAGGTCATGGGTTCGAATCTCGTCTCCTTTACAGCACATTTGTTGCCGAAATGTTTCAGTTACGTTGCGGTTTCATATTTGAAATATTGCACGGAATATTGCCGAAAAGTTACAAGTAAATTGCTATGTCCGCACCTGTGCAACATTGCAGGATATATTTCTGCAACATTGCTTCGAGATATTACAGCAATTGTAGCGCAACATTTCTGAGATTTTACAGCAATGGTAGCGCAACATTTCTGAGATTTTAAGTAAAGGATTAATAATAAATATATCTATTTAGTAATAATAAATGTAAATAATAATATGAAAGTAAAACTTTCGTAGGGATTGGAATACAAATCACGATCGGGGAAAACCGTTTCCAAAAAACAGTTTATCGAGATGCAAACCTGTTGTCCAAAGAAGTGTTTTTTGAAAATTGACTTCGAAAACCAGAAAAGAATGCACGACAGCTTTTGGAAATGTAGTGATTACCAAGCAGGAAACATTTTGATAAGTCAAATGCTGGAAATGAAGGATTCTGCACATTATAAACGAATACAATGGAATTTTTATTGCCGTATTGAGGGCCATAACATTGTTGTTTGTAAAAAATTTATTTGCAATGTTTTCGGTGTGGGGAAAAAAAGGATTGAGACAATACAAAAAAAAAGGATGAATGAAGAAACTATGGCTGATAAACGTGGAAAACACGAAAATCAGATCGTAAAATTAACTGAGGAAGTAAAGATTTTAATACAAGAACATTGCAACAGTATTCCACATTCCGAGTCGCATTATTCACGGGAAGATACAAAATTAAATTACTTTGATGATAAGACGTTAACTTTGCGCAGTCTTTATTATTCCTTTTTATATTATTACAAGTCTGTGACAAAAAATAATTATATTCCAATCGATGAATCGACGTACAGAAAATATTTTAACTGTCACGTAAATTTTTCGTTCAAATCGCCACGATCCGATGTTTGTGATCTTTGCTACGCGTACGAAACAAATGGACAACAAAAAGATAAGTACGACGAACATAAGCTTGCAGTAGAAGAGTACAATAAATTAAAAAAATTAAAATTATCGACCGCAAATGTGCTGCATTGTGAATTTGATTTTGGCCCAAATCTTCCGCTACCGAAACTTCCTGTAAATGCGCAGTTTTTTCGTCGATTGATCTGGTTGTACATATTTAATGTACACGTACATAAAAGTGATAGAAGCTACATGTTCCATTGCATGGAAGGCAGTTTAAAGAAAGGAGCAAATACTGTGTGCAATTTAGTACATTATGCGATTAAAAAAGAATTTGACTTGGACTGTTTCAACAAAATTTTTTTGTATTCGGACGCGGCAGGAGGACAAAATCGTAATTATACGATGGTCCAATTTTTTTCAATGATATCTACGGAATTGCAAGTAGAAATTCAGCATCTCTTTCCGGTGCGAGGTCACTCTTATTGCCAATGTGATAGGAATTTTGGATTACAGTGGACGCTGGATAATATGCCGCTGTTTAAAGTGCCGTTAGGAACGCCCCAGCTCACACGCATTACTCGCACGCGTGTGTGCACCTCCCTTTCTCTCACGCTCAGCGAGCCAATGAATGCTAACCCTTAATGGTGCCTCCACACTGGAGTTCGCAAGCAATTCGCAAGCAATACATATACGTGATTGTGTTTTTTCTTTTTCTCACATCAGTGTGACGCACCTTAAGAGTATTCTGGTAGGGGGCAGCCATCACGGAAAAGAAAACAGGAGAGTTATGGGGAGAGCGCGCGTTACATTGGCTCTCGTTAATATGCCGCTTCTGAGAAAACCCCGCCTCTAGAGCCCCGACTGCGGCTCATTATCGAGCGTCCACTGTATATGGGAAGAAAAAAAAGATGCGGGAAAGAATCGAAACCGAAGGAGAATACGATGAATTAATTAGAACGGCGCGAAATCCCCCCTTCGAGATGATAAATGCCACAAAAATTGCAATAAAAAATTACGAAAGTTTATTCACGCCGAACAAAGATTTAAAGAAAATTAAAATAAGTCAAATAGTACATATAATTTATTTTCCCAATGGGCAAGTAGATTTTTATTATAGTTACAATGGGGAACCTACTACTGTATATATTAAAATAACTATTGGAGGGGGAGATTTGAAACAAGCGTCATTGGCAGGCGGAGTAGGAGTGACTGCTGAAAAACGTAAAGACTTCGAAAATTTACTGCAGTATTGTACCACCAGTGAACAAGATTTTGGTAAAAATTTTTTAAGTACAACATCAATAAAAAATAAATTGGATAAAGAAGAAAAGATAAACAAAAAGAAAATGAAAAAGGAAAGATAGGAAAAAGGAGAAAAAGAAAAATTTATAAAAGAACAGAATATTGTAAATAGAACATTGTAAATATTGTAAATATTGCGTGTAAATACTATAATAAAAATGTTACTAAATATTTCGAAAATAATATCGAAATATTTTTTTGTAATATATAATCATATAATAGTGAGAACGTCATGTCTTTGCAGTGTGACACGATTGTACGCAGCTGCTGACTGTTGGTGCCGCGCGGGATTTATATATATCGTCATATCTTCTATAATTATTAATTAATCAGTGTGAAAATTGGTGAAAAACTTCCTTGTATATTAAGAAAAAACTTTGTCGCTGCAAGTTATATGTACCTCAAAATTCCCTCGATACTTTTTAACGGCGAACGTTGAAAGACATAGGTTATGTCCAGTATTACTTTTAAATTAAATATTATTACATTTTTTAACATAAGGGTTTTGTGCATACATCTTACGGCTTCGCTAGAGTTTTCTGAGTATTATGTTTCAAGTCTCATAACGATCCGTTAATATTTACTCAAGTTATCGCAAGTTATGTTTAAAGAAATAATGATTTTGGTCGAAGAAATTTTTTTTGTTTATAATTTTTATCTCGAATACTAAGGTAAATGTCCCAATTAGCGACCCTGTAAGATCTACGCGCGCGTTCTAACATATTTACATGTTAAAAATATTTATCGCAGTTACTCATTAATAGCCTATCATATGGCTGGTTCTTTTCCAGTATGTAAAAGGCCCTTTTTTATGATAAAATGGTTCGAATATAATTATTAATGATAAATATATTATGTGGTACACGTGTACCTATTTTTGACCTCCAATTCTCTCTTCGTCCCAAATGGTGACCTATTTCGGACCGTATCATTGACCGTATCAATGTCCCAACTACTAACTTTAGTATTACGGTATATTTCCGTTATATTTATAGAAAAGTGTCGTTTTTGATACGCCATATGATTCGCCTATTGTTACAAATAGTTTTTTCTTCGATTATACTCTTCACTAGACATCTTCAATTTTTGGGGTTACAATAAAAACTGACAAAACACGCAAGATGGAAATATGACATGGCATCTCATGTCAATAACAGGAATTCATACATCTTACGAGTACCGATTATTGACCCTCATAATTATTATGAATTTAATAACAAATTCGGTCCAATTTTGTTAAATAATGAATTTACAATTATCTTTTAACTTATTTGAATATATTTTTCTTACATTAATTTACTCATGCAAGAAATATTTAATACTTCAAATTTGGCCGTTCTTAAGGTCTGCAACAAGAAACTACTTTTTCACGGATTTGTAGGTGACACACGTGAAAAAATTTATTAATTACTCAATTATACGTTGTGATATACATCAGCGAAACTATCAGAATGATACTTTGAACATTCACGAATCAAATTCAATAGTTTTACCGCCCGTGCCGAACATAATAAAATTCATATTTATATATAAAGGATAAAGTGTCAATAATTGGGACGTGGTCGCTAATTGGGACATTTACCTTAATGATTCGATAAAAAACCGTAAATAGAAAAAATATGTGTTGTGACGAGCTTTATAACATTATATTTTTTTAAATACAGTTTAACAACATTTAATTTTCCAATATTTCTTACCGTTTGGACAATACTTTTTCGCATTTTCGAGCGCTAGTCCCCTTATTGCATCCGAGCCCTCAATTTTGCAGTAATATTGCAATGCAACTCGCAACCAAACGGCAACATTGCAATGTTCTGCAACTTTTGTGCAACATTTCTGCAACAAAATGTGCTGTAGGGGTTGGGGTAAAAAAATTTCTATTTAAAAAAAATACTCCGACGTTATAGGTACTACTACGATTCTGCACGCATTCATGTCGTCGCGTCCATCAAAGCCACGGTATACAATTTTTTTACCACCTTCCTACCGATATTTTTATTTTTGGCCCTACTGCCCGAAACGTTGCCTGACTATTGCTGTGAAATCTCAGAAATGTTGCGCTACCATTGCTGTAAAATCTCAGAAATGTTGCGCTACCATTGCTGTAAAATCTCGAAACAATGTTGCAGAAATATATCCTACAATGTTGCACAGGGGCGGACATAGCAATTTACTTGTAACTTTTCGGCAATATTTCGTGCAATGTTTCAAATATTAAACCGCAACCTAACTGAAACATTTCGGCAACAAATGTGCTGTAGGGGCGGTGGAGAATTTAGTTGCGAAGAATTTAAAACAAAAACGTCAAGTTTACTGAGAAATTACGACCTGCAGATTGATTTGAACACAAAATGTCATTATGTACGACACTGTGACGCCAATGTAGGTATTCCTCCTCTCCTACGCGTATGTTCCCCCTCCACCACGGTAGGGATTTCCCATCTACTCCGACTTTGCGGAAACGCGGCACACGACACCAGTGATGCCAAATCGTGGACGGGTTCCCTCGAAAATTTCCCCCACCTCGCGCACACTACGCCGGAACAGCGTGTCCGTGAGTTGCTCCGAAGCGCCGAGCTCACGGACACGCTGCTCCGGCGTAGTGTGCACGAGGTGGGGGAAATTCTCGCGGGAACCCGTCTTACCTGTCCCCAGTGATGCTAGAATCGTGGAACACGAGACGGGACGCTTACCCCACTATGACCTACCGTCGTCTCCCACTATGGCCCACCGGCGTTCCCCACTTTCTTCCAACTGCACTGCACACAAGCATATCTCTACTCCTGTACGTGAGTACAGCTGAACAGGCAGCGCACACGTACAGGAGTAGAGATATGCTTGTGTGCAGTGCGGTTGGAAGAAAGTGGGGGACGCCGGTAGGCCATAGTGGGAGACGACGGTAGGTCATAGTGGGGGTAAGCGTCCCGTCCCGTGTCCCACGATTCTGAGCATCACTGCCTGTCCCAGATCTGGCATCACTGCCGTCAGAACCGCTGAGGAGAACGTAGTTCAAAGCTCTTAAAGGATCGGAAAGATCACATTTTGTATTGAGGGGCGTACATATATTTTCTTTTCCATCGTGGCATATATTTTACAGTTTTATTTTTAATTTCAGTATAGATTATTACAGTGTAATTTAAGTGTATATTGTGTTTTAGTCTAGTTTCTATTTCCATCTAGTACATATTTTCTACAGGTAAGTGGATTCTACTTTGATAATTAACTTCATACATCTTGTTTCTTTTTTAAAAATGACTGGAAAAATTAAATTACATAAATATTATAAGCGTGCTAGTAAATCCGCACGTATGTTTTTGTCTGAAAATTATGTGCATCAAGAAGCCTCAAGTGTTAGGTTTTCAGAGAGTAATGATATCAGTTCCCATTCATGTTTCAATATCAGTGAAAACAATATAGAACCTTCCACGCATCCAGAAGAACTTGAAGATTCCGTTTATGTTCAAAATTTTAACGTTATACACAATTCAGATGAACATAATTCCACTATTAATAATGTCACTGAAGACTTTACAGATCAAACGAATCATCCAGATTTGTGTTTTTTGCTGGCACAGTGGGCTTTGAAACATAATATTACACATTCCGCAATTAATGATTTGATCCCTATTTTCAAGGAAACAGTTCCAAATAATAATTTACCATCTGATGCCAGAACCCTTTTGAAAACAGTTAGAAAAGTCGAAAGTAGAATCGTCGAACCAGGTCATTATTTCCATTTTGGATTAAAGAATAGCATTCTAAATCTCGTTAAATCTGTAGATAAGACCCTTTTTAAAAATAGCACAATTTCAATTAGTATTAATGTTGATGGTTTACCACTGGCTGACAGTAGCGGTAGTCAAGTTTATCCCATATTATGTAGTCTAGCAGATTTTCAAGATGTCGATATGGTTGGCATCTACCATGGATATCAAAAACCGGAAGATGCCAACTGTTTCTTGCATGATTTTGCAAAGGAGGCAGTAGAAATTATTAATAATGGAATTTTAATTAATGGGCAGTTATTTTATGTAAATGTAAAATCTTTTTTATGTGGTGTACCTGCAAAGGCATACATCAAATACACAAAAGGACACGCAGGATATTCTTCCTGTACCAAATGTTATATCCGAGGAGAGTCTAGGAACGGTGTCACGTGTTTTCCTGATATTGATAACATCTGTTTACAGACAGATTCTGAATTCAGGCTGAAAAAGGTAGAAGCACATCATAATGGCACATCAATTATAGAGACTATCCCTGGTGTTGATATGATTGATTCCTTCCCTCTCGATTATATGCACCTAATTTGTCTCGGTGTAGTAAAGAAATTGGTTTATAATCTATGGTGTTGTGGGAAACCGTGGATAAAAGTAAAACCTGTGGAACGCTCACGCATATCTGAATCATTGAAACATCTGGCAAGATGTATTCCAGTCGAGTTTAACAGAAAGCCCCGAACTCTAGATGATGCAAGCAGATGGAAAGCAACGGAATATCGACAATTTTTATTCTACACTGGTCCAGTAGCTTTGTTAAACAATATAAAGGACGATAAATATATGAATTTTATGGCGTTACATGTAGCTTCAGTTATTTTATCAAATTCCAGACATTTTGGTCATATTGATGACGCATCAAAATTGTTAAAAAAATTTATTTACTCATTCAAACTATTATATGGTTCAGAAAAGGTATCGCAAAATATTCATAATCTTTTACATATTCCGCAGGATGTTATAAATCATGGGCCACTTGATAATTTCAGCTGCTTTCATTTTGAAAATTTTTTACAAAGTATTTTAAAGTCTGTTAGGAAGAACGACAAACCGTTACAGCAAATAGTAAAACGCCACAGTGAGAAATCCAAGTTTGTTAGCAATAATAAGCGTCCTAATGTTGTATTTCCTTTTTTTAAAAATGAACATTTCGAAGGTTCACTAACGAGGGATATTGCAGCTGCTAAGCAGTTCAGATCTATTGTTTTTAAAAATTTTATCTTGAAAACCAGTGATCCTGATAACTGTTGTTGTCTTCATGATGGCAGTATTATCATCGTAAAAAATTTAATATTGCATGCTAGTGAACAGAAAGTAGTTTGTAAAAAATTTATGGTTGTCACAGATTTTTATAAGAAGCCATTCAAATCGTCTAAAATAGGAATTTTTCAAGTACAAGCATGTCATTTAAGTTCTTTGCAAATTTTTGACGTTAAAGACATTGCCTACAAATGTGTAAAATTAGAAATTGACGAAAAAATTATTATTTTTCCATTACTTCACTGTACTAACTTTTCATAAGTATAATAAATCTTTCTATATTATTTAATGCGCACAAACAACTTTTTTGTACTGTAGCTATTATAGAGAGTGCTAGAGTCAGAAATAAATCGATTTATTGGATTAATTAATCCATATGTAGATCTGGATTTAAGTGGTTGTAGTCCTGCTCTAGATCCCAATACGCGTTCAGGTACGTAGAAATTGATTTGCCTAAGAAGAAAGGAACAATCAATATAGTTATTGATTAAATTAAAAATAAAGAAATGGTCGGATATTCTTCTACGTGCAGATAAAGTTTCAAGGTTGACTGTGTTTAATATTGTCGAGTAATCGTGATCAAATATTGACATTGGATTCTTTAGCTTATATGAACAAAACCTGAGAAAGGGTCTAGCAGGATAAGCATGGGCAAACGGCCCCCATGTCGATTCTTGGAGTTGTTATTTTTTAAACAATGCTCCTTGCCTGAAACACCATTATGTAAAGTTTTAGATCGCTACCCCCCTGTTTAAGGGTAATACGGGGGTAATCGCCCTTAACGTTATTATTTTTTTTCTCGGTTACTACTTAAGATATTTGAATGAAAAAAATACGAAAAATAGCTACGTACTAACTTTACTTCACATATTTTTCTCAAAATTTTAACTCTATTATTAAGGGTAGAAAAAAAATAATTAATTTTTTAGGGGTGGTTTTTCGAAACAACCCTTTGAGTGACCACCTCCAAAAAAATCGAGAATAATGCTCTATTATCGAGCAATTATATATAAAAACCTGAAGATGGTCGAGATGGTGGAACATAGTTAAATAATTTGAAGAAGATCATTATATTATAAATATGTGGGGTTTTGTGACGAGAAAGAGTATTTGTCGCGAGCTTGAGTACGTGTCATTCAAATGCGAATAGAAGAAACGATTGCGGTTCGTTGGGGAGATCGAAGTGTGAATAAAGAGTGTTTGGGATTTATTGTTTATGTATAGTGTCGGGCAAAGAAGCGAGTCGTGAAGCGTGCCGTGAGAGTAATCAGTGGGAGTTCGAAAATCATAGGTAATAACGAGAAAGGTAGATACCATTATTGATTATTATTTATTAATCCTTCTCGCTATTTACGTCAATAACTGCCGTTGTGTCAGTTCCATCAAATATATTTGTTAATATTTCGGACGGTTTAACAATTTTTGGATAAAAAACGCCCGTGTGATAAATAATAAATAATCGCAGCGACGTGCGAACAGCAAACCACTGTCCTGTTGCCATTCGCACAATCGCACGTATATCGCTGTATTGCCGTGTAGCTGATAGAATTTGGTATATATTCGAATTTAGCGAATGAACTTGCTGAACTCATGAATAATGAAGATTGTTTGACCGTAGAGTACTTAAAGGAAACCACTAACATTATGTAACGCGGTTACTAGGTAAGCGTGGAGATTCAAGTAATTTGTGTCCAAATCGGGCTAATCGGAACTATCGGGCTAATGTGAGAACCGCTACTCATTTGTGAACGAACTACCGAGAACCACGCTGATGCCTCAGCACAGTCCCACGCTCAGGGTGCAGAGCGGCGACCAAACGTCGCGACGACGACGTTCCAGGTACCGCGTATTCGTTTATATTGATAAAATATAGTAAGCAGAAGTGCGTTCGACAAGGGATTTCCCAGAACGTAAAACGTTGTCTAAACACTTCGCCCACTAGCAAAAGAGAAGAAAAACAACTAAAGGCCTCAATAATATTTTTTTTTAAATAATTTTAGTTTCGGGACGTAACATTATAAGGATGCAGGTCCGCTCGCGACATATCAATCGCAAAACATACAAATGTTATATCGAATATATACCAAATTCTATCAGCTGTACAGCGATATACGTGCGATTGTGCGAATGGCAACAGGACAGTGGTTTGCTGTTCGCACGTCGCTGCGATTATTTATTATTTATCACACGGGCGTTTTTTATCCAAAATAGTTAAACCGTCCGAAATATTAACAAATATATTTGATGGAACTGACACAACGGCAGTTATTGACGTAAATAGCGAGGAGGATTAATAAATAATAATCAATAATGGTATCTACCTTTCTCGTTATTACCTATGATTTTCGAACTCCCACTGATTACTCTCACGGCACGCTTCACGACTCGCTTCTTTGCCCGACACTATACATAAACAATAAATCCCAAACACTCTTTATTCACACTTCGATCTCCCCAACGAACCGCAATCGTTTCTTCTATTCGCATTTGAATGACACGTACTCAAGCTCGCGACAAATACTCTTTCTCGTCACAAAACCCCACATATTTATAATATAATGATCTTCTTCAAATTATTTAACTATGTTCCACCATCTCGACCATCTTCAGGTTTTTATATATAATTGCTCGATAATAGAGCATTATTCTCGATTTTTTTGGAGGTGGTCACTCAAAGGGTTGTTTCGAAAAACCACCCCTAAAAAATTAATTTTTTTTTTCTACCCTTAATAATAGAGTTAAAATTTTGAGAAAAATATGTGAAGTAAAGTTAGTACGTAGCTATTTTTCGTATTTTTTTCATTCAAATATCTTAAGTAGTAACCGAGAAAAAAAATAATAACGTTAAGGGCGTTTACCCCCGTATTACCCTTAAACAGGGGGGTAGCGATCTAAAACTTTACATAATGGTGTTTCAGGCAAGGAGCATTGTTTAAAAAATAACAACTCCAAGAATCGACATGGGGGCCGTTTGCCCATGCTTATCCTGCTAGACCCTTTATGTTGCACTCTCTCAAGCATGATTTCACGATTAAAGCATTTCGGAGACACGACATACAGCTGTTTTCAGGGCCACTGTTTAGCCGTCTAAAATCGAAAGACTTTCGGATGTGTATGCATAACGTCCCAAAAACAATAGTTTTTTAACTTAAATTTTTTTTAAGTAGTTTATAATACTATGTACAGATAGTAAAAACGGGAAATCTGCATCAAACCGTTGACTTGTAAAAAAATCCACAAAATGTACACATTTTCCGAGGATTCAAACGGATATACCAATCTTCCAAGTTGGGAATTTTCCTTTCGCGATGTAACAACTTAGGCCCTCTTCAAATTTTCAATGTAACGGAAATAGCACAGAAGTGTATCAAATTAGAAACTCCAAATAACATTTTAATTTTCATAATATCAATTTTGTTCATACTTCTAACAAGTGAAGTTTGGCAACCCGGAAATTCAGAAAATTATGAAACTCGGTGTGCAAGTAGAGTAGTTCATCCATAACGCAACCCTATTGTTCGTTGGTGCCATAATGCAATCTCTGGGGGGGTGAAATCACCTCTTGAAAAAAATGCAGAATTTTCTTTTCCGTGGAATATCTCGGGAAGGGTGAGAGATATCGAAAAAAAGTTTAAAGAAAAATTGCATCCTTATTTATATCTACAAAACCGCGTAAAAATATAAAAATATATATATATACATGCAAATCGGAAAGTTCGGCAAGGTTATCGGCATCAATTCGATTCTGCGTCATTTTAATGATAAAATATATGTTTTGCAAAGTCATTGTAAATTTTCACACATTATTTATTTATCGTGTGATTTCCAAAATAACCTAATACGATTACACTTGAAGTAATCAAAGTATCATAATGATTCATGCACGTCATTGATTAGCTCATTGATGAGTTTTTGCTTGGATACAATTTTAGGTACCTACTGCCTTGCTTAAATAATTGAAAGCTGCCTAAACTTTATATAACTAATAATTTAAATATGGGTTTAAGAAACCATTTTATTAATGGCAACTGCTCAAATGGGCTTAAAATTCGGTAATAGAGGTAGTATTTGTTTGCAAAAAAATATAACGCATTTACTATTCATATGTATGAAAAGAGATTATCCAGAGGTATTTCAGCGTATATTTACAAAATACAAAAACTTGATTTTAAGGGTTGGTGGTAGGAGTAACTTAAAAAATAGGTTTTTTTCGAAAATTATTT
Source organism: Andrena minutula (assembly GCA_929113495.1). Lineage (NCBI taxonomy): Eukaryota > Metazoa > Arthropoda > Insecta > Hymenoptera > Andrenidae > Andrena > Andrena minutula. The sequence continues at coordinate 31,095,468 of OV815995.1, read as the reverse complement.
TTACGCGGTTTTGTAGATATAAATAAGGATGCAATTTTTGTTTAAACTTTTTTTCGATATCTCTCACCCTTCCCGAGATATTCCACGGAAAAGAAAATTCTGCATTTTTTTCAAGGGGTGATTTCACCCCCAAAGATTGCATTATGGTACCAACGAACAATAGGGTTGCGTTACGGATGAACTACTCTACTTGCACACCGAGTTTCATCATTTTCTGAATTTCCGGGTTGCCAAACTTCCCTTGTAAGCTAAGAATACATACTTACAAATTTATTATTTATTATTTATCTTACGTGGCATTTGTTGCCATAGAAATGGTCATCCAATCCTCATGGACGAGTGTCAAATTCATTGACGAAGGCGTAGTGGAAGCAGTTCCGTCTAATTGGATATTCGGAGACTGGTGCTACTGGCCAAATTTGCCACCCAGTGCAATGATACAGGCGCTAAAGAACTGCCAAGCAGTGAATGCAAGTTGGCCAGCGTTTAAAATTAAAACGTTCGACTAATTAATATCAGGTGGGTACCTAAATGGAAAGGAAAAATATGCTGTTCAATTATTTTTCTTACTTTGTGTAAACGATTCTTTCACATTCTTATTCTGTATGTTTTCTATAATGAAGTAAATTACATGGGTCTGCAAATAGAGGGGCATTCGGTATCCTTTACTAACCTACTAGCTAGTAAAGGATGCCGAATGCTTAAGCATTTGCTTAAGATTTTGGATTGGATTTCTTGTTTCCCTGGAACAGGCACACTCTTTACTATTGTGCGTCCTATTCCAGAGTGGCATTTCGAGAAAATCTTCTCATATAGCCCAACGGACTATAGTCAATATTCATGGTTCTTTATTCTTAGTGCAATGGCGCCTCAAGCACCTTATCCAGTGATACCAGATCGGGGACGGGTGCCCTGGAGAATTTCCCCCACCTCGCGCATACTACGCCGCAGCAGCGTGTCCGTGAGCTTGGCGCTTCGGAGTCCAACTCACGGACGCGCTGCTCCGGCGTAGTGTGCGCGAGGTGGGGGAAATTCTCGAGGGCACCCGTCCTCGATCTGGCATCACTGACCTTATCCACACTCTCCTGCTCCTCTCTTTCCCTCCAGTCCCAGCAGCAACGGCGTACCGGGAGAAAGGTGGTCACCCCCATCCTTCCCCAGTACCCGCCCCGTGATGTTTAACTTCGGTGATCTAACGAGAACCGGTGTATTCATCACGGCTAAGGCCGCTGGTTATTTGCTTAAGAATAAGCAACGACTGAGAATACCGCCCTATGTCTGATTGATCAAGATTTTATTTTTACTCTCTTTTCTTACTTTTACTCAGTGATGAGATCTCGGGCGGGTTTTCTCGCGCATGCGCGGCTTTTGCAGTACCGTATCTATGTTGGGGCGCAACTAATAGGTGTAGTATTATTGGTGGGAAAGTAGCAGGGTGTTCAAGGTGCCCTATTTTATCTTAAACTTGTACAATACTGATGCTGAAATCGCCGCGCATGCGCGAGAAAACCCGCCCGAGATATTATCACTGCTTTTACTGATATCAGAGCGTGATTCTGCTCAGTGATGAGATTTCGGGCGGGTTTTCTCGCGCATGCGCATCAGTATTGTACAAGTTTAAGATAAAATAGGGCACCTTGAACACCCTGCTACTTTCCCACCAATAATATTACACCTATTAGTTGCGCCCCAACATGGGCTGTGTTCTGATTCACGCATAATGCAGCATAATGCGCATGAAGTGCATAGGGTACGTGACATATCCTATGCAGTCTATGCGCAGTATGCGCAAAGAGGAGATATAATAAGAGGCGTCACTCGACAAGGACAGAAATAACCTAGGGAAATCCCTATACAACCAATTTAAATGCCCATTCGGCAATGATCGCTAAGCTTCGGCAATGATCGGTCAACTTCGGCAATAATCAGCCAATTGTGGTAAGTACATTTAGTCGATTTGAATATCCCGCTCGAAATATACAACCAATTTAAATGCCAAGGTCAAGTAAGGACTGCAAAGGTTCCGCCCGGAGTGACGCCTCTTATTATACCTACTCTTTGGTATGCGTGAATTGGAACACAGCCATAGATACGGTACTGCAAAAGCCGCGCATCACTGATTCTGCTCTTTGAGCATGGTAGACTTTTAATGAGAAAGGTTCTAGCTCAATTTCACCGAACCCCACGGAAGTATGTACACCGTTGCTAGACATGCCCATGTGCGACGGCTGCGCCTCTCGCGCGCCCGCGGCCAGTCACCATATGTGAAATTACTTTGTAACATTATCTCACCATGAATAATATTGATTTTGAATGGAATGTAATGTATTATCGAAATTCTTGTTGAAGGTGCAGCAGAAAAAAAAACGGGGGGCAACAAACAACTGCGGTTGAAGAGGGCGAAGAGGGAGGGGATCGTGGTGGTTTTTAGTGGGTAAACTTGCGACAAGAGTTGGGCAAAATGTAATCTAATCCCAACTTACAAATTACGATTAAAATGTAAATGCGTAGTTGATTACACATTATTTTTTGTAATCGTTAATTTAGGTAGTTGACAAAATTATGGCCAACCACCTAAATTAACGATTACAAAAAATAATGTGTAATCAACTATACAATTACATTTTAATCGCAATTTGTAAGTTGTAATTATAATACATTTTGCCCAACTGTGCCAGCAAGGAGTCCCACACTACCCGGCACACAACATCTCGCCGGGTGTGCGTAATGCATTTTCCCCACGTAAAAAAAAAAAAAAAAAAGCAGGTTGACTGAAGATGAATGCGGACTGGCCGCCTCCTGATGAAATAGGACGCAGGGCCATGTGTTATAGGTAATTTTTAAAGCGCACAACAAGCTACTTAGTTGTGGCGCCATTTGTTGATGTGTTTGAATTATCAGCGATATATTATAGGTAAACTTTCATGTTTTCTTTTTTAGCGGCCCTTAATAAGTCTGTGCATCCCTGAAGTTGAGTCAACATCCCGCAATAAAGCACGATTCACGGGCCTGGAGAAGCCCAAGATTGTAGAAAAAGCACTGCTGCCGCCTTCCCTGGACACACCGATGCTTGAGCAACATAACGTGTACTTATATTCTGCTACGTTCAAGAAAGCAGCTTCCAAAAAATTTTAATGGAAATTTCACTTCCGTAGTGTTACATGCTCCTATCGGTTCATTCCGTACGTGCTGTCCACGCGCCGCCTTCCGTTGCGAAATCGGCGATTCAGCGGAATTGCACCGCGAACGACAATCTGGTCGCCGAACCCAGGACTTATCGTTGTAAGCACATCGTGACCGTTGACGGCCCGGGCCACGAATTTCCTAATAAGGAGCGATCGACAGGTGCCGACGGGGCGATTTCCCCTTATCGATTTCGAAAACGTGAGGTATTTTCCTCAAGGTCCAGCGACACGCAAGCGCCCAGCGACAAGGGAGACGTGAACGCCGTTTCCGTGCTATGTTTAACTCAGTGTAATTATTATATTTTCTCCCAGAATATATTTCATCCTATTGTTTTTCCTTTTAATTTCGTATATTGGTTCATTCAACCCTTTTCCTCCCTATCCTCCCATAGTAAGTATAGTCAAGGTCTGCTTTAGCACTTAGATAGAGTAAGAACCTGATAGGTCATTCCAGCCGCTCGGGGTGATTTATTAAAAAGTCCCTTCAGGACGTAACAGTAGATAGTATGATGTAGTGATGGATTAGCACCCAATCGGTTCAATCTTTACAGATTTCTTCAAAAGTATCTTTCTTCAAGTACTTGGCTCGCTTCGGAAAAAAAAGAATTTTACTCGGTTTAAATTTCAAGTACTTGAACCTTTTAAGTATTTAGCAGCTCTATTATTTATCCACTCTTAGTCGACCGTAATAGCGGAACACGTAGCTCGCTTAATGAAGAATAAAAACACTAATAGTCTAACAGGAGCAGCACGCATGCAACATTTCACACCACTTTAGAGTAGTTCAATAGTTAGACGCTGTTGATGAATAGAGGACGCTAAATTCAGTTCTCAAATTACAGGTCGGTAACACAGTTTCGCTGAAGACACAAACCTCGATAAACCCTAACCTAGAACTACACACTTTTGACCGCAAATACTGAAACAAATATACAAAAACTGTACAAGAACATTATGAAAGCTATATAAAAACTGTATAAAACCGGTTTGCAAACATTCGGTCAAAAACATTCAAACAAATGCAACTGTTTTGTGTTTTCCATTGTTCTAGGAGCATTCATAAACGTTTGTATGTATGTAGATCTAATTAGGCTTTATCTGTTCGATCTATCCATACTTCGTGGATGGTTTGGGTTATTTACGGTTATTTAGACAGCGGTTACAATCCCTGGTTTCCTTTAACTAATCTTTAAAATAACACACAGATGTCTTAAAAACATATTTTAAACGCTTCTTCCAGACCTAACCAACGTTTTTAAAATGTCTTACAATCCCCTGTTTCGGACGTAACCAAAGCGTATTCTGGATGTTTTGAAAACGTATGCAAAATACGTTTTTAAAACGTCTGCAAAGTACGTTTTCTGGACTTTTTCTGGATGTTTTGAAAACGTATGCAAAATACGTTTTTAAAACGTCTGCAAAGTACGTTTTCTGGACTTTTTCTGAATGTTTTGAAAACCTCTGCAAAATACGTTTTTAAAACGTATGCAAAGTACGTTTTTAAAACGTCTGCAAAATATGTTTTTAAAACGTCTGCAAAGTACGTTTTCTGGACTTTTTCTGGATGTTTTCTGGACATTTTATGGATGTTTTCGAAACATCCAGGAAATGCTCCAAACATGTCCAGAAAAAGTCCAGAAAATGTTTTAAAAACGTACATTTTCACAAATCAAGCCGTGGACGTTCAGACCTAAAATGGACGTAAACTGGATGTTTTCAAAACGTCCTGTGCTATCTGGGTAATAATATATACTTGGCGCGAGACACTACCGTGTCTCTTGATACTACTAAGTATAGAAGATATTAGTTAATTTAGTTGTTCAGTGAACATGAATTACTGTTACTTTAATAATAACCATTATACTATTTGCAGTGATGTAATCATATTTCGGATCTGTATCTTGTTAACTGTGTACGTACTGTATATAAAGTAATTAGTTTTTCAGTTAATAAGTATTGACAATTATTTATAGATTAATTTCTTTGATTATGGTCCAATGTAAACTCTGGGTATGGTCCTTCGTATTAACGCTGTCCGAACTCCGAAGATAAGAAACATGTGGTTTATGACCTGTGCCAGAATAAACTGTCGTGATTAATCTGTGAGAGGTGGTAATAGTGATTGCGTACCCAATAAGGTACAGACAAAACGCTCATTTTCGACAAAATAAGAGGAGATAACTCAGGCATTGGCAAGGGTCGTTGCGGCAAACATGCTGCCTATTTCATTTGGCAATAGTGCGGGTTTTAAAGATTTTATGACCGTGATGGATACCAAATTATCGATGTCCGTGGCCCAAAACTCTTCTCAAACGCTTGGAAATTCCAAGCTATACGGGGGAATCGTGAGGAAATTGAACAGGAGCTTCCTTTAGCGTCCTCGATGCCTGTGGCCTGCATCGATGAATGGTCATTCCAATCGTAAGATTCCTATTTATCCCCAACGACACATTTTATAACAGATAATTTGGAGATAAAAAAACTTCACATTTTCCTCGCATGATATAAAGGTCAGAGGGACGACATACCGCCGAAAATGTCACAGCCGTTATAATAGGAAATGGAAATGCAGGAAGATCGTAACATTACAATATTACAAATAAATTAACTGCTCTAGAACATGACAATTCGACTAACATGCATGCATCAGCAAATTTATTAGATAATTTAAAATACAGCGTTTCGTGTGCTGCCCATACTTTACAATTAGCTACAAAAGACGCCCCTGATACAGTTGAAAATTGTCAGTTATGATAAAGAGAGGCAGTAAAATAGTACAACATTTTAATCATTCCAATTTGGCGACTTCTGCACTGCAAGACGCCCAGAAGGAACTGAATGTACCAGAACAGAAGTTAATTCAATCCTGTCCGACCCGATGGAATTCAACATGCAGTATGTGTGACGGTCCTGTAAAAAACCGAAACGCAACAAATTAAATATTAACAATAGAAACGGAACCAAATTTAATATTAATTTTAAAACGATTCAATTTAGCGACCATAGAATTATGTTCTGAAACTAAGTTAACTATTTCCTTAGTTCTGCTAATCATCTATGGCTTAATTAATAATCATTTAAAAGACAATAATTGGGACACTGTATAAGCTAAAGAATTTAAGGACATTTTAAAAAAATTCAAAAAATTTAAAAAACCCAACTGCTTAAAAAGCGAACTAAAATGATAAAAATAATAATAGATGACAATTTAAATTAACTCAGTTGTCTGCAGCCGGAGGCCTTAAATCCTTTGATGCTAATGATTTGATGTAATTGCATTCGAACATGCAACTTTTGAACATAACAATTTCATAACGTCAAATCCCCTGCTCGTAGATTCGATATACATTCATATAGTGAGTAGTGACAGTTCCCATCAAATTGTTTGTTTTCTTGACCCTAGAAGTAAAGATTTAACATTAGAAGATATCGCATTAAAAATATAATTATAGATTCTATTCACAACAAGATTGGAAATATATCAATTAATGAAAATAATACAGATAATGATAATACCATTTCAAGTTCTTCAGAAATTGCTATATATATATGGACAAATATAAAAACCTGGCAGAATTGGCAAAAATGTATTTGAGTATTCCGAGTACATCTGCCAGGTCGGAACACACATTTTGTTCAGCTTGGTTACCACCTGGAAATATAGATTTATTAGTATTTTTACATCAAAACAGAAATGTGTAGAGGTTAAGTTGCGTACAGAATCGTGATTCGAAATCACACACTATTTCTTCTATAGAATTTGTTATTCTACTTACCGTTGCGCACTAAACTACGGTGCGGTGTGGCAGTAACCTAGTGCCACCGACACCGACGACTCACCGATAATACATATTAATAATCGTAACGCGCACACAATACTACATTCAAGTGCTTGAAGTTTATTCCGTTCATTACTGAGGTTAGCCGAAAATGATCGAAAGGCCAAAGGACTATCGACTGTCAAATCGAAATTCTCAACTATCTCATCACATTTCAGTTACTCGGGTATCTCATGGATACTCGGGTAATTTTTGTCTACCCGGGTACCCGGGTATCGCACGGGTACCCGGGTAGTCGGGTATCCTACGGGTACCCGGGTACCCGAGTAATTTTTTTCTACCCGGGGTCTCACCGGGTACCCGAGTACCCGGGTACCCGAATACCCGGGTCAAAACAATAGCTCTAGTTTCAATCGATGCCTGGCCCATACATTACATCTTCCTCTGATAGATTAAGGTCTTCTATGGCTTTTCTTTTTCTTCTTATTTCAATTCTACCTTCTTTCGTTGGAAGTAAGGCACGGCAGTCAGCGGAAGATATGCGAATATTGTTTGGCATTTGGACCACAGAAAGTGGTATTCCGTGAGATTTTCCACACTTTACAATTAAAGCTTCCGTTTCGATTTTGAGAAAATCCTCCGAGACATCTTTCTCGCGCTTTCTGATTTCGCATTGGGTTCGTCCACTCCCCTAACTAATGAGCTGATAAACCATATTCCTTGAGAAACGCCCCTCTCGCCGGCCTATCGCGTTGCTGCGGCCCTGGCTTGTAACAATACCAACGAACTTGTGTTTCCAAACCTTTTTCTAACTTCAACTATGACAACCTAATTTCAATTACGACAATTGAGTCGACGTGAATCACCACGACGGTGACCGATAAGGATTCCTTTTGTTAAAAAGGAGAGTCATTTTTCTTTTCATTTTTTTATGTTTGCCTTCAAAATCACTCGCTTTTCAAACATGTCGTCAGAAAGTCTATTGCTCTTTGGAGAATTAGTCATCGTAGCGTATGAAAATAGTCTTTCCACTGGAGCGGAGGATGGCAACGGAGTATTATATTTTAAGAATACTTTGTGGATAATGGTATATTTTTTTAAAATTTCAAATTTTGTATCTTCCTCGCTAAAGAAGTGTAATACCTGTAAGTAAAATGTCAACATAGTAGAAATACGTATGATCCATTATATATTACTAAATAATAATTATAATAATAATAAAAATAATAAATTATATATTTACTTAATAAAAGAAAGTACTAACTTGGAGTGCTGCTTTAGACGTATAGTCTGCATCTCCTAGCGCACGCGTATTTCCAAATTCAAAGAAACTGTGGCGATGAGATGAAGTAGATGGCTGATTGTGAGTCGTTGTGGCGGATTCGTTATTAGTTTTCATTTCATCAACTATTGCCTGTTTAAGGAGCTTCTCCAGTTTTTCCTGTTGATCCTCGGAAATGCACGGGAACCATATATTTTTAAATTCCGGATGCGTTAAAGCGGCCAGGACGGCATTGTGTGATTCCGGGCTGGTGAAATTTAAATATATTTCAAATCTCGACTCTAACGAGTCGCGAAGGCACGTAACGATTGGTTTACAATAAACCCACTCCTTTTCTGCCAGTCTTATGAATTTTCGGCGTAAAGATAATAAACATGGCAAAAGAACTCCATAAAAAATATTGTCGCCTTGTAGAATGTCAATTGCTTCCGCAATTGGCGCTGTACATTCTAGGTGCTCTTCTAAATAAATGAAATCAGTTTCCCTTAACACATTTTTTATTTCTAAGCATCTTGTTAGGGTCGTCATTTTTTCCTTAATTTGCACAATTTGTCGTAAAGCGTCATACAAAGAATTCCAGCGTGTCTCGCCCGGACGTTTCAATGCATGACCAATGATGTGTACAATTATTTCGGCGGATTTAGGCCTTACAGCTGCTTTCCACAACATGTTGCATTTCTGTATGATGTCCGCATGAATGAGAGATAGCACTCCGTCGCCCTTAATTGCCCGTGCCATATCTGTTGTAATGCACAAATTGAGAGTGTGTGCAGAACACCGTATATGGCGAGGCAGTAAACAAAGCGTATTCGCGATATTTGCGTTCTCTCGTGTACTTTCTTCATCGCCGGATAAATCGCTCGTACAATCACCTTCATCTTCCACTGCAATGAGGGCTGCCTGTACGCCAAACGTTTTGAACGCTTTCCCAAAGTTGCTGCCATTGTCCGTGATCGTTGCCACAATATTGTTTCTACTTAAACCGAATTCTGAATGAATGCCGTGCAGCAAGTCAGTGATTGCAGAAAAATTATGTTCACCGGAAAAGCGGCGGCACGCTAGAGCCATTGATTTCCTCTCATAATTTGTTGAAATCCAGTGTGCCGTTACCCCCAAAAAACTTCGTCTCCTTCCGGACCAAATGTCTGCAGTCGTGCAGACAAATGCAACAGACTTCAATTCGTTTTTTAGTGCGCACATATTGTCTAAATACAGTTTATCGATGTTTCTCCCCAGTGTACGGCGACTAACTGTATTAATCTTAGCACCAGCTTTTACATTATCCAACATTTGTCGAAAGGATACATCGTCCACCGCCTGCAATGGAATCATTGTACGTATGACGAATTTGGTGAGGTCACTTTCGAACTGATCTGGTGGCATAATCTTCGTTCCTTCCTCAGTCGCAGAACTGGCAGACTCTCTTCGCTTAATTCTTCCAAATTCCGAAGAATATTCTTCAAAAGCAACAGAATGTTTTCGCTTTAAATGCGACAGAAAATTCGACGACGATGTTGCCTGGCCTTTGATTTCAGTTATTTTTTCTGGCAAACAAATTTGGCACCGGCCAATAATGCACTTGTCATTGGATTTTTCTTGCACCAGTGAGAAATATTTTCCGTTCAGAATGTTAAGATTGACACTATTGTCAGTCAGTCTCGGCACACACTGCTGTTCCACAGCTGGATCTTCACTTGCAGTCGACGTTGAAGCGAGAACATCGCCCGCGGCGGAAATGTTTTGCGATACACTGTCACTCATTTTAATAAACTTTGTATACACTACACTTATTTAATAGTATTAGATAAATATTTTATATAATAGAAAAGTAAATGAAGTAAATATGAAATAATGAAATAATACTTTGCTAAATATAAGTAATTTATACTAAAATAGTTAATATTATTAGATAAATATCTTATATAATAGAAAAGTAAATGAAGTAAATATGAAATAATGAAATAATACTTTGCTAAATATAAGTAATTTATACTAAACTAGTTAATATTATTAGATAAATATCTTATATAATAGAAAAGTAAATGAAGTAAATATGAAATAATGAAATAATACTTTGCTAAATATAAGTAATTTATACTAAACTAGTTAATATTATTAGATAAATATCTTATATAATAGAAAAGTAAATGAAGTAAATATGAAATAATGAAATAATACTCTGCTAAATATAAGTAATTTATACTAAACTAATTGTAAAGTGTAATATTATAAAAGCTTAAAATGGCTTGACAACTCTGCGATTCTCAAGGGCTGTGTTCCGATTCACGCATTATGCGCATAGACTGCAGAGAAAACCGTTCCGCTTCAGTCTATGCGTGCATTGGTTGCGTTGGTGGCGCATAGCATTCCCTAGAATTCTCCACTTCTAGCGCATGAAGCGTGCAGTTCATGCGCGCATGCGTATTTGTCGCTTTACGTACGCTTTGAAAAACATGCACGAAATTATGTGGTCCGCTACTCGAAGTGACAGAAAATATAACCTACATATATGCTACATGGCAATAAATGCTTGTTGGATATTGCGTTCTTTTACGCTATATTTGTCACCTTTTTATAATTTAACATCCTTCCAAAATATTATTGTTTTCATTGATATGAAAATTCAATGTAGTGTATTACTATATTATTTCAACATGTGTTGTGAGGTAAGACCGGCCAAAATTGAGGGGTAACCGTAGCCAGCTTTTAACATTACTTTATTCTGGCTTAAATGCAACTGACATAAAAGAATTACGAATAAGGCAGAATGAAGCCAGGAATATTTCTTTACACGCTTCCACATAAAAACCCAAAATGAAACAATTCAATTTTATGGGCATATAATAATATGAAGAATGTTCAGGATGGAATACCCCTGAAGAATACCTTTGTGATTCATGTATATAGTAATTAATTTTAAAACATAAAAATAATATTTTTTTTATTAATTTTACAGTTTTCCTACTTCTTTTATAAAGAAAAATCATGGCCAGAATTACCCCACATTAATTCTGTAATTCCAATCAAATGGACATTTTTATGTTATTGCTTCCAACTTTGTTACAACGTAAATTTTTACTTTCTCTGTTATAAGAATAAAAACTAATTAGACACTTCAAACTAGCAATTCATATAAAAAACCAGAATACAGAAGCACACGTAAAGCGACAAATACGCATGCGCGTAATATGCGCATTGACTGCCCATGCTTTTATTTTCTGCACTTGCTGCACGCATTATAAGCTAGAAATTGGAGGATTCTAGGGAATTCTACGAAATTGGTACTGCCATCTCTGCACTCGCTGTATGAATTGCAACCAACGTAACGGACTCAATTTCGAAGCGAACAACACATCCCTAGAAGGTTTTAGGCAGGGTCGAAAAGAAAGATGAGGAAGAAAGCAAATACGTAGCGTGCATATTTATTTCTTAAAGGCTTTTACTGCTAAGTTTTTCGAAGGTGCTCTTATAATGCTAACTTTACAGCTGTACTCTAATCCAGAAGACGTACGAGAGCCTGCGGTTCTATTCAATAGCCTTCAAAACCTTGAATTTACCCCAGACGCGGATAATAAATAACTTCATTTTTCCTTTACACATCTGTTTACCAAATTACGTTGGGTAAGCAGCAGTTCGTCCTGTAAAACTCATAAAATATGATCTTCGCTTTCAATAATTATCGCTGTTCAAGAAGAATAGAAAAACTAGGGTTGAGAAAATCCAGGAACCAATTAAGCCATCAAATTTCGTTAGGAGTCGGTCCCCGATCCTTAAGACGAAGTAACCGATGTTGTTAGGAAGCGTGCTTCGACCACCGTCCAAAAGTCTCGAATTAAATTAACCGTAATCCATCCAACTGCATAGCTATTTGTAAGTAAGTTTGAACATTCCCGCGTAACCTCACGAGCATCAGACGCATCGAAACCCGTTCCGTTTCGTTACTGCGGTTCATGCGCTGCTGGAAACGAAACGCGGTTCATGCGCGCAGCGTCTGCGCTGCGGTCTATGCGCATAATGCGTGAATCGGAACACAGCCTATGACTGCCTTCAAGAGACTGATTCTAGAATTGTTTTGACTGCATGTCTCCCACACAGAGATTTCGAGCTTTTCCTTACGCGTAGTGGAGGGGAAACACTTACAGCACCGTAGTCGTTTGCGACCATCGCGCACGCCCGTCGCGCACGCAAAGGATGAAGTTGTAGCGGATCTGACTGGATCTCCATAGCGGTGACAAAGGAAAGAAAGGAAAGTAGGGTCACCACCCTCACAGAGGGAAAAGGAAAGTGCGTTTCGTCCCGGGCCCGCCAGAGGACTCATCAGTAAGGCTTACTTGGCGGGACCCTGCCTTAGACACGCTGGGATATTAGGACTGGGACGGAACTTGTATATATACAAACGGGAGGGACCACGACCACCGGCGAGAAACATCTCAAGCCTCGTGGCCCTCTGGTGGAGCGACGATGACCACAACGGATCCCTACAAAGTGTTACGACGTCCGAAAGACTGACAAGGAAACATATCGAACCCGAAAATTCAAAAAATTCTGAAACTTTGTGGATATGTAGGGGATTTCCTCCTCATTACAACGCAATATTTTTTCTTCTGCGGAAAAACACTCTGAGGGGGTGAAATTAACCCCTGAAAATCCGGTTATTAACCCGATTTTGTGTTATAATTTGTGAACTGTATAATAATTTTTTTACCAAATGGTAGATTTAATTAAAAGAAATAACTTTTGTCTTAAAACTTTTTTCTATCTCTTACAATTCGCGAGTTATAACACAAAATCGGGTCAATAACCGGATTTTCAGAGGTTAATTTCACTCCCTCAGAGTGTTTTTCCGCAGAAAACAAAATTGCGTTGTAATCAGGAGGAAATCCCCTACATATCCACAAAGTTTCAGAATTTTTTGAATTTTCGGGTTCGATATGTTTCCTTGTGAGCGAGACGATTTTTATTTATGACACGTGCAGATAGAGTCTCTTTTATTTAAAAAGTTATTTATATAATTTTTTATTTAAATAATGCCCATGTCTGTGCATAATGTAGTCTGGTAAACCTGGCTAAGGTAACTCTATGTCCGCCAAAATGTTAAAATATTTACAACGCGAGTGCTAAGTAGCGCAATATACGCGGCTGCTGACTGTTAGTGGCGCGCGAAATTCATACCTATATATCGCCAGACCTATATTCTACAATTATTTGTTAACAATTGTGTCGTGACGAGCTTTACAACTCTATAATTTTTAAAAACCACTTTAGCAACATTTCGTTTTTCCATCATTCTTAGCGTTTGAACAATACTTTTTCATATTTTCCAGCGCTAGCCTTGTTATTGCACCGGACCGTGCATTAACCGCCCAAGATTTTCTTAAAATTTGTGTGAAACGCCAATCTTTTAACTACCTTTACGTGCATAGGGAGAAAGACTCCGAATTACTATCTGAAAAGGCTAAACAACACATCTGTCTGCCATACGTTCAGCACCATAAACGTTGTAGCGAAAACAGAGCCATAAAGCATTCGAGTCTCTGGTACGCATCAACCCTTACGTTATTCCTGTCCACGACCTTTCCTACTTTCACTTTCCTACCCATTAATGTAAGGGTAAGGCCGAGGGCGGATGTCCCCACGCTGTACGGCCTTCGATGGTTTATGACTGGGACATAGGGTGCGTGTGTTTCCGAATGGGGGTCTATGAGATTAAACAGTCCTGGCGTCATGCTATGGTTGACGACCGTTTTGAGTCTTCCAACTACAGGGTGTCGAAGGATTGCTTGTTATAATGAAGAGATGGTTTAGATATGGCAAGCGGCCTGACGCCGTATTGCCAAAGAATAGGGACTCTGTTTCTGGAGGATCTGGCCACGTGAATGGGGAAAGCTATGCCCTTTGGTAAGAGAACTGTGATAGACCACTGAGTGATAGCCGCGGCCGGCGCGGCGGCAGCGGCGGCTGATGGGGGTCCCTGATTGGTATAACAACCAAACATTTATATTAACGAACACTTCATACTACAAAATAATTGTATACGTATGTACAAATGTGTACATAATATATATTTACTTACTTATTTATAATAATTTTTAAACAATTTGGTTATACACAGTAGTGTATAGTTTGGAACTTATATAGAACTCAAAAAATAAAAGTAATAGAACTATATAGAAACCGTAACTTAAACTTATATAGTCTGATATTTAGGTTTTTTATAACGGTTATTCAGAATAAAGGTTCTTCATAACTCTTTCAAGAATTTACATCTTTATAATAACGGTTTCAAGCCCTGCTTAAGAAGGAGCGCTTGACAGCCAAGAACCACGGGACTATAAAAGACAAGGATAGTAGTGATTGCACTAGCCATTATGTAAGAAAGGAAAAATCTTAAATTCCGCATTTGTCATTGGTTCTGTACGAAAGTAACACCTTGTGCTTTCCCGATGAAAGTTATACCACACCTGACAAAATTTTAACTATAATTGAAGCAGTAAAAGCGGCAACGGATCAACTCACATTAAAAAAAAATTTTCCCCTATTTTATATGATTAGTAGCGCCTATAAGAATACGCTATTGCTATTTACTCAATTTCGAAAAGATTGTGGGTTAGTCCGTTGTTTGCTCTCACTACCTCAATTAACGATATTAGGCATAAAATTAATTTGCAGGATTGAAAGCCCGTTTCGTTAAAACTGACCCGATTTACATATTTTTTTATCCATTTAATCGAGAGAATGCAAGGAATGCATTGGTGTCCCTTTCATATTGATACGATAAAAAATAAAGAAATTCAGTTTTTGTACATTCGATGACTCGTCACCGAGCAACTCCGCGCTGCAGATTAGACGAGCGAACTATACAATGTCGCTCGCCTCGAGGACCCGGCGGCTTCGATCAAAGGCGCTTGAGCCCGATGGCCTCCGAAGCCACGCCCAGAGCTATTTAAATAAATACAAATGAAAGTGAGAAAATTGGCCAAAGCGACGGATGAATTCCCGTCGGTTGAGAATTTTATTTATGGGCCTACGGATGAATTCTCGTCGCTAAAAATGTTATTTATGGACCTACGGATGAATTCTCGTCGATTGAAAATATTATTTATGGCGCTTCAAATAATAAATAACTCTGGGAATTTTTATTTATGATACATACAGATAAAGTCTCCTTTATTTAAAAAGTTATTTAAATAATTTTTTATTTAAATAATGCCCATCTCTGGGCCCGAGGGCCTCCGAAGCCACGCCTAGAGCTATTTAAATAAATACAAATGAAAGTGAGAAAATTGGCCAAAGCGACGGATGAATTCCCGTCGGTTGAGAATTTTATTTATGGGCCTACGGATGAATTCTCGTCGCTGAAAATTTTATTTATGGACCTACGGATGAATTCCCGTCGATTGAAAATATTATTTATGGCGCTTCAATTAATAAATAACTCTGGGAATTTTTATTTGCTGAGTTTCGAATAAATTTTCTACTTTTATTCGAACCCAATTTTTTATTTAAATAAAAAATTTGCCCATCTCTGGTCTGATAGCACAGGTGGCCATTGGGTTTGCAGTTATTATGACACAAATTTGATTTATATATATGATTCTCTGAACAAAAGAACTGTACATCGACACCATGAAATTATTCTAAAACGATTATTTCCATTTTATCCTTTCGAAGAAAAAGGTGTCATTCTCCACTCGGTACAGATGCAAACAAATTTCAATGATTGTGGCGTATACGCAATAGCTAATGCCGTGTCACTTGCATTAGGAGTAAAACCTACTGAAGTGCAATATGATCATAATAAAATGCGTGACCATTTGATCAAATTGTTAAAAAATAATGCCATAGCCCTGTTTCCCGTACTTCATTATTGCAATGATCAAAGAAACTTTGATAACAAATTAATGAAAACTCCTTCTAATATGGTGGAACAAATTTTGTAAACTGATTCACAAAAAAATAATGCCGAGATTAATGATGCTCTGAATATAATCGATTTTTCCAAGAAAACAGTAGCAAAACGAAGAATTCGTAATGCTAAGTATTATAGGAAAAATAAATTACGAATTCTTCAGCAAAGAAAATTGTGGAAAAAAATTACAGTATATGCAAAAAACATCGCATTGCAAAAGTCGGAAAGATTCGAGAAATCAATTACACCATAAAGTTTCATCTTTCTTCTGACAGATATATAAAAAATATTTCCAAATCTCTTCTTTCAGAAATGAAAAAGAAATGTGTAGTGAGTAGCCGATTTGAAGCTATGAAAATGTATAATTGGTGCATGCAGAAAAGGAAAAGCTACTTATTCTATTTGAGAAAAAATATAAGAATCTTGAAAGAAAAAGCTGAGGTTGCTTTGACTCGAGCTAACAATTGTCCAGAATGCAATATTTCGGATAGAACTGAGGCATTATGTGGATTTTCAAAGCATTTGCCGTCTTCTGAACCGTACTTTTATGAGGCGGCATACAAACACAAATTCCTGATAAAGAATTCTAAATGTGATTCTCATCAGAAAGATAAAAATGAAAAGGATGACGACATAGAAATAAATGTACATGAAAATAAATTTAGGCAATTGGATGATCAATCAGTGACTAAAAATGCAAATGGTGTGATTATTGACAAACTTTTAGAACCTCTGCCAATTGAATCTAAACTTCTTATTCTCAATGAGAAAGGCCAAGTTACGAACGTATTACCATTATTAGAGGACAATAACAAAAAACAAAGTAAAATATGGATGTGTGATGATATTTGTAAAATTGATAACGTATCCATTATACAAAGATATCAAGCATTGTTGAAAACTGCTGACAGGCTCAAAGTAAATAGTGTTTATAAATTTGCCAATAACTTATTATCTTGCAGTAGAAGTTACATGTCCCGCAAATTAGGACATTCATTTCTTTGTTATTATTATTATTATTATTATTATTATTATTATTTATTTCACGGGACAAGCCCAATATGTTACACGTATAAAACAAAAATACGCATTAAAAACTATTACCATTAAGTACAGACTAGAGTACATCAAATTAGCTAGCGAGGAAAACGTAGTTATTGCACCAAATGCGAGCCAAGGAGTGCGATGACCGACCGTCTAAAGACTGCCAACGAGGAGCCAAAGAAATCCACCCTATCGGCCAACTCACTCCCGCGCAAACAAACCCTTGTGATGGGGTAACTAACCCTTGTTATGTTGAACCTGATACATGCTCTTCGACATTTTTACCAGTTTTACTTTTAGCCCCCCCCCCCCCCCCCATTTTGTCGATGTAAGAGTTATAAAAAGAATTATTTGTAGAATTTTGGAACAATTCAATAATATAAAGAATCTTGACAAGAGATTGGATGAAACTGATATAGAATATCTAAAAAAAATTAGTACAGAAGCGATAGAGAAGAGTAAAACTACGATAGCGAAATCGTACGAAATAAAAAATCTTAATGAACAAAACATAATGTCTAAATATAAAAATGCTTTTAAACAATTGACCAGAAGAACATTAGATACTGCTAAAAATGCATGTATTTCATGCGAAAAACTGTGCTACCGTAAAGAAGTGATGAAAATTGCAGATATGAGGAAGCCGTTGACATCAGAATCATGGGAAAACTTTAAAGTTTTCGCAGAGAAAAACGGATTGCACAGTGATTTCATATGCAAATATTGTAAGGAAAAATTCCAAAGGAATCAAATGCCTCCAACTTGCGTTAAAAATATGTTATATGTTAAAGAAATGCCAAAAGAAATATCTGCGTTAAACGAGTATGACAGAATGTTTATACAAAGAGCAAAAGCATTTCAAGTTGTCCAACGAATGGAAACTGTCTCGAAATCAAAAAAAAATATACCTCATCAACATATGATCCAGAAAGTAAAAGGAAGAACATTTTATTTGCCATTGCCAATAGAGGAAACGCTCAAAAAGATTTGTAAATCAACAGATCCAATCAATCTCAATCAAGAATTTTACATATTGGTGCGTAGTTTACCAACAAAAGCAAAAAAGGTTTGGGAACATCTTGTAAATGTAAAAAACGTATATAATGCTTTGGTACGTTTGAAACAGATCAATCGCTTATATGAACATATCATTTTGCCTCCAAATCCAAATGAATTATTAAAAAACGATTGGCCGGAAGTTGAATATTCAATAGACGACTCCGACGCACAAAAAGAAAACAAAACATCTGAAGACACTGATAAGCAAGTAAAATTACCTGCACTGGTAAGTCAAGCTGATAAAGATGATGGTATTTACGAACAATACACAATTTATCCATTATACGAGAAAAGGATTAATGAAAAAGCGACAACATTATATCAGCAAAAAAAGGTAGAGGACGCGCCACTTGATATTTATTGTAAGACCATTGATCTCCAATGCTTTCCACATTTGTATCCTTATGGAATGCATGGAGAACATGAATATAGAGAAGTCCATTTAACAGAATTTGAATATATTAAAGCAAGGCTTAAATCAAAACATTCTCAGTTTCGACTGGACGTGCAATACCTATTTTTCTTATTGAATCAAACCACCATTAGACGATTGAAAGCTGGAATTTATCAAAAACTGAACATAATTAATCCAAAAGAAAAATGTACAGCAAGTACATATTTGAATCTAATACAAAAGGACCTTTTAGAGTGTCACTTAACGACTATATTCTCTCGAATTCCAAATACAGAACCGTTCTGGCATATACCTAGAAGTAATTTGAGATGCATGCTGGAAAATTATGGGCCAGCTACCTGGTTCCTCACTCTCAGTCCATCTGAATGGTTATGGTCAGATTTAATTGAATACATTAAAGAAGTTAATACGCCATTTATGGATAAAATGTCCAGTAGTGAGATTCTAACAAAAGATCCAGTATCCGTGTCAAGATTTCTCGATAACAAATTTCATGCGATGCTAGAGTTTCTTTGTTCTATCGATAACCCAATCGGACACGTGGTACATTATTTCTGGAGAAGAGAATACCAAGGTAGAGGACTGCAACATTTCCACTTATTAATATGGATCAAAGATGCTCCTATTCTAGGCAAAGATTCAGATGAAATAGTAGCTGCTTTCATACAAAGATATGTCACATGTAGACTTCCAGATCCCAAAATCTCACCTACTTTGTATAGACGTGTGAATACCCATCAAAGGCATCATCACAATTCATATTGCACGAGAACAAAAAAGAACAAAAATAATCGCATGCAGCGAGTGTGTCGTTTTGGATTTCCTAGACTTGTTATAAAAAACATAAAGATGAGAGACGTAGCTACATCTATAGCTGGTACGACTTGCCACGTGACAAACAAGAAGTAAATATTAACGATTATAACCCAATTGTCTTAACAGCATGGGAAGGAAATATGGATATCCAATTTGTAGGTGAAAACTCAACTACTTTGTGTTGGTACTGCACTAAATACGTGACAAAACATGAGAAAAGTTATGCAGCTGAAATGTTTGTAGACGTTCAATCAACAAAATCATTATGCGCTCGCTTATGGAATATTGGAATGCAAGGATTAAATAATAGAGAATGCGGTGCTCTTGAAGCTGCTGATACTTTGTTGGGAATATCTTTATACGGTACGGATATCAAAACAACTATTAGATGGTTGAACGTCAATGT
This sequence comes from Andrena minutula, assembly GCA_929113495.1. NCBI lineage: Eukaryota > Metazoa > Arthropoda > Insecta > Hymenoptera > Andrenidae > Andrena > Andrena minutula. The sequence continues at coordinate 31,075,573 of OV815995.1, read as the reverse complement.
AATCAGAAATCGGAGAGTTAAACGCAAAGAAGAAATAGAAAACTTGGATCCCGATTCGACTGATATATTCTTCCCAAATATAATTGACGATTATTACCCAAACCGACCAGTCCAACACGAATCGATGAGTTTGTACAAGTTTGCATGCTATTGTTGCAAACGAGACGACTAAAATTCAATTCGTCAAGTTATTCAATGAAACTTGATGAATTATGTGAATACATCAATCATTTACCTGCTGACACTGTTTGCTTGTTACCTACATGCCACCTGTGTGATACTCTTAACAGTGCAATGCTTGAAAAAATTGAATCTGAAAAGATCGAGCTTATTGCTCAGGACCAGTTGAATTGCTCTAAATTTTTGAAAAAAAGTAACGAAATTATTAAATAAATACGAAGAGGATCATTCACGAACTGCTGGTCTGGCCAAAAGTATAACAATAAAAATTGGAACGAGAATTATGATTCGTAGGAACATCGACGTCACTTTAGAACTGGTTAACGGTACTATTGGAACAATTGTTTCTGTCACTCGATCTATTGACAAAAAAGATGATATCGACAAAATAACCATTGTCCTTCCAGGAGGCAAAGAATGCGCTATAGATAGAGTTTCCGTTAAATTTGAAATAATGGAAAGGGTGTTCGTTGTTAGAAAACAATTTCCCATATGTCTTAGCTATGGTATCACTATACACAAAAGTCAAGGCTTGAGTTTGGCAAATGCTATCATTGACGCTGGCAACAGTGTGTTTTCTACTGGGCAAGTTTATGTGGCTCTCTCAAGTATCACTAATTTGGAAGGACTTCACTTGATTAACTTTGACCCGCAATCTGTTGCAGCTAGTGATTCGGCAATTTTTGAATATAACAAATTAGGGGCCACTCATGATCCGCCACTTCCAAGTAACGAAATTCGAAACATTAAACATAAAAAAATCACAGACAATTTCTGGGCCGTGCCCAAAGGAGTGCTAGCCCATCAAATTCCCATTGAGGATAATGCTGAAGATTTTATAGAAATTCGTGGATTACCTAACACTGATCAAATATCAAGTTATGCAAATGCCATCATGCAATGTATTGTACAATGTTATGTAATCAAAACAAACTTATTAGAGTTTACAGAGTCTCACGAAATTCGAGATTTCATAAATGATTACTCGGAACAACATAAAAAATTGACTACTTTGAATATTAGAAGTTTCATAGGAGGCAAATTTTTGCAAAAAGTTCAACAAGACGCATCTGAATTTCTTTTAGCATTATGCAATAATTTACAAAAGCTCCGAAATATAGTTCAATTTGAAATGACAACATCTGTACAGTGCAGAAAATGTCCTCATAAAGAAACAACCACTAACAAGCATTATATTCTCCCCTTGCCAGTTAAAGAAATGTGTTTAAAGTCAAAGAAAGGTTCACCTTTACAAGATTATGTTAATATTGCTTTACCGATTGGTTGGAAATCGAGTTCGCGAAAACCGTGCGAACAATGTTCTGAGCAAATATTTACTAAAATTGAATTTATTACTCCACCAATAATTATTATAATGCAACTGTTGTTGTTCTCTTGTGATGAAAATGGCGACATTATTAAAGAAATTAATTATAACATTACAGCTGCTCCACAACCGATATCAATATGTAATAAAAAATATAAATTACTAAGTGCCGTATTTCACAACGGTCTTCATCCTCAGAGCGGTTCATATTCATGCATGATACGTGATGGTACATCAGCATGGAAATGTATTGACAACGACAAAATTAATCAAACGAAGTGGCCTCGTAACGCAAAAAATGTGTATATTCTTTTTTTGCAACGTCAAAAATGAAAATAAGTCATATGTTTTAAACGATTTTATTCAGCTTCGATTCCTCTGAACACTTAAATTTAAAACAATTACACCAATCCAATTGTTTTGAAACTTTGGAGGCGTGCGTGATTCGGATGACAATACGATATTTTAAAAATCAAATAACCCCGAGGGGGTGAAAATTGTACCCAGTCAGCAATAATCAATAAATATAACCCATAACCACAAATTAACGGACGCGGTCGCGCCTGGAAGCTAATTCCCCTTCCCCCTCTACCCATAGGCACAATCACTGCATTCGGGTAGCTGGTCGCATCACGAGTTCCGTAAATACACAATTTATATCGAGAAATGATTCGTTATGAACGAATAGAGAAAAAATAGAGAAGGTGTCCCTCATGTATATTTTTCTCTTTCTACTGCCGTTTATATTTTCGCCCATTGCATGCTTTCTCCATGTTTATATATACTCTACGATTCACGGTTTTGAGCATACCGTAATGAAGAATTTCGATAGATCGATATTTACTAAGAAGTGCTCTTTGATCGTCAAATCTTTACTAATCATCTAAACAACTTCATAGAAAAGCTATAAATTAGAAGTAGATGAAAAAATGGCAGACAGCGACATGGAGACGGATGAAGAAATTGTAAGTAATATAAAAATACTCTATTAAACTCATAGCAGAGTTGCACTTGGCCTACGGTATCAGTGGACCTAGATCGTAACTGTATAATCAAGAGACACGGTAGTGTCTCGCGCCAAGTATATATATGTACTATTAGCGGGCCAAAAGAAGATCCCTGGGAGGCGGGCTCGAGCGATACAGTCCACCGATGTGACGATTGGTCGATTCACCTATTTGAACACACTTGTAAAGACGGGGTACACGTATTTTGTTTATTGGCTGAAGTAGGCACATACATTATCGTACCGCGCGACGAAGAGAGCGAACAAAACACATCGAGATCGAGTGGGATAGAGCGATCTGACCGACGAACGCCAAAGCAATAGCGTAGGCATTTTTAACGGTTAGTAATTAATATATAATAACATAAAAATTTCCTTATTTTTCACAATATGTTCAGGAAAGTATTACCATTGGTTTGGTGAGATTCTTCTGATGAAAATGAATCCAAACGCAATCTCGCACGAATTCTTTTTAATTAACATCATGATAAAAAATTTAGTTTAACATCGTATTATTTAAAACATTTAATATTTTATCATATTTCATTAAGGCTCATTTTTATCAGCATAAACTCTAAGTACATAATGACAGTTCTGAATAAAAAGTTTAATTTTAAAATTAAAAATGAGTATAATTTTCATGTTTTCTTACCTTATCAATCTTCTGAGCTGCTGCTGCTGTTGCCGTCGCTGTCATGCGACTCGCTGTTTTCAAGATTGAAGTCCGTATCTTCTATTATGCGGTCGTTCTTCCAATATTCTTGTTCTATTTTTTCCACATGGCTACAAAAGTTCTCCCACTGGCATTGCGTAATTTCACTCAGAGGTTCTCGAGTAAATGTTTCTAAATCATCCCTTGAAATGCTCGACAATGGATTCCTTTATATATTAATTACTAACCGTTAAAAATGCCTACGCTATTGCTTTGGCGTTCGTCGGTCAGATCGCTCTATCCCACTTGATCTCGATGTGTTTTGTTCGCTCTCTTCGTCGCGCGGTACGATAATGTATGTGTCTACTTCAGCCAATAAACAAAATACGTGTACCCCGTCTTTAGAAGTGTGTTCAAATAGGTGAATCGACCAATCGTCACATCGGTGGACTGTATCGCTCGAGCCCGCCTCCCAGGGATCTTCTTTTGGCCCGCTAATAGTATATATGCGCAGCGCGAGCACAGAGTGTCTCTATTACGCGACGACTCGCTATTCTGAACCCTGATATTTCCGAATCTCAATAACGGCTGATCCGATTCGATTTTGAATGGTCTTAATGGATAGTCTGGGTTTGATTTACATAAGAAAAGTGTCTTCGTTTTGTTCCTACGTGCCTTATGAGCTGAGATATTTCGTTGTAAAGTGGCGATTTCCCGATTTTCATGTTCGTAAAAATTCAGCATCGTCCTGGTAAAGTGGGAACAAGGCAAGAGCTAAAATTCCATTACTCATAATGGCTATTTATACAAAGAAAAAATGTATTAAATAATAATATGCAGATATATTTTTATACAAATAAATATTTTAATACGAATAAATATTTGATTCAAAATACTTGGCGCTGCGCCCCGAATTGGTGTTGCTAAACTCAATAAATATGTAATAAATTGCATTAATCCTTTTCTTTCTTTCTTGTACGCGTGTGTGTGCGTGTGCATATGCTACGCATGGTATTAGAATTAAATATACGTAGAATAAATCTGACTGCGATTCTAAAATGTGTATGTATATGTATTTTATATTGTAATGGAGTTGTTGTAAATTATTAATACTAACGCAATTAACATTTTTTCGGTTGCGCAGCGCCAAGTATTTTGAATCAAATATTTATTCGTATTAAAATATTTATTTGTATAAAAATATATCTGCATATTATTATTTAATACATTTTTTCTTTGTATAAATAGCCATTATGAGTAATGGAATTTTAGCTGTGCATATGTAGTTGTGTCATCTAAAGCGCAGTTGGAAAGCATCTTTATGTACTGGCAGCTCATTTTGATTTCACATATTTTTTTAATTTTGTAATTATTATTATCTTCTATTTTTTTGTGATTTTCATGTACTTGGCGTATTTTTTACTTTTTTGAAGTTTTTTGTGGAGATCTCACTTCTTTTTACAAAGATAATTTGCATAGGGATTGACATCAGATAAATTTTAATATTATTTTTTATAACTTAAAAATTATCAAAATTAAAAATTATATTTTATTTTATTATTAGTATCTTCAATTTTTGTGATTATTATTGTCTTCCAATTTTTGTGATTTTTCATGTACCTGGCGTATTTTTTTACTTTTTTGAAGTTTTTTATGGGGATCTCACTTCTTTTTACAAAGATAATTTGCATAGGGACTGACTTTAGATAATTTTTAATATTATAAATTACAAATTATCACGCGACAGAATTAAGTGTAAATTCTATATTCTATGTAAGTTTAACACCTACGAACAGAAACCATGTGCACCGGATTGCCAATCTATATGTATTATATTATATGTATAGTACTTTGTGTACAATACATGGTGCGCGAAGCAGCATATGGCGCTGAAAGCAGTCTTTGGCGCTGGACGTATTTAACATTGAAGTGTATTAACAAACACAATTAACACCTTTCGAAGAAAAATATGTATGCATTTTTAGAATTTCGTGGCCAAGCTTGTTTTTCTGCTCGTAAATCATCAACGGATACCCACGTTGTACCCTTACCCCTTAGCATACTCGTGTAGTGACCATCGGCATTACTTTTACCATGGTGGAAAATCGCTGTCTTAAGTTTATAACAGTGATCTACCAATTGTATTTTAGTAGTAGGCATTGCTTTGACGTAGAAATTTTCCACTTTCGTTGTTGTTCCACTACTATTGTGATCGAACAAATGTAATTTTGCAATAAGAATTCTGACGTAGATTGCACTGCATCATCTTCTGCTTCGATTATCTGTAAATAAATAAATATAAAAGCCACATTTTAGTTATATACAACTTGACATAGAACTTATTATTTATAGAAATAGAGTGGCCTTTTGCTATAGTGATTGTAGAGACTACATAATGTATCAGAAAATGTTGCAGGAAATTTGAATGCTAATGGTAATAATTCAGCGAATCAGCGAAAATAAACGAGATTCAATATTTTTAATGCACAATTTATTGGTGTTTGAATAAAATTTAGTATGTTTATTGGTAAATTGAAATAATGGCAATCTAAAAAATTAATGAATTAATGAATAGCGTAGCAACTACTGTGGATTTTATTAATTAAAGTATTAGGAATGTCTATCACAAAAGATTGAAAAGCATCAAGAGAGATAATAATTCTTAATGCTATGTCTTTATACAAAGTTTGTCGATTTACCTTATTTGGGAAGTTTTCAAAATTGTGAGAAAGAAGATGCTTCTATCGAAGCCTCTGCATCCCCTTCACTTTTATCCAAGCCTCTGCGTCCCTTTCATTTTTATCCAAGCCTCTCCGTCCCCTTCATTTATATACATAAAAACTGTAAATTAAACAAAAATAGTTTTGCTATAAAAACAAATATCTGACAATTTAAATAAATAAATGCAATTTGTTACAAAAATAATGGAAATCTAAAGAATTAATGAATAGCGTAACAACTACTGTGGATTTTATTATTAAAGTATTACGAATGTCTATCACAAAAGATTGAAAAGCATCAAGGGAGATAATAATTATTAATGCTATGTCTTTATACAAAGTTTGTCGATTTACCTTATTTGGGAAGTTTTCAAAATTGTGAGAAAGAAGATGCTTCTATCGAAGCCTCTGCATCCCCTTCACTTTTATCCAAGCCTCTGCGTCCCTTTCATTTTTATCCAAGCCTCTCCGTCCCCTTCATTTATATACATGAAAACTGTAAATTAAAAAAAAATAGTTTTGCTAAAAAAACAAATATCTGACAATTTAAATAAATAAATGCAATTTGTTACAAAAATAATGGAAATCTAAAGAATTAATGAATAGCGTAACAACTACTGTGGATTTTATTATTAAAGTATTACGAATGTCTATCACAAAAGATTGAAAAGCATCAAGGGAGATAATAATTATTAATGCTATGTCTTTATACAAAGTTTGTCGATTTACCTTATTTGGGAAGTTTTCAAAATTGTGAGAAAGAAGATGCTTCTATCGAAGCCTCTGCATCCCCTTCACTTTTATCCAAGCCTCTGCGTCCCTTTCATTTTTATCCAAGCCTCTCCGTCCCCTTCATTTATATACATAAAAACTGTAAATTAAACAAAAATAGTTTTGCTATAAAAACAAATATCTGACAATTTAAATAAATAAATGCAATTTGTTACAAAAATAATGGAAATCTAAAGAATTAATGAATAGCGTAACAACTACTGTGGATTTTATTATTAAAGTATTACGAATGTCTATCACAAAAGATTGAAAAGCATCAAGGGAGATAATAATTATTAATGCTATGTCTTTATACAAAGTTTGTCGATTTACCTTATTTGGGAAGTTTTCAAAATTGTGAGAAAAAAGATGCTTCTATCGAAGCCTCTGCATCCCCTTCACTTTTATCCAAGTCTCTGCGTCCCTTTCATTTTTATCCAAGCCTCTGCGTCCCTTTCGTTTATATAGGTAGGCTTTACATAAAAACTGTAAATTAAAATGTTATAAAAATAAATATCTGACAATTTAAATAAATGCAATTTGTTACAATACATTACTTTGTACATATGGTTCAAATTTTCAGAAACGTATGCAAAAGAAGATGCTTCTCGGTCGAATCGAACCTTCTCCGGATAACTTGCAAGCCTGCAATTCCACATAAGAATTTAAATGCAATTTGTTATTGTAACAAATTGCATTTAAATTCTTATGTGGAATTGCAGGCTTGCAAGTTATCCGGAGAAGGTTCGATTCATTGTACAAATTTCCAGACATTTATGTCAAAGGAGATGCTTCTCACAATCAGTCGAACCATCTCCGGACAACTTCCAAGTCTGCGACTCTACATAAGAAACCTATTAAAAAATTTTGGCGACTTACCTTATTAATTGAGACAATAATTCAGTCTCCTATTTAGTGTAAAAACTCGTGACATTTCAAATTCGGACAACTTACTTTATTTGACACTTAGCACTTAGGTTATAAAATTCAAAATAGTATATAATATATATATGTATATACGTACAATGGCGGACGACGAACGAAGAACGATACATGTGTTGGCTGAAGGTGTGCGCGTAACGCGTATATATATACCCGAGAGTCGACGAAAGAAGAACGAACATGTGTTGGCTGAAGGTGTGTGTGTAACGCGTATATACGTATTGACGAAAATATATATACGTAATGTTTGATGACGAAAAATTTGTAGGAGAAGAAGAAGAAAAATCGTACCATTTTCGACAGATCCATGAGACGATATTACGATATCTCTGTCATGCGTGGACCGATTTTATTGAAATTGGTCTTATTCGAAAGCCGATATGCGGTTTACATAAGAAAAATGCCTTTAAATTTACAAAATATTGCAGGCGTGATGAGATATTAATGTATAAATGTCAGAATTAGGTTAGAGTGTCTCCGCGACGAGTAAAAGGTACACGGCAGCGACATCGACATATACCGGGTGTTTTTCATGTACTTGGCGTCGAGACGCTACCGCGTCTCTAGATATATTGATGCGGGTTCGGCCAATCGCGTAACAAATAGTCACGTGACAGCTAGCAGAAAGCACGTCTGTAGAGATATAAACGTAACCTAGCTAGTATTAAAGATATTAAAGAACCATAACCTGCGAAGTGTGAAATAAGGATATTGTCAAAATTTTTGAAATCTCACGCCTCTTTACACGACATAGGACACCGAATTATTGTCTCAATTAACAAGGTAAGTCACCAAAATTTTTTAATAGACTATTTATATACAGCTTATAGAAATGGAGGGGACGCATAGACTTGGAAGTTGTCTGGAGAAGGTTCGACAGATTAGCGTCTTCTTTGACACAAGTTTCTACAAAATAATATATTGTTTTCATACCATCAGACTATTTTTACATTAGAGGTTTTATGTAAAACTTGTAGAAATGAAGGAGATGCATAGGCTTGAATAGAAATAAAGGAGACGCACAGGCTCGGATAAAAATGAAAGGGACGCACGGGCTTGGACAGGAATGAAGGGCATACACAGGCTTTGAGGTTGTCCGGAGGAGGTTATTAGATAGAGTAATAAGGTAAATCGACAAAATTTTTCAAATTAGCGTAGCATTGATATTTAACCCTTAACTGGTATCCTGGGGTCACTCATTACCCCCGGCACGCAGAGTTCGCTGTGAAACTTTTGGTTGTCTAAGTTTGTAAACTGAATTTATAATTAACTTTGTAGTAATACTTTAAATTTCTACGTTTCTATTATTTTATATATTACCTAAGAACAAAATATTCATAGAGGTTCTTCTAGTGTCGACTTTATAAGTTTCTGTGCCCTTTTTTATTTGGGGTCTGCCACGACCCCAGTATACCAGTTACGTTTGAAAATAACAGTATACCAGTTAAGGGTTAAGAAAATTATGGCGTACTGCTTGCAATGTCGATTAAGTCACATTAGTGAAGAAAGTACGCTGAATATGCATCTCCCTCGATACTTTCCAAACTTTTGTGAAACATATTTTCACATAAGATTTGAAATCTCTGAAGTATTATGAATATAATATTTTATTAAAATCCGCAGTAGTTCCTACGCTATTCATTAATTTGATTAGTTTCCCATGAACAATATTTCAATTCACCAATAAACATACTAATTTAATTTTATTCCAGCACCAATAAATTGTGTGTTAAAAATATTGAATCTCTTTGTTCATTTTCGATAAATTACCATTAGTATTTAAATTTCCTTCAACAAGACATTCTGCGCTCTCACTTCCTTCGGGCACATTTTGTAGTCTCTACATTTACTATTACAAAGGGCCACTCTATTTCTATATGTTCTACGTTAAGTTGTAACTAAAATGTGGATTTTATATATTTACAGATAATCTACGTTAGAGAAAAAAATTTATTGTGACATAGTATTATATTAATTAAACGATTTTATTCAGCTTCAATCCTCTGTTTGCTTCCTGTATGTTTGCTTCATGTCTGAAAACTCAAATTTAAACCAATTCCACCAATCCAATTGTCTGGTAGCTTTGCAGGCGTGCGTAGTTTAGATGGCAATATAATATTTCACTTAATATTAATAATTCACCCGAGGGGGTGAAAAAATTATACAGCCATAATAAACACTATAAAATGTGTGAAATCTCCACAAAATTACCTTTTTTAAAAAAAGGTACAAAAAAGAGCGCCAAGTATATATTCTCATAAAAAAGAATCCCATTTAAAAACATTGTCGTAAATTAATATAAATTTATTAATGTGCTATATTCAACTTTACAAAAGTAATGATATACAACAATTCCGCCAATTATCACACTGGCTATTTACACAAAGAACAAAATGTATTCAATAATATTAAGCAGATATATTTTTATACAAATAAATATTTTAATACGAATAAATATTTGATTCAAAATACTTGGCGCTGCGCCCCGAATTAGTGTTGCTAAACTCAATAAATATGTATAAATTGCATTAATCCTTTTCTTTCTTTCTTGTACGTGCGTGCGTGCATGCGTGTGTGTGTGTGCGTGCGTGCGTGTGCATATGCTACGTATGGTATTAGAATTAAATATATGTAGAATAAATCTGACTGCGTTTCTAATATGTGTATGTATATGTATTTTATATTGTAATGGAGTTGTTGTAAATTAATACTAAGGCAATTAACATTTTTTCGGTTGCGCAGCGTCAAGTATTTTGAATCAAATATTTATTCGTATTAAAATATTTATTTGTATAAAAATATATCTGCTTAATATTATTGAATACATTTTGTTCTTTGTGTAAATAGCCAGTGTGATAATTGGCGCAATTGTTGTATATCATTACTTTTGTAAAGTTGAATATAGCACATTAATAAATTTATATTAATTTACGACAATGTTTTTAAATGGGATTCTTTTTTATGAGAATATATACTTGGCGCTCTTTTTTGTACCTAACAATGCAACTTGAAGATAACTTACTAACAAACTAACTTGTAACGTCAACGATTAGAAATATGAAACACATCTGAGTTAAAATATGCTTCTATGTATTCAATATTTTCTTCTTGTATTACTTGTTATGCAACTTGAAGATAACTTACTAACAAACTAACTTGTAACGTCAACGATTAGAAATATGAAACACATCTGAGTTAAAATATGCTTCTATGTATTCAATATTTTCTTCTTGTATTACTTGTTATACAGTTACAGTCTATGCCCACTGATAATTAACATATTACTTCCTTCTATCATACGACGCTTTTATGAGCTCTTGTTGATCATTTTCGTTAATTAATTGTTTATTAATTTTTGTAGCAAAAAAATAATTACAAAATAAAATAAAGATAGGAAATCAAAATGAGCTGCAAGTACATAATGGTGCTTTAAAGAATTAAATAATAAAATTTATAATATGTACATTCATTCAAATTTATTTTTCCAGACTCGAATGATGAAGAAATTTTAAAGGCGGTTACTAAGCTGTCGAAAACCGCGACACCGACACCGACACCGACACCGACACCGACACCGACACCGCCACCGCCACCGCCACCACTACCACTACCACCAACGCCAACGCCAATACAAGAGGCCCGGCCAGCTTGGCCGCCGTTGCCATCAGCCGTATTTACGGCGCCTCCGCCGCCGCTGCCATCGGCCGTATTTACGGCGACCCCGCCACCGCTGCCATCAGCCGTAGATACGGCGACCCCGCCGCGACCACCACCCTATCCCCCCCAAAACCATATTGTTTTCGCCGGGAGCGAAATTTAAAAATTGCCGGAGCAAGTGGCTTGACGAAAAGAAGAGAATGCGATGCGATCCTTTTCTGGACTGGCACACTTTATTCTTCAGTGGTCACTTTGGCCACTGGACGTCACACACAGAGATACAATCAGTGATGCCAGAATCGTGGGACGCGGGACCAAACGCTTACCCCCACTGTGACCTACCGTCCTCTCCCACTATGGCCTACCGTCGTCTCCCACTTTCTTCCCATCGCACTGCACACAAGCATGTCCCTACCCCTGTCCGTGTGCTCGGCAGTTCGACAGGCAGCTCACACGGACAGGAGTAAAAATATGCTTGTGTGCAGTGCGGTGGGAAGATAGTGGGGGACGCCGGTAGGGCATAGTGGGAGACGACGGTAGGTGATAGTGGGGGTAAGCGTTTGGTCCCGCGTCCCACGATTCTGGCATCACTGGATACAATAAGACAATATACTATAATACAAAACGCGTGGGCGTTGAGCGGCAATGGGTCGCAATACAAAGACGATGTTGGCGCAATGGGCGCAGAGAACGAAGTGAAGCGTGCGTGTCACGACGTTGAGATGTTCGAACTAACGGTCGCCGGACGAGCGCTTTGAAAAGACGGTTGGCGTAAACAACCGTAGACATAGGCCTACGCCGACTCCTTGGCGGTTGCCACGAGTCAGCGGGCACACGTTTGAACGACCAGCGCGGCCCGCTCAACGCGGCCGCAACACATATGCAGGGCCCGGCCACGGCAGATGGTATTATTTCTTAATAATTTAATTAAATTACTTTTATGGTAGCCCTATATATAGGAATACCGGGAATCGGGGCGCGCGGCGTTGTCGATGTCCATCGCTACGTTGGCCTTTGTTTGACGGCGTCTCGGCGGCAGCCGCCGCGATGCGCAGTTAGTTGTAAGCTGTCTTTGGGGCCAGGTACGGGCGCTCACTGTGACTACATATATATACACATAGTATCAGTATAACTGAGTTCTTTATTTCATGCCCACCTTAGTCCACTACAGTTTCAGAAGTGGGATAAAGAACAAGTGTGCTATTTAGTTTTGTGGACACGTGTGCGATTTGTAAATCATGACGGCCCTAAGCAGTATTCCGGCCATTAGCGAGAATTTGAAGAAAGCATCTGTGGCATCGATTCGCACGCTGTACAAATTTATCACGGGAGAAGCAGGCGATCGAACGAATCGGAAAAAAGTGCGTAATTTTACGGGATTCAAATTTGTGGAAGGATCGGCAGAATGGGAAGCAAAGATTGCGTGGGCAGTGACAACGCTTCAATTGGGCGATCTGATAGTTATTTGCAACATGCTGAATTTGAATTATAATGGGGATAGTAAGGAGATAGCTCTTCGAATATGCCGACACTTGGCGGATCCGAATCTATTGAATGCGAACAACGCACAGGCCATTGAAACGGAAGAATCGGAAGACGAGGAATTGAATGCGACGATTCGATCAGTGCAGGTAGATGCAAGTGGTCCGACGGAGACGTTCGCAGCAATCGGGTCGTGTACCGGTGATTTGGCTACTCGTGATACGACGACTGATCGCAAAACGAAATTTACGCTACATTTTCGCGACATTGAAGATTCAATCCGACAATTTAATGGATCAGATGGGTATCCAGTGGAAAGATGGATCCAGGATTTTGAAGAGAACGCTGAATTGCTGGGCTGGACAGATCTGCAAACATTACTATTTGCAAAGAGGTGTTTAACGGGTCTGGCGAAATTGTTTATGCAGGGTGAGCAAGGTATTGTGACGTGGAAAAAGCTGAAATCCCTCCTTTTGGAAGAATTTTCGACGAAGATCAATAGTGCGGAGCTACATGAACTGTTGCGTAGCCGAAAAATGCAACGCGAGGAATCAGTGCATGAGTATTTCTTAGTCATGAAGGAAATCGCAGCTCGAGGTCACATTGAAGCGGAGGCACTAATCCAGTATATTGTCGACGGTATTCCAGACGAACCAAGTCGGAAGGCTCAACTATACGAAGCGAAGCAGTTGATTCAACTTAAAGAGAAATTAAAAATTTACGATCGGATACGTAATTTAAATCGTCCATCTACGAAGAAAAGGACCCCGACGAATTCAGAAAATCCGAATAAACCGGCAAGCAAGACAAATCCTTCGCAAGGAGAGGGCAAGCCACACAACAGATGTTTCAACTGCGATGGAACAGGACATTGGACGGCTGCATGTCCGAAAACGAAGAGAGATAGAGGATCGTGCTTTATCTGCGGTGCGACGGATCACCAAAAGCGACTTTGTCCTCAACGGTCTGCAGCAACGAACGAGAGTTCATCATCAACGAAGGGGAAGACTTCAAAACCAACAACGAATGCGGCAGCGGCAACGACGACGCACTTGGTGCAATTCAACACGAGTGTGGTACCATGTTACACCGTCAACGCAACGTTGGGCGAAGTAGGTAATGTAAATGCCGTTTTAGACACGGGAAGCCCTATATCATTTTTAAGCAGATCATTGATTGCATCAGACGTAGTTATAAGACCGCATAATGATACTGTACGGTTTGAGGGAGTGAATCGTAGTAAAATCAACATATTAGGGCGTTTAGAACAAAAAATGTTAGTAGCCGATTGTGAAATCGAAGTTGATTTTTACGTAGTCCCGAAAGATACCATGAGCTGTACTTGTTTATTAGGCCGAGACTTTATTACGAATGATAATATAGAAATAACTTTAGGAAAACAGTGCAGATTTGCCGTAAACTCAGAGCAAAAGACGACGACTATCCGATGTCGGAAATTTTGAAAATTGATGTAGTTGAAGAGAATACTACGGGCAGTACACCGGCAAACATTAAAATTGACGAAAAGGTAGACTGGGAATCGCGAAACACAGTTCAGCACATTATCGATGAATATTATGTGGAACCGGAAAGACCAGAATCACCAGTAACAAAATTAGAGATGGAGTTAGTACTCAAACAAAATCATCAACCGTTTTACTATAACCCAAGAAGATTATCGTATAGCGAGAAAAACGCGCTTGAGGCGTTAATTAAGGATTTATTAGATAGGGGAATTATCCGCCAAAGTACGTCTCAATATGGGAGCCGAATCGTACTTGTAAAGAAAAAATCGGGTAAAAATAGATTGGCTATTGATTACCGCGACCTTAATAAGTTAACTTTACGGGATCATTTTCCAATTCATAGAATAGACGATCAAATCGATCAATTACGAGATAAGGCATATTTCACACGATTGGATTTGAAAGACGCATTTCACCACGTTCGAATGAAGGAAACTTCAATTCAGTATACCGCTTTTATTACATTTATGGGACAATACGAATATCTTCGTATGCCATTCGGCTTATCAAACGGCCCTTCATTTTTCATGCGTTTTATTAATACTGCTTTCCGAAAACTATTAGATGAACAGAAAGTATTAATTTATTTAGACGATATATTAATAGCCACGAAAACGATTAACGAAAACGTAGAGATACTCAAGGAAGTTATGGATATTGTGGTAAAAAACTGTTTAGAATTGAGGTTGGAAAAGTGCGCCTTTCTATTAAGCGAAATCATTTATTTAGGTTACAGTATAGATTCTTCAGGTATTAAACCAAGTAATGACAACATACAAGCTGTATGCGATTATCCGATACCGAGGAATTATCGAGAGTTGCAAAGCTTCTTAGGATTAGTGGCATACTTTCGGAAATTTATAAAAAATTTTGCGTTAAGGGCGAAACCATTGTACGATTTATTGAAATCGAAAGTCATTTTCCAATGGGATGAGGAAGTCTTAAAGTGTTTTGAAAGTTTAAAAGAATCTTTAATAGCAGAACCTGTACTAGCAATTTATTCTCCATTGGTGGAAACAGAGTTACATTGTGACGCAAGTATCCATGGTTTTGGATCAGTATTATTACAAAAGCAAGTAGATGGGAAATTTCATCCTGTATGCTATTTTAGTAAAAGAACAACGCAGGCTGAAACAAAATACCATAGTTTTGAACTAGAAGCACTAGCAATAGTTTATTCCTTAGAACGTTTCCGGATATATTTGCAAGGCATACCCTTTAAAATCGTTACTGCTTGTCAGAGTTTGAAATTAACCTTGGAACGCAAAGAAATAAATCCGCGAATTTTGCGATGGTCACTAGTTTTACGAAATTATCAATACACGCTAGAACACCGAACGGGAGACAAGATGTTGCATGCTGATGCATTAAGTCGTGAATTTAGTATACTTGTAATTACAGAAAATACTTTCGAACGTAATTTAGCAGTTTTACAAGGTCAAGACTCTCAAATTAAGAAATTGCATGAGGAGCTACAGAATAATGAAAATAAATTTTTTGAATTGAATAACGGAATAGTTTACCGGAAAATGAACAACAAATTATTATTTTATGTCCCTTCGTCCATGGAGGAGAATGTAATTCGTACGAACCATGAAGAAATTGGTCATCAAGGAATAAATAAAACATTAGAATACATATCTCGAGTTTATTGGTTTCCGGAAAAGAAACAAAAGGTGAGAAAATTTATAATGAACTGTATAAAGTGTGTTACCTATTCCACTATTGCGAACAGAGTCGAAGGAAGCTTACAATGTCCGGACAAAGGATCCGTGCCATTTTATTGTTTGCACATTGATCATTATGGTCCGTTAGAGCGTACAAGAAATCGATACAAGTATATTTTTGAAATAATAGATGCGTATACAAAATTTGTGAAGTTTTATCCAACAATTAGTACAAATTCTGAAGAAGCAATTCGACATTTGAAAACTTATTTTGGAATCTATAGCAAGCCGCGAAAACTAGTTTCTGACAGAGGTAGTGCATTTACGTCGAACAAATTTAAGGATTTTGTAGTTGAAAACGGAATTCAACATACATTAATTGCGACGGCAACCCCACATGCCAACGGACAAATAGAAAGAATCAACCGATCTCTTACACCGATGTTAGCGAAAATAAGTCAAACTACGGGTACATGGAACCAAGTATTAGAAGATGTTGAATATGCGCTAAATAACAGTGTAAATCGCGCTATAGGAGATACCCCAAGTAGATTATTGTTCGGTATAAATCAACTAGGTAAAGTTGATGACGACTTACGCGTAATTTTAGAAGAACAAATTACAGACAATCGAGATTAAGTGTCATTAGGCAAAATGCAGTGGCAAAAATACAGGAAACCAATGAGTACAACAAAAATTATTATGACAAAAGACACAAAACCCCAACGCAGTATGCAGTAGGAGATTATATTGTTGTAAAGAATGTAGATGTGACACCCGGACTGAATAAAAAATTATTACCTAAGTTTAGAGGACCATATGAAGTTGTGAAAGTGTTAGACAAAAACCGTTATGTAATACGTGACCCAGAAGGGCATCAATTAACTCAACTACCCTTTGAAGGTATATGTTCACCGGAAAACATGAGATTATGGTCGAAACTGAATTCGGTTAATAGTAATAGTGATAGTGATGAATGAGAGCGTATTTGTATATAGTGTATATAGTGTATATATTGTATATTTTGTAAATATGAATACGTTGTAAGTTTCATAATTTATAAGTATAGTTAATAGTTAAATGTAATCGTTATGAGTTAAGTATAGTTTGTATACTAAGTGTTAGATATAAATAATTTCCTTATTGTTAATTGAAAGTGAGCGCTCTGTATAGACGTGTGACAGATTATGATTGTCTTTAAGTATTACGAATCCCTTATGTACCTACCTTACGATACCATGCTTAAATTTATGTTATGAGTTAAGCATTTATGTAAAAGTCTTAGTTACGTTTTAAGACCCATTATGGAAAACATTCTTATGATGTACCTTATGTTAGTAACCGTATTTGCAGGACGATTGTGGGCAATCGTTGGTCAGGATAGGCCGAATTATGGTAGCCCTATATATAGGAATACCGGGAATCGGAGCGCGCGGCGTTGTCGATGTCCATCGCGACGTTGGCCTTTGTTTGACGGCGTCTTGGCGGCAGCCGCCGCGATGCGCAGTTAGTTGTAAGCTGTCTTTGGGGCCAGGTACGGGCGCTCACTGTGACTACATATATACATAGTATCAGTATAACTGAGTTCTTTATTTCATGCCCACCTTAGTCCACTACACTTTTTATATTTTTACAATATATATTATTCGGTTTAGCCTGTATCAGAGGAGGCGAACATTTTTTCGGCACGTGCCAAAAATCTATAAATTATTATAATGAAATTAAAGACGTTTATTATTATTACTAATTACAGGAGGTCATCATCATGAAACAAAACGACATCAACGGAGCGGCTGGAGGGTCCGAGCTCGCCAGGACCAATGGGCCACCCTCCAGGCCGTACGGGCACAGGCCGTAAGCCTCCGTGCCCAGGCCTGTATGCTGCGGGAGCTGGTGCACTCACAAAATTATGGTCGTAGCCGTGGCCGTGGTCGTGGTAGCCGTGGCAGCCGTGGCGGCCGTATTTTATAATTATTATGTTTGATGTATTATGTATTATGTATTATGTTTTATTATTATTGTTTTATGTTCTTTGAGAAATAAAAAAATAGTTAAATGTGTGTGTGTGTGTGTGTGTGTGTGTGTGTGTGTGTGTGTGTGTGCAGGTTCTCGTCTAAAATGCTTCTAATTCATGTTGAAACACCGCTGTGGCGGCATTTGCGGCAGATATAGCGTGAAGTAAACGGATGACGTTTAATGCGAAACACGTTCGCGCAGTCCTGTCATAAAATTTATTTTTCGGTTATGTTTATTTTCCGGTTGTTAACATAAAATAACCGATAGTAGATTTTGAAATAAATGCATATTTCTTTGGTCTCTACCATCCCGCTTTATTTATCTGTGTCTTCCATTCTAAGCCCGTTGATCTATTTACTTTGGACAAGACTTTATTCATCTGAGTATTCAGGTTTCCTAACCCTTGCCATCTCTACGAAATACATAACATTCGTTTCCATTCTTTTCATTACTACTCTAGTTTCCCGCTTAATTTATTTGTGTTTTCCATTATAAATCCATTGATTTATTTATTTTGGACATTACAAATTTATCGTTTATAGTGGCAAAATTATTATGATTTTTTTAGGTTCATTGCAATAAAAGTCATTTGACATTTATCCTTTGTGTCATTTTCGCTACAGCATCGCGAACAGAACCGATCGCGCAGATTTATATAATTATGACAATCATAGGCAGATGGTGCCACAGTGGTGTTTCAACATGAATTAGAAGTATTTTAACGATAACCTGTGGCTTGGCAATGCCCTCACCATATTCATGAAATACTGTAGAATCTTAGCGATGCAAAAAAGTCAGCCTTAGTAAGCTCGAATGCAATCGAATCTCGATCGGCCACAATCGTTTGAGCCGAGTGTACCAGCATGTATCTTGCACGAATATGAACCGCTTTGTGGATGAAGACCGTTATGAAATAGGGCACTTATTAATTTATAATAAATTATGAAAAAAGTGATGAAATCCCCTCCCCCCCCCCCAAAAAAAAACATGACTCATGTATGAAAGAAGCTAATTCCCTTTAAGTCACGAAAAAAGTTCACATGCAAAGATTGTGAAATCATCTTTGCTAATTCTAATTGTACCCTTCATTCATGAAAAACATTAAAAAAGTTCTCACGCAAAGATTGTGAAATCAACTTTGCTAATTCCAATTGATTTCTCGTTCTCCGTTCGAACACTGATTCTTCTGTCACTTTTTATACATGACATTCCTTTATTGGCCACAAATCAATTCAGTGCTCAGATTTTCAGCTTCGGTTTTAAGGAATTAGCGGGCGTTGTATAAGAAAGAAACTATGAAGTCGACTTAAAACAAAATGTTTCATATTCTCCGCATATTAACAGCAGGTCTGAAATCAAATTTCATTTTTTTTTTTTAAACTACATGAGTGTAGATTCCGATGTACGTACGGATTCTGTGATTGGAAACAAATTTTTGAAATGTGCTCGACAAACTGTCCATCCTATTCGCGGATTTTCGAAACGTTTCTCCTAAAGCACACCGTTTTTTACAAAAATAATTTGTTTAAGAAATCGTTAAGTACAATGAAAACTACACTCATGTAGTTTATAAAAAAAAAATGAAATTTGATTTCGGACCTGCTGTTCTATAGTTACACCTTCGACCAGCGTACCGGGGGGGGGGGGGGAGGGGGGGTCTAAAAGATTAATTAATATATTAAAATTTATATATAAAATATATAGGTAATGCAATTTTTTACGCAAACAGTAAATTATTCCCGAAAAAAATTCTTAAAAATGACTTACTTTTCCGGCCAGCATAATGCTGCTCCCCCTTAAGGTATGTTACAGTTACAATGGGATCCAAAAGTTATTCGATTGTCGAGGAGCATATTTCCGCAATACAATAAAAATTGAAATTGTATGGGAAAAAATATGGATTATGCTGTTTCATAATTATTTAAACATTCAGGTCAGATTTCACGTGAAACAACGAATTTGAGAAAACATTATTGCTATTATTGTTTTTAACTTTCTTTTTCTAATTGTTTAAACAATTGATAAAACTTTTACCATTTGATAGATCTAATTAAAAGAAGTAACATTTGTCTTGAAATTTCTGTTCTATCTCTTACAGATCGCGAGTTAGAAAATGAAATCGTAAAATAGCCGAATCTTCAGGGGTTAATTTTACCCCCTGTCACGTCCTGGGTGGCGGGACTTGGATCGTAACATATATGGGGTAGGGAGGTTGCTCTAAGGCTGTGCTTCGTAGGAAGACCAGCTTCACTATGAAGGCTATGCTTCGTACTTGAGGGGGGGTGGAGGTGAGCTCGAAGGCTGTGCTTCGTAGGAAGACCAGCTTCAGTATGAAGGCTATGCTTCGCACTTGAGGGGGCGTAGGTGAGCTCGAAGGCTGTGCTTCGTAGGAAGACCAGCTTCACTATGAAGGCTATGCTTCGTAACTCGTGTCGATCAGGGAAGGCGGTATGGGGATCGTACACCGAGTGACGCATGTGAAAATACTGGCTTTGATTTATGGCTCAATAATTGGATTACTAACTGCATCGCATGAAAAGAGGCGTAAATAATAGGTTTTCACCATAGGTTTGGGAATAGCCATACGGGACTCTATATGAAAGAACGTTTGTAAACACGGGCAAGAACTCCCGACGCTCGCGGAGACCGATCAGCTGTAGTCAGTGATGCCAGAATCGTGGGACGTGGGACCAAACGCTTACCCCCACTATGACCTACTGTCGACTCCCACTATGGCCTACCGTCGTCCCCCACTTTCATCTCACCGCACTGCACACAAGCATATTTTTACTCTTGTCCGTGTGAGCTGCCTGTTGGGCTGCTGAGCACACGGACAGGGGTAGGGATATGCTTGTGTGCAGTGCAATGGGAAGAAAGTGGGGGACGACGGTAGGCCATAGTGGGAGACGACGGTAGGTCTTAGTGGGGGTAAACGTTTGGTCCCACGTCCCACGATTCTGGCATCACTGGCTGTAGTGGTCGCTCGTAATGGTTCCACGAATTCGAGGCGAAATAGCGAGAATTCACAGTTAAAGGTAGAAGCAAAAGCGTTATTTATTGGAACGCGTAGAAGATAGCAATAGACATTTTATAATTATGCGTTAGACGTTCAGCATAGGCACATAACATTTATATAAAGTAAATGGTAGATAATTAACATTAAGTAGATAATAACATAAAGATGCGAGGTAATGGAGTTAGACAATAATAAGCGAGAGTAATCGATTAGCGTAAACCTAAGCAAAGAATTAATATAAAGGAGTAAAGTAAGCAATTAAAGTTATAAACAAAAGATTTAAATATAATAGAAATTGGAACGCTTACGTGATGTAGACGCTGGTTAATGAACACTGAATTTAAATGTTAGAATATAACTAATAAAGTAAACCACTTAAATCTGAGGTGAGACAGAATAATGATCGCGACTGAAGATAGCAAGGAATAATGATGCGTGGGCCACGCGGCACCGGTATTTATACAAACTGATGGAATGTGAGGTATGCGGGGAATTTGAGGTATGCGTGATGACTCATGCCCAAAGTATGCGTGGAATTTGCGGTATGCGTGATGAGTCATCCGTAAAGTATGTGTCGTAATAACTCTGGGGTTTTTGTAAGAAGCAAAGGTTGATCTATAATTAGGCTATAAGACAATGGGATTTCGAAAAGGGGCACTCAATCCGTTGGGTGGACTTTTGTGGTTTTCATTGGTAGAGAGAGGGAGGGAAGAGGTTTTGATTTAGAAAGGTTGGGGCGAGGGACTTGTTGCAATTCGTGATTTAGGGGGAATCATGCCTCTAAGGCGAAGAGGGGAAGGGGAATTTCGTATATGATCAGCAGGAGATGGGTACCGTTAAGGTACATCGTCCAAGATCTGATGATTGGTAAAGAGTTAAGAGTTGTGGTTTTATAGATAGTAGTAGATTCTTGGGTAGGTCATATAAGGAGGGAGCTAGTTAGGATTGGGCGAAAATTATAGGGACGTCACACCCCCTTCGTGTGATTTTGGGCAGCAAAAAAAATTGCGTTGTAATCAAGAGAAAATTCTCTACATATTCATAAAGTTTCAGAATTTTTTTAATTTTCGGGTTGGGAATCTTTCCTTGTAAGCAAAGGAAGAGAGTCGAGTACTTCAAAACCCCTGTGCTGTCACGTTAGCCTTCTTCTCATCAACGCGCAGTAGATATGTAGGCATTGTCGTTTTATGTATTTCATGCATACTGTAAGCTTTTCTCATTTTCGGTATTCTATATGCAGATGTAAATCCTGCACCGGCAGAAGAAGCACGCTCTCCTATAAGCGGTGAAGAAGCACCAGCTGCCCAGCCACTGCGACGAGGTCGACGAAGATGTCGCGGTCGTGCGCGGGTTTCACCCGATGGTGAAAACCAATCGGCAGCCTGTGCGGCAGAGCCCGATCTCAACAGTCGAGGTTGGCATGAAAGTGTTTCATACAGGCAATTAGCAACAATAGATTCCGGCTTATTTGAGATGTATTGATAAACACGTTACGGGTATTTGTAAAGTATCACGTATCTTTTTCTCCTGCCAGCACATTTTACATCAGTTCGGCAAGTGCAAAATGCATATCGCGATACAATTAAAAAGATTGTTATCTAGAGACGCGGTAGCGTCTCGACGCCAAGTACATGAAAAAAAAACACCCTGTATATGTCGATGTCGATGTCGCTACCGTTATCTTTTACTCGTCGCGGAGACACTCTAACCTAATTCTTACATTTATTACATTATATCTCATCACGCCTGCAATATTTTGTAAATTTAAAGGCATTTTTCTTATGTAAACCGCATATCGGCTTTCGAATAAGACCAATTTCAATAAAATCGGTCCACGCATGACAGAGATATCGTAATATCGTCTCATGGATCTGTCGAAATTGGTACGATTTTTCTTCTTCTGATTCTCCTAGAAATTTTTCGTCATCAAACATTACGTATATATATTTTTCATCGTACGTACATACGCGTTACACACACGCCTTCAGCCAACACATGTATCGTTCTTCGTTCGTCGTCCGCCATTGTACGTACATATATATATACTATTTTGAATTTTATAACCTAAGTGCTAAGTGTCAAATAAAGTAAGTTGTCCCAATTTGAAATGTCACGAGTTTTTACACTACGTAGGAGACTGAATTATTGTCTCAATTAATAAGGTAAGTCGCCAAAATTTTTAATAGGTTTGTTATGTAGAGTCGCAGACTTGGAAGTTGTCCGGAGATGGTTCGACTGAGAAGCATCTCCTTTCACACAAGTTTCTGGATATTTGTACCATGCATGTACAAAATAATATATATATATTATAACAAATTGCATTGCTTTTAAATTGCTAGATATTTTTATACCAGCAAATTAGAGTTTTTATGTAACGTTTATATTATATATTATAGAAATGAAGGGGACGCACAAGACTCCGATAAAAATGACGCACAGGCTTGGATGAATAGAAATGAAGGGAATGCACAGGCGTGGAAGTTGTCCGGAGAAGATTAAAAAATAAATAGAAAGACAAAGCATCTTGCTTCGCACATGCTTCTGGAAAGTCAAATAAGGTAAATCGACAAAATTATAAATATACCAGCAATTTAGAGTTTTTATAATATATATTGCAACAAATTGCATTGCATTTAAATTGCCTGATATTTGTACTTGTATATACCCTGATAACCATCTGACGCCAATCTGACATCAGATTGGTAGCAGAGTCTGGCATGAGAGCGCAGAATCTGACGTCAGATCCGTAGTCGTCTGTGTCCGCATTTGGCTGCGTTCTGAGGTACAAAATCTGATGTCAGATTCTGATGTCAGATCGGCAGCAGATGGACAGCAGATTCTGCCGTCTGCTTGGCACAGCTAACAGCGCCATCTGAGGGTCAGGATTAGCAAACTAACGTGTGGTAAGAAAAAAAAAATACCAACAAATACGAAAGTTCTAATTCCCAAGCGGTCACCCATCCAAGTACTAACCGCGCCCAATACCGCTTTTACTTCAGTGATCGGACGAGAACTTGTGTTTTTTCTGACACGAAATGATCGTTGGAAAAAAATTGGCTCTTATTAATACTTATTTTTAAAAAATCTTCATACTATTATATTTTAAGAACTTATTATATAGCGTTTAAGTCGAAAAGAGTCGTTGTTCTGTGGTATAAGTACCTGTTTAAATTACAAATGATATCAATATTAAATAACTTACCTAACGCAATTCTTTTTACCTGTTGTATTTCATTTTTATACATTTTCTGTGTACTTTACTGACATGGTAGTAGAATTGGACAGAGTTTAAATGTATTCTACACGAATTAAAGTTATTAATGTTATTAATATTACACGAATTAATGTTATGAATTTATTATATAAATTAACTTATTTTCACAATTATATAATAAATTAACTTATTTTCAGAATTTAACCTTTAATTCCTGTAGACTACATTTAAACTGTGTCCAATTCTACTACCACGTCAGTAAAGTACACAAAAAATGTAAAATTGTAGTTTAAACAGGTACTTATGCCACAGAACAACGACTCTTTTCGACTTAAACGTTATATAATAAGTTCTTAGAATATAATAGTATGAAGATTGTTTAAAAATAAGTATTAATAAGAGCCAAATTTTTCCAACGATCATTTCGTGTCAGAAAAAACAAAAGTTCTCGTCCGATCACTGAAGTTAATGCGGTATTGGGCGCGGTTAGTACTTAGATGGGTGACCGCTTGGGAATTAGAACTTTCGTATTTGTTGGTATTTTTTTTTCTTACCACACGTTAGTTTGCTAATCCTGACCCTCAGATGGCGCTGTTAGCTGTGCCAAGCAGACGGCAGAATCTGCTGTCCATCTGCTGCCGATCTGACATCAGGATCTGCTGTCAATCTGCTGCCGATCTGACATCAGAATCTGACATCAGATTCTGTACCTCAGAACGCAGCCAAATGCGGACACAGACGACTACGGATCTGACGTCAGATTCTGCTGCCAGATCTGGTTATCAGGGTACCAGCAATTTAGAGTTTTTATGTAAAGCTTATTTTATATTATAGAAATGAAGGGGACGCACAGGACTTCAATAAAAATGAAGGGGACGCACAGGCTTGGAAGTTGTTCGGAGAAGATTAAATAAATAGAAAGACAAAGCATCTTCCTTCGCACATGATTCTGAAAAGTCAAATAAGGTAAATCGACAAAATTATAAACATACTATATATTGTAACAAATTGCATTGCATTTAAATTGCCTGATATTTGTATTTTTTATATACCAGCAATTTAGAGTTTTTATGTAAAGCTTATTATATTATAGAAATGAAGGGGACGCACAGGCTTGGATAGTAGAATTGATGATGGAGACGCACAGGCTTGGATGAACAGAAATGAAGGGAATGCACAGGCGTGAAAGTTGTCCGGAGAAGATTAAATAAATACAAAGACAAAGCATCTTGCTTCGCACATGCTTCTGGAAAGTCAAATAAGGTAAATCGACAAAATTATAAACATACTAAACTAATTTTATTCCAAAACCAATAAATTGTGTGTTGAAAATATTGGACCTCTTCGTTCATCCTCGTTGAATTATTACCACAGCATTTAAATTTCCAGCAACAAGACTTTCTGCCATACGCTCTCATTTCCTTTGAACACATTTTATAATCTACACTTACTTTAACAAAATGTCACTCTATTTCTATATAGTTGCTACGCTATTCATTATTAATTTTACTAGTTTTCCATTAACAATATTTCAATTCACCAATAAATATTATTTTTTATACTATACTAAACCAACACCAATAAAAATATTGAATCTCTTCATTCATTTTCGCTAAATTACCATTAACATTTTTTAAATTTCTGCCACAAGACTTTCTACCGTATGCTCTCATCTCCTTTTTTTATACTATACTAAACCAACACCAATAAGAATATTGAATCTTTTCATTCATTTTCAAAATCGATATAACTGCTTCCAAACAAATTCTTATTGCAAAATTACATTTGTTCGATCACGATAGTAGTGGAACAACGAAAGTGGAAAATTTCTCCATCAAAGCAATACCTACTACTAAAATACAAATGAGAGATCACTGTTATAAACTTAAGACAGCGATTTTCCACCACGGTAAAAATATTGCCGATGGTCATTACACGACTATGGTAAGGGGTAAGGGCACAACGTGGGTATCCGTTGATGATTTACGAGTAGAAAAAAAAGCTTGGCCACGAAATGCTAAAGATGCATACATATTTTTCTTCGAAAGGTGTTAATTGTGGTTGTTATTACACTTCAATGTTAAAGACGTTCAGCGCCATAAGCTGCTTCGCGCACCATGTATTGTACACAAAGTATTATACACATAATACATATAGATCGGCAATGCGGTGCACATGGTTTCTTTTCGTAGTTGTTGAACTTAGTAAAATTTATCCTTAATTCGGTCCCGTGATAATATGTAAGCTATAATTAAAAATTATCTGAAGTCATTCCCTATGCAAATTATCTTTGTAAAAAGAAGTGAGATCCCCATAAAAAACTTCAAAAAAGTAAAAAAATACGCCAAGTACATGAAATCATATAAATCACAAAAAATATAATATAATAATAATAAATCACAAAAAAAAAAGAAAATATACAAATCACAAAAAATAGATGATAATAATAATCTTTGTAAAAAGAAGTGAGATCCCCACAAAAAAACTTCGAAAAAGTAAAAAAATACGCCAAGTACATGAAAACATGAAAATCACAAAAAATAGAAGATATTATAATAATTACAAAATTAAAAAAAGATGTGAAATCAAAATGAGCTGCCAGTACATAAAGATGCTTTCCAACTGCGCTTTAGATGACACTACTACATATGCACAGCTAAAATTCCATTACTCATAATGGCTATTTATACAAAGAAAAAATATATTAAATAATAATATGCAGATATATTTTTATACAAATAAATATTTTAATACGAATAAATATTTGATTCAAAATACTTGGCGCTGCGCAACCGAAAAAATGTTAATTACCTTAGTATTAATAATTTACAACTCCATTACAATATAAAAAACATATACATACACATATTAGAAACGCAGTCAGATTTATTCTACATATATTTAATTCTAATGCCATACGTAGCATATGCACACGCACGCACACACGCATACACGTACAAGAAAGAAAGAAAAGGATTAATGCAATTTATACATATTTATTGAGTTTAGCAACACCAATTCGGGGCGCAGCGCCAAGTATTTTGAATCAAATATTTATTCGTATTAAAATATTTATTTGTATAAAAATATATCTGCATATTATTATTTAATATATTTTTTCTTTGTATAAATAGCCATTATGAGTAATGGAATTTTAGCTGTGCATATGTAGTTGTGTCATCTAAAGCGCAGTTGGAAAGCATCTTTATGTACTGGCAGCTCATTTTGATTTCACATCTTTTTTTAATTTTGTAATTATTATAATATCTTCTATTTTTTGTGATTTTCATGTTTTCATGTACTTGGCGTATTTTTTTACTTTTTCGAAGTTTTTTTGTGGGGATTAGATTTTAAACTTACCACAATTAGGTGAAGCGTCCGAAGGAATGACTACGGTCCTTCGCGGCCGTGGCGATAGCGACGGCGGTGTTGCTGCCGATCATCCGACCAGCGCCGATCAGATGCCTAGCACCTCGACCGGCGTTATGGAAAGTACGTAATTGATAATTGCAATTATCGTTGATTGTATTGCACCTTATTCCTGATGCAGTTGGAAGTACATAAGACATGCACAGAATCTCACTTGTCTACCTAAATAAGAATGATAATTATACCATTTTAAAGGCTACGAACATGAGGAGAATTTGAATAATTACATTTTGTCATTAATATAAACGCGTGCGTCGTAAAATTTAATTGGCGTATTTACCACCAAAATTGTTTACCATGCATGTCTTGTTACACCTTCTAAATGAAATATTAGTGGAAATGAGAATACGTTGTCAAAAATGAGCTCTCTCTGCCCGTCGCGTCATCTCTCTCACAAGCTGCTGACAACTTTAGAAAACTTCTTTTGGGGACATTCCGTGCAAACTCGGACAGTTATCGGAGTAAGTTTTCGTAGATTGCTGAAATTTGAATATATTGTAGTCTTTAGTGATATTTAAACGTACCTCAAAGGATTTCTCAAAATTTTGAAAAATGTCGATTTTACAGCTGTTTGAAGTTAAGTGCTATCTTCTTTTCAATACATTATAGCTATCGAAGCAGTAAATGGATGGAGGAGAGCTTTACGGTGCTTAAAGAGAAGACATTGAAGTTTTAAGAAAAAATTATTTCACTTTAAAAAAAATTTGAAACATTTTTGTGCAATTATTTTAAACAAATGCAGCTTTTTTACATCGGGCGCGAATTTAAAAATCTGAAGAAAAAAGTAGAATATAGTTCTATCCCTCCCCTTGATGGACAAATTTTCAAAAATATGGACATTTTAAAATTGGCCCTGTAAAAATTGCTGAAAGTTGACGCTGCGTCGATGCCCACCGGCTCGACTGGTCGGGCCGTGCGGTACTCGCAGCGGCCAAGCGGTCAGGGCATGGACACTCCAATGCTTTAAGCATGCAGAAGGATAGACGCCAGCGACGCCATCTAACACCTACTCATGACCCCAAAATAAGATAATAGATGACTGTTCAGATGATGCAGATATTATTCAGATAATGTGCTGTACGTAATTAAAGAACTTAATAAAATGAAGAGACTAATAGAAAAACATACAAAAATACATGATTAGTTGTTACAGTAACTATTTGTAAGAACTAATTATGTATTTCTGTATGTTTTTCTATCGGTCTCTTCATTTTATTAAGTTCTTATTCATAAAAGTGTGTTTTATGAATAATAACAGGTAATGAAATTGTTTTAAAGAATTTTTTTATTATATTCCAAGCAAAGTAATGTGTACATTACAAAAGTACTTATTTCCAAATGTGTTTATAACAAAAGGGCTTATTTCCAAATGGTTTCATACAAGAGGCCTTATCGCTATACTAGACTGTACAGGGTGATTGGGACGAAACGCCTGATTCGCCTCGCAACCGTGACGAGTTAACCCAAACCCCCGTGGTGTCTCTCCGAAGGCTTTCGGCCCTCGGACGGGGTTGGAGTACCTATTAGGAAGTGAGAAATCTTCGAATTCCTCATTTCTCATCAGATCTATGCGAAAGTGACGCCAACGAATTCCTGGCGCTCCGTCGATTAAAATCATACCAAACATCATGCAAATCGGACTACTTTGACACAAGCTATTTGTGTTCCTTATGTAAAATAGCTTGTGTCAAAGTAGTCCGATTTGCATGATGTTTGGTATGATTTTAATCGGCGGAACGCCAGGAATTCATTGGCGTCACTTTCGCATAGATCTGATGAGAAATGAAGAATTCGAAGATTTCTCACTTCCTAATAGGTACTCCAACCCCGTCCGAGGGTCGAAAGCCTTCGGAGAGACACCACGGGGGTTTGGGTTAACTCGTCACGGTTGCGAGGCGAATCAGGCGTTTCGTCCCAATCACCCTGTATAAGTAAATGGTATCTAGAGACGCGGCAGCGTCTCGACGCCAAGTACATGAAAAACACCCGGTATATGTCGATGTCGCTGCCGTGTACCTTTACTCGTCGCGGAGACACTCTAACCTAATTCTGACATTTATACATTAATATCTCATCACGCCTGCAATATTTTGTAAATTTAAAGGCATTTTTCTTATGTAAACCGCATATCGGCTTTCGAATAAGACCAATTTCAATAAAATCGGTCCACGCATGACAGAGATATCGTAATATCGTCTCATGGATCTGTCGAAATTGGTACGATTTTTCTTCTTCTGATTCTCCTAGAAATTTTTCGTCATCAAACATTACGTATATATATTTTTCATCGTACGTACATACGCGTTACACACACGCCTTCAGCCAACACATGTATCGTTCTTCGTTCGTCGTCCGCCATTGTACGTACATATATATATACTATTTTGAATTTTATAACCTAAGTGCTAAGTGTCAAATAAAGTAAGTTGTCCCAATTTGAAATGTCACGAGTTTTTACACTACATAGGAGACTGAATTATTGTCTCAATTAATAAGGTAAGTCGCCAAAATTTTTTTAATAGATTTCTTATGTAGAGTCGCAAACTTGGAAGTTATCCGGAGAAGGTTCGACAGAGAAGCATCTCCTTTCGCATAATAATATATATTGCAACAAATTGCATTTAAATTGCCTGATATTTGTATTTGTATGTACCAGCAAAATAGAGTTTTTAGGTAAAGCTTATTATATTATTATTATAGAAATCAAGGGGACGCACAGGACTTTGATAAAAATGAAGGGGACGCACAGGTGTGGAAGTTGTCCGGAGAAGATTAAATTAAATAAATAGAAAGACAAAGCATCTTGCTTCGCACATGCTTCTGGAAAGTCAAATAAGGTAAATCGACAAAATTATAAATATACCAGCAATTTAGAGTTTTTATAATATATATTGCAACAAATTGCATTGCATTTAAATTGCCTGATATTTGTACTTGTATATACCAGCAATTTAGAGTTTTTATGTAAAGCTTATTTTATATTATAGAAATGAAGGGGACGCACAGGACTTCAATAAAAATGAAGGGGACGCACAGGCTTGGAAGTTGTTCGGAGAAGATTAAATAAATAGAAAGACAAAGCATCTTCCTTCGCACATGATTCTGAAAAGTCAAATAAGGTAAATCGACAAAATTATAAACATACTATATATTGTAACAAATTGCATTGCATTTAAATTGCCTGATATTTGTATTTTTTATATACCAGCAATTTAGAGTTTTTATGTAAAGCTTATTATATTATAGAAATGAAGGGGACGCACAGGCTTGGATAGTAGAATTGATGATGGGGACGCACAGGCTTGAATGAACAGAAATGAAGGGAATGCACAGGCGTGAAAGTTGTCCGGAGAAGATTAAAAAATAAATAGAAAGACAAAGCATCTTGCTTCGCACATGCTTCTGAAAGTCAAATAAGGTAAATCGACAAAATTATAAATATACCAGCAATTTAGAGTTTTTATAATATATATTGCAACAAATTGCATTGCATTTAAACTGCCTGATATTTGTACTTGTATATACCAGCAATTTAGAGTTTTTATGTAAAGCTTATTTTATATTATAGAAATGAAGGGGATGCACAGGCTTGGATAGTAGAATTGATGATGGAGACGCACAGGCTTGGATGAACAGAAATGAAGGGAATGCACAGGCGTGAAAGTTGTCCGGAGAAGATTAAAAAATAAATAGAAAGACAAAGCATCTTGCTTCGCACATGCTTTTGGAAAGTCAAATAAGGTAAATCGACAAAATTATAAACATACTAAACTAATTTTATTCCAAAACCAATAAATTGTGTGTTGAAAATATTGGACCTCTTCGTTCATCCTCGTTGAATTATTACCATAGCATTTAAATTTCCAGCAACAAGACTTTCTGCCATACGCTCTCATTTCCTTTGGACACATTTTATAATCTACACTTACTTTAACAAAATGCCACTATATTTCTATATAGTTGCTACGCTATTCATTATTAATTTTACTAGTTTTCCATTAACAATATTTCAATTCACCAATAAATATTATTTTTTATACTATACTAAATCAACACCAATAAAAATATTGAATCTCTTCATTCATTTTCGCTAAATTACCATTAACATTTCTTAAATTTCTGCCACAAGACTTTCTATCGCAGATCTTCCCAAGTAGGGGAAATCTGCTTCTAAAACACATGTTTCGGTTCTCCTTCCAACGCTGTGCCTGCGGATAAGGTGGGACGATTTCTACTGTCCTCTCTCTCTGCTTCCTAGCGGCGTTACTGTCTCCTCTGAGAGAGGGAGTGTTGGAGGGAGAACCGAAACATGTGTTTCAGAAGCAGATTTCCCCTACTTGGGAAGGCCTGGATTCTATCGTATGCTCTCATCTCCTTTGTACACATTATGTAGTCTCTATCTACACTTACTATAGCAAAAGGCCACTATTTCTATATAATTTCTATAAAAGTAAGTTCTACGTTAAGTTGTATATACCCATAAAAAACTTCAAAGAAGTAAAAAAATACGCCAAGTACATGAAAAATCAAATAAATCACAAAAAATAGAAGACAATAATAATCACAAAAAGTAGAATCTAGAATTTATCCTTAATTCTGTCGCGCGATAATTCGTAATTTATAATATTAAAAATTATCTAAAGTCAGTCCCTACGCAAATTATCTTTCTAAAAAGAAGTGAGATCCCCATAAAAAACTTCAAAAAAGTAAAAAAATACGCCAAGTACATGAAAAATCAAATAAATCACAAAAAATAGAAGACAATAATAATCACAAAAAAAAATAGAAAAAGTATACAATACAAAAAAAGATGTGAAATCAAAATGAGCTGCCAGTACATAAAGGTGCTTTCCAATTTGCGCTTAAGATGACACAACTACATACACACAGCTGAAATGCTGTGTTCATACATTCCATTACAATGTATTACATAATATTAAGCAGATATATTTTTATACAAATAAATATTTTAATACGAATAAATATTTGATTCAAAATACTTGGCGCTGCGCCCCGAATTGGTGTTGCTAAATTCAATAAATATGTATAAATTGCATTAATCCTTTTCTTTCTTTCTTGTACGTGCGTGCGTGCGTGCGTGTGTGTGCGTGCGTGTGTGTGCGTGCGTGCGTGTGCATATGCTACGTATGATATTAGAATTAAATATATGTAGAATAAATCTGACTGCGTTTCTAATATGTGTATGTATATGTATTTTATATTGTAATGGAGTTGTTCTAAATTATTAATTAATACTAAGGCAATTAATATTTTTTCGGTTGCGCAGCGCCAAGTATTTTGAATCAAATATTTATTCGTATTAAAATATTTATTTGTATAAAAATATATCTGCTTAATATTATGTAATACATTGTAATGGAATGTATGAACACAGCATTTCAGCTGTGTGTATGTAGTTGTGTCATCTTAAGCGCAGTTGGAAAGCACCTTTATGTACTGGCAGCTCATTTTGATTTCACATCTTTTTTTGTATTGTATACTTTTTCTATTTTTTTTTGTGATTATTATTGTCTTCTATTTTTTGTGATTTATTTGATTTTTCATGTACTTGGCGTATTTTTTTACTTTTTTGAAGTTTTTTATGGTCTGTGACTACCGGTAACGTCCTCACTCTCTCTCGGGCTATCCCTGCTCGCTCGCGTTCAGTGCTCCTCACCCGATCTCGTCCTAAGGTACAACATTAAATACTGGTTATTATAATTAATATTAAAATGATAAAAATGGTTTATTTTTAATTAAAAATAAATTAGTAATTATAGGTACACGAGTGAAATGATATTTAAAATAAAAACTTATTAGGAGAAAAAAGCTTGCTTCTTTTATGCATTCGATTGCAAACAATTCCTTAAAATATTAAGGAAAAGCGTTTGCTTTAAACGAATTCTTGGCAATTTAAGATTTTCTATAAGATAAAGCAATTGCTTGTGTTTTTATTCATATGAATTTAAGCAATTCCTAGTAAAATATTAAGGAAAAGCAATTGCTTTCACTTTATTCATTAGGCCCATTGTCTCTGAGTTTAAAACATTGCCGCTATTAGATGGAAGAATAAAATGTACGTGTACTAATAAATTTTTTTTTCAATAAACATAGATACATACCACAGTTTTTTGCAGACATTGAAAATTTGTTTCATGTGGAAATTTTCACTGTTGAAAAAGCACTCCTTACATATGCTCTCGTACGCGACTTCCATATATACTGTTGACCGATACATCGTCGACCAATTTCGCTATAAGACAGGAACCGACGAGTTCTATATACAACATAAAGGATATTTTACTAATTATTATCGTAATTATCATAATTATTACTACTATTACATCATGCATACCTGCGACACCCGTACCAGTCTGGCGCACTTTGACCTGACCCGGACTCAGCACCCTTATGTATGCAAGTAATTTTCAACGTAGATCCTTCTCTGCATCTTTTCTTAGGTCTTCTGTCTGTCATCTCCTGTGAACATAAAGGGTGAATAATAAATACTAAATTTAAGTCATGTCCTGTGAACTTAAAGGGTGAATTTTCGACGCACAATTACTTACCTTAAATCAGAGTTAAACACAACACAATGAATACACTTTACTGCACTTTACCGGCAAAAATATCACTAAAAATTGCTGATGATTGCTGACAATTTGATCAGATATAATTAAGCAAATGACAGTGAATGGCGCCAAATCACGGTAAATGGCGGCTGATGGCGGCCACGTGCAACTGATTTGAACTGATTACTGAGTGCAACGAAGACAGACGCAACCAAACGCCAGCGGAGTGCGGGGCGTGGAGGGGCGCAACAGCGCCATCTCGATACTACTCAAAACGGGATGAACTATGTTTCTGCACGGCGCCTATATTACTGTCCACCCCCTGCAAGCGGCTATACCTGATATTCTTAAACATGATTCTCGAAAATGGTTAAGTATTTGAAAAAAAAACTGAAGGGGGAAAACTCTTACTGTTTTTTATATCCAACATAATACGGCATCTCAATTTTTGGTGTTATTAATATTTTCCTTGAAACGAGGGTGACTTTCAGGTTTTTAAACTCAATGCTATATATTTGATTACCCAATATGAAAGCGACTGTCAAGACAAATTCAACCATATAGTATACTATGACCTTCAAGGCCACACAAGGTTAGGAATGAAGTAAATATTTTGAACTATCTATCTAGTAGATGGAGTTTCTTTCTTTCATTCCTAACCTTGTGTGGCCTTGAAGGTCAAGGTATACCAAGTGGTTGAATTTGTCTTGACAGTCGCATTCATATTGGGTAATCAAATATATAGCATTGAATTTAAAAACCTGAAAGTCACCCCCAGACAGCACCACCTCGTCTTAGAGATGTCTGGTTTATGTCTATTTTAGGTCTGAACGTCTTGATTCGTGACATGACATCTTTAAGACGTCTTTAAGATGCCTTTTGGACGTATTTAAGACTTTACCAGACGTTGGGCGCAATGTCTGGTAAAGTCTTAAATACGTCCAAAAGGCATCTTAAAGACGTCTTAAAGATGTCATGTCACGAATCAAGACGTTCAGACCTAAAATAGACATAAACCAGACATCTCTAAGACGAGGTGTGCTATCTGGGACCCTCGTTTCAAGGAAAATATTGCGAACACCAAAACTTGAGATACCGTATTATGTTGGATATAAAACACAGTAAGAGTTTTCCTCCTTTAGTTTTTTTTCAAATACATAACCATTTTCGAGAATCGTGTTTAAGAATATCAGGTATAGCCGCTTGGTTGGTGCGCATCGACGCAGCGTCAACTTTCGGCAATTTTTACAGGGCCAATTTTAAAATGTCCGTATTTTTTAAAAATTTTCCTTCAAGGGGAAGGATAGAACTATATTCTAATTTTTTTCAGATTTTTAAAATCGCGCCCGATGTTAAAAACCTGCATTTTGTTTAAAATAATTGCACAAAAATGGTTCACATTTTTTTTTTAAACTGAAATAATTTTTCTTAAAACTTCAATGTCTTCTCTATAAGCACCGTAAAGCTCATCTCCATCCGTTTACTACTTCCATAGCTATAATGTATTGAAATAAAGTTAGGACTTCACTTCAAACAGCTGTAAAATCGACATTTATCAAAAATTTGAAAAATCCTTTGAGGTACGTATAAATACCACTAAAGACTACAACATATTCAAATTTCAGCAATCTACGAAAACTTATTCCGAAATCTGTCCGAGTTCGCATGGAATGTCCCTTTGTTCATCTTTTTATGCTGTACTTGTACAGCCAAATTCCTTCGAAGGCGTACCTTTCGCTTTATATTTACTAGCTTCCCCAATTTCTTCGATTTCAATTCAAATTTATTACTTACCATTTGTTTCGCAGATGACGGTAATCGACCAGAAAATTCA
Organism: Andrena minutula; assembly: GCA_929113495.1. NCBI lineage: Eukaryota > Metazoa > Arthropoda > Insecta > Hymenoptera > Andrenidae > Andrena > Andrena minutula. The sequence goes on along the minus strand of OV815995.1, from coordinate 31,039,562 downwards.
AAAAACCCGTTTGTAGATTGAAGTAAGTTGTATAGGGGAGAGTCGTGCAGTACCGACCGCTATAAGTTTTTTTGTTATATCTTGGGGTAGAGTCGATGAAAATCAAAAATTCAAAAACGTATTTGGGGTATAGATAGAACTTATTAAGAGGAGGGAAACTATTTTGTGAAGTTTAATAATAAGAATTGATAATTCGCAAAAGTAAAAAAGTTGTAATTTCTAGGAAACGAAGAATTGTCGTCCAGTACCGACCAACTATTAAATTAGTAGATTTTTAGGTCTAAATGATTAACAATGTTAATAAAGACATTTAACTAGTAAAATACAAGATTCTTTTCAAATTTTATTTGTACAAACTCGCATGTCAGATAATTAATATTCTCCCGATCTGTGCATTCGACGTGTGCCCAACCGTCACATACGGTACACTACAGCCAATCTTTGATAAATGATTCCTTGCAAACAGAAATGGGCAAAATTTTTATTTAAATAAAATTTCAAATAACGAATAAAAAAATTAACTTTGTTCGTCGAATAATCTAAAGTTAAAGTAACTTTTATTTGATCCTTATTTACATAATTTTTTATTTAGTTAATGCCCAACCCTTCTTGCAAATAACACACTCGATAACTTCTTCATTAAATCTTAGCTTCCTGTTTGTTAGGTTATGATACCTATCCTTATTTACTTTATTTTTCTATGGGAAGAGGTAGTAGGAAGGCTAAATGAACATCTTATAAACTAATCTGAGTTGCTAACAGATTGAATACACAGATAAGAAAATTTTGGTCTCTACTGATTGACAGAGTCTGTTGGTCGGTACTGCACGACAGTTGGATGGTCGGTACTGTACGACAAACACGGGGCAACATTTTAGATCATAGTATATTATGTAGAAAAAATATTGCAAAATCAGGACGTTTTATTAAACTTAATGGACTAGAGATAGTATACATAATAGAACAAAATCATTTAGTTACACGAGAAACAAAATATTAGCTTTAAAAAATAACTTTTAACCCACTCAATATCAACGTATGCGTTTAATGCCTCAGAACATCGAGAACAATGGAGTAAACAATATGGCCCCGAAATAGGTTATAGAGAATTGTGATTTCCATTGGTTAATTCAAATAAAGTGTTAATATCTGGTTGAAGAAGCAAGAATAAGCTTTGGTCGGTACTGTAAGCTGGTCGGTACTGCACGACTCTCCCCTACGTGTCTAAAATTCCATCAAAATCAGTTAACGTTGCTCTGAGCTACAATCCTTCAAATATCGCAGAATAAGGTCGAAAATCGCTGATTTCGGGAATTTCCGCGATTCTCGACCTTATTCTGCGATCTTTAAAAGTTTGTAGCTCAGACCAACGTTAACCGATTTTGATGAAATTTTAGACACGTATACAACTTACTTCAATCTGCAAACAGGTTTTTTGAATTTTCATTACAGTCTCGCAAAAAAAGGTTAAAAAACAACCTTTTACTATTTTTGTTGCTTTTCCAACCAATTGCATTTTTTTCAAAACGACGAAACACGTCATTCAGCAAACTAATCCTTCTGGCTTCTCAAAGAAAACTCATGTCGTTTGGACCAATCTAAAAAAGTTATGCGATTTTGAAAATTGTAAACTTTCTTTCGTCCACCACAGCAGCAACAATATTAATATTAAACTGCTGCTTCAAAGCAAAAATGTACGCGCGCCGAATTTTAAATATACTGTAGGCTTAATTGCATACCGCGCCATCTTGCTTCTACTGTACGAAATCTTATCGTGTAGCAAAGTGAATATACGCCAAATTATAACTACAATTAATTAAAATATTTTATGTGTTCCAAATTGTATGTGTCCTAAATCGCATGTGTCCTAAATTGTATGTGTCCTAAATCGCTTGTGTCCTACATTGTATGTGCACTATAAATCGCATGTGTTCCAAATTTTATCTGCATTATCTTCTGTGTACTATCTTGTGTTCGAACCCTTGCTGTGCGCTATCCTGATGTGCACTAAAAGAAATGTGCGTTAAACTGCATGTGTCCTAAATTGAATGTGTCCTAAATCCCATGTGTCCTAAATTGTATGTGCACTATAAATCGCATGTGTTCTGAATCGCATGTGTCCTAAATTGTATGTGTCCAAAGTCGCATGTGTCCTAAATTATATGTGCACTATAAATCGCATGTGTTCTGAATCGCATGTGTCCTAAATTGTATGTGTCCAAAATCGCATGTGTCCAAAATTGTATGTGTCCAAAATCGCATGTGTCCTAAATTGTACACTCGGCTCAAACGATTGTGGCCGATCGAGATTCGATTGCATTCGAGCTTACTAAAACTGACTTTTTTGCATCGCTAACATTCTACAGTATTTCATGAATATGGTGAGAGCACTGCCAAGCTACAGGTTCCCGTCTCACCATATTCGTGAAATACTGTAGAAGGTTAGCGATACAAAAAAGTCAGCCCTAGTAAGCTCGAATGCAATTGAAACTCGATCGGCCACAATCGTTTGAGCCGAGTGTATTGTTGCGACTCCCGTCTAGCGGCGTGCAGTATAAGCTTCTGAAGCGCGGAGTTCAGATTGAAGCACCTAAATGTAATAGGAAAGGGAGACAGGGTGAAGCTCGTACAAGCCCGAGGTGTTCGAAAATAGTTAGAGATTCTTTTAATAAGGGAACCTCAAGATTATAAACTAATCGATACTAATCGATACTAGTCGATACTAATCGATACCCTCTTGGATACGGGTGTTTGAATAAATGAACTTCTCCTTCCTCCCTTCTCCTAGGTGTGCGATTCCAGCGCAACGTTGTTATACGCTTGATTTCGTAAAAGTTGATAACCGAAAGGAATCGGATCAACGAATAAGAATTTAGCTAGCTAAATAGTAAATTTACGATTGGCTCTCGGTAACCAAGCCATTTTGAAATTAACAAAAAGCAAAAGCGATGGGTTTTTCGGAAGCGTCACTCGAGCCCCAAAAGCTGTAACGAGCAGTCGCATAGAAAAGGAGTTCTTTAGAAATCGAGATTGTGTTACAAACTTTTATTTCCTTCATTAAAGTTATAAGTTATTGTGTTCAAGTCGTTTTATTCTGTTCTTATTATTATAGTTTTCATTATTTTTAACACCAAAATAATCAGCGTCCAAGGAGCAGAGTGCCTTAGCACTTCACGGGCATCGACCCTCGCCGAATTCCCTGAGAAGGATCCAGGAGGACCAGCCGGCTACGCAACAGTATGTGCACTATAAATCGCATGTGTTCTAAATTGTATGTGCACTATTTTCTGTGTCCTCTCTTGTGTGTAAAATCTTGCTGTGCGTTAAACTGCATGTGTCCGAAATTGCATGTGTCTTAAATCGCATGTGTCATAAATTGAATGTGTCCTAAATCGCATGTGTCCTAAATGGTATGTGTCCTAAATCGCATGTGTCCTAAATTGTATGTGTGGTTTTGTACTGTGTCATTTTGATATGGAGCCGTCCACAGAACTCAATTCTTGTTTATATTCTTTTATCAAGAATTACATTACAAGCGCCCCGAATGCAGCGGCTGTTTGTCGTTTTCGTAAAGAACGCGAGTGGCTGATTTCAAGTCGTTTGGATTTGTGGTTATCGTTTATATTTATTGATGCCTGGGTATTTGTTCACCCGCTCAGGGCTAATTTTTTTTAAATATTATATTGTCATCCAATCTACGCACGCCTGCAAAGTTTCAAAGCAATTGGGTAGTTGCAAGTGGGTTAAGTTTGAGTTGCCAGATTTGAACCATACATACAGGGTGTCCCAAAAATGCTGCGTTTCCTTAAAGGGGGTGATTCTGGGGGTGATTACAAACAACTTTTTCCTTTGCGAAAATGCTCTCCGATGTTTCGTTAACGAGATATTAATAAAAAGGACCGACCAATCACAGCGCGAGTCTGACGGCCGAGTTCCCGCGCTAGCGTGGCTACGAGCCGCGCTGCGACTGCGAGCAAGCAACTCGGCATGCATCGAAGAGACTTGCGTAGAATGGCAAATGAAAAAGACGTAACAAATAAAATCGAACATGTTGTCATGGTTTGTTCGTCATTTAAAGTGAATAATGAATAAAGGATAAATGGATGAAAATCGCGTGTAACGTAAAAAGACGAATACGCAGTTTTTTTTAGAAGATTCGAAAATAATAATTATTTGAAGTGGGAGGATAAGGAATACGTAAATTTCCTTGTGTTAATAACGTAGCCACGAAAAGGTAATGTAACAGGAAATTAACGAAAGGTGATAGTCGTTCGTTATTGTGATAAGAATCCGTAATTCAATAACGGTCAGCACTGTTGGTGGTAACGAATAAGTCTGTTTAAAAAGCCCGAATAAATGTTATCGTACGGGAATTTAGAGAATTATCGCCGGAAATAAGCCATCGCTTGCGTTAAATTTAAAAATGAATTATCACTAATAAAGTAACTAAAACTCACCCTTGTTGGAAATTCACCTGCAGCTTGAAAATCTGTGTCACAGGGTCACCGATCCGATCCTGGTCATCGATGGACGTGCTCCGTGCACAGCTGGTCCCAGGTATCCTTACATTCCCACTACCCAAAGTTAAGGGTCGCAATGTCAGGTGCGTCCAGGTCAACGTACCGAATATTCACTTCACTGCACGGCTACTAACACTGATCACTATATTTGCTTTTCAAGAGCGTGTTGTTCCTACGTTTTAAAAATTGGTGGCCCCGAAAGGGGCCGGTTGTTTTCAATTTAAAAAGTGCTCCACGTGGCCACCGTCATTCTCGATGCACGTTTCAGCGCAAATTCTAGCGCAAATGCTCGCGCAGCAGCACTTGCGTCCCCGTTGTTCCGGGCGTACACCCAGATCATCCTGAAGTATTCTTGGGCCGTGTACATTTCTGTGACGCGATTGCTAGCTGACTGACAGGATTTTTTCCAAGCAACTTCCGCTACCCCCAAGTAGCTTCTCTGGTTCCATTATGAGTTAACTCCCACCAGGGCAAGAGGCTTTAGGTAAAAAGAAGCCAGCACATTTTCGGAATACGTGTTTTGCAGAAATGCAACGGACACTTTCACAAAAGCCCGCGCTCGGTCCTTCTACTGCCAATGTACCCATTGCTTCGAGATAGAAAACAGACACCACGTGTATCGGTTCGAAAGGGTCCGAAGGGAAGAGACAGTCTTCGAGTTGCTATAAAGAAGAAAATGCATACCATTCCTGTTTCCCCTTTCCGATACCCTGAGTACACGACTGCTACGAGGCGGATCCAATTAAGTCATAAATTATCCGAAACTGTAGGAAACCATTCTCTACCGCCGACTCGCCGGACAATAAACCGCGACCCTGGCGAAATGCTCTGGCTGATCAGCCTGATTAATTTTGAAGAACTAGAAATTACAGAGTATTATCCAACATCAATACGCCTCGCGGAAAGACACAGGAAGAGAAGGGGTAGTCCGCTGACTGTGCGTAGTCCCGCCTGCTTCGTCCTACCTTCAAATTAAAGACGGATCCCTTATCTCTCGAGTATAAACACGCGCTCGAATTTCAAAACAAAAGCACGCGTCGACGTATTCGGTGCGAGGGAAGGTAGGCTTGAAATTCGATTGGTCCCAAACTAACCAATCGGGCCTGCTTATCTCTCGTGTCTAAACACGCCCTCGAATTTCAAAACAAAAGCACGCGTCGACGTATTCGGTGCGAGGGAAGGTAGGCTTGAAATTCGATTGGCCCCAAACTGTGCAGGCCTGCCGGAGTAAAATGGAAAAACGATTCGGTCGGCCTGAGGCCACGGCCAGATCCGAACCGAACGCCACTTGCGACTCCCTATTCTCCATTTCAGCGTAGTAAAAAATTCATCATTTTTTATCGTATCGATATGAAAGTGGCACCAATGGATTCCTGGCGTTCTCCCGATTAAAATCATAACAAATTTCATGCAAATCGGACTACTTTTACACAATCAATTTATATTCCTTGTGTAAAAGTAGTCCGATTTACAAGAAATTTGTTATGATTTGCATCAGAAAAACATAAGGAATCAATTGGTGCCACTTTCATATCGATACGATAAAGAATAAAGAATAAAGACACAAACTTGCGTGTTCTTTAGTGACAATTAAAAATCTAAAAAGACCGGCGGGAACTGAATACTTTTGTTTCGACTATTCATGATTTTTTGCCTATTAAGAACTGTTTGTTTTTTTTTTCATGAATATTCTGTGCAAACATGATATATTGAATATAATTTGCGGTATTTTATTTTATCCGGGCGGTTTGGAAAGAAGCGAGCGGGTTGAATGAACTTCGAGGAGATCGAAAACTATTTGTCCGATGTATTTGAAACTTGGTACACATATTCTTAACGGCATTATCTAAAATTTAGCATATCATTTTATTTTATTCCATAACCCATTCGTATATAATAAATCGTTTAAGTTTGCCTTGTAAGGTAAAAAAAATAATAGTGGTATTCATCTTGGTCCCATTTATACAATACATTTTTTTCTTCTTAAATCCGTATGCTAATTGTTTTGTTCCTTTCCTCGTCACCTTATCCGTGCGGATTTAGCTGCAGGTACACGTAAAACGGTCTTTCGCCACTACGGCTTAGGATCTATGCGGATATATGCTACTACCAATAAAATAATAAAATTTTTCGTACCGACCGTAGCAAAGTATAACGACTTGCCACGTTTATTTCTTAAGCACCTCCGCTGAATCGTACGTATCTTGTATTTTTTTCACCCAAGTTATTCACCTTCCGTTGGAAAATGAATGTCAAACAACGAGACGTGTATTTTCGTCGTAATTGCCACCACATGAAATGAGACAAATTCAAATAAATGAATTTTCTCGTACTTGTCTCGTAATATTTCTGCCTCTTCCTTTTTCCCAATACTCGAAACTCATATCTTTTAACGGGCAGATAATTGTACGGTCCCAGGTTTATCTAACATGAGAAAAACCATGATTCTAATGTTCATTAATAAAATATCTACTATGTAGCATACTTATTACCTACATTAGTATACATCTAGTATATATACCCACACAGCACAACGTCTGGCAAAGTCTCAAAGACGTCTTTGAGACACCTTTTGGACGTCTTTAAGACTTTGCCAGACGTTGTGCTGTGTGGGTATGTACGCCAGTCGTATGCTTTATTGATGGGATTGGCAGCGTATATATACGTCCCTCGTATATATTGATGGAACTATGACAGCGTATATATATACGCCTTTCGCAGGCAATAGGTTAAAACTGTAAAGCAAATGTTAAGTCAACTAACCTCATCATATTTGTCAATTAACCCCACAGCCGAGGTTTGTCTCACTACTCTAAATATATATAATAAACACTACAACCTAAACTCAATTAAAACGATTTCGAAAATTAAGCCTGTACCTATACCTAATGAAATTTGTAAACTTTTGGTGTGCAAGAACTCAACAAAATACCAATGTCCCATTTAAAAAAAATTAGACATGTTAAAAATTAGTCGACTAACCCCGGTCTCCCAGACTCCCCGTCGAGTTGATGCTTCAAGTGTTTGTACATAGGAAACGTTTGAAATACAGAAGTTCGGTTTGGTTTATCACGCGCGCGCCAGCGATACTGTTTCTTAGAAAGCCACTTTCCGTTCGCTTCCTAATTAAATTTTGAACAAAACATGTTTTTCTTTCGAGTCTTTCGTTTATGGCCTGAATAGCTATTATGGGTGTCATAAACGTGGAGTTTGTGATGGGCCCACGACGATGCAGGCCTGGCGGCCTGCAACCGGCCACGTCACGCGCTTGGAACCGGAGTTCCCGCTAAAATCGCACCCCCCCTTTCCGGAAACCACGGCAAGGGTGCAAGAAATAGAGGGCGCGATTGGTGTCCGGTAAAATACATATTTGGTCAGCATTCCTTCCTTAACACGTTGCGTCCGGGTGACGTGTACGGTCACGTCATGTGACTCTTGGGCTCGGTCCCAATAAATGTGGAAGGTGAAGAAGAATTTTTGAGGTGCACTTGTTGCGTGGCCGGCTGGTTCTCCTGGATCCCTCGTAGGAAATTCGGCGAGGGTCGATGCCCGTGGAGTGCTAAGGCACTCTGCTCCTTGGACGCGGATTATTCATGAAATAAATGTAAAGAAAACGAATAATAAATAAAAGGATAAACTCAATAAAAGAACAATTAGAATTCAATACTAGGAACTTTAATTAACAAAATAGCTATAAAATCTAAATTTCTGGAAGTTGTCTACAACTCGACTGCTCAACACTGCTATTCGGGCTCAAGTGACGCTTCCGAAAAGCCCTTCGCTTTTCCTCTTGTTAATTTCAAAATGGCTTAGTTACCGAGAGCCAATCGCAAATTTACTAATTAACTACCTAAATTCCTATTCGTCTATTCGATTTCTTTTCGATTCTCAATTTTTACAAAACAAGCGTTTAACTACGCGGCGCTGGAATTACACACCTAGGAGAAGGAAAGAAGGAGAAGTTCATTTATTCAATTACCCGTTTCCAAGTGGGTATCGATTAGTTTATAATCTTGAAGTCCTCTTATTAAAAGGATATTTAACTATTTTCAAACCCCTCGGCCTTGTGCGAACTTCACCTAATCTTCCTTTCCTATTACATTCGTGTGATCCGATTTGAACTTCGCGCATCTAAAGCTTAAACTACACGCCGCTAGACGGGAGTCGCAACACTTCCCTCCTTATACAAAAGATGTTTTCCAATGGAAACAGCTTTTCAATAATACATTTATCAAATTTAACTTTAATTCTTAATTGCAACTATAAATAAACTTCTTACAGTGAAGATTCCTGAGCCTCCCCTCCTCGCCTCCCCCACGGTAGCCGAGCTACTCGGTCCACCCGGGTTCCCGCGAAGAATGCGATTCGAAAGACGCTACAGAATGTTCACTGTGTTACTATTTGTTACAATTTTGTCTACTAGACACGACGTCTCCAGATTGATTCTGGGTAATACATGAAATTTTAATTATAAACTAACGCGGCATCGAATTCACAAACAAATGGAATAAAGTTGATCTTAACTTATGCCAAGGTAATGTAGCACATTCCAACAATAAAGGAATATAACAACGGTACCACGATAAAGGTAAGTATTCTTAAAGTGTCTAATCTTATGCAGGCTAATTTTAATTAGTTCACATAAACTACTTTGAATTTATTAACTCTTATGCCTATTCCTGCATTCAAATTATCAAATATTCTAACAATTTTGTAAAGTGCTAACCAGCTAGAATCGAGTTAGATGTTATTGGTTCTTTCAATACATATATATCATCATCTACTAAGAATTTATAAGAATTGACCCTTCTGTCGAAATCTAATTTGCTTTTCTGCTTTATTCTTTCCAGATTTGCCACTGCTACAGCCTGGGTTGTGCTTATTTTTGAAAATAAGTCATCCAAATGATTAACAAACATTCATAGAATTGTTTAATGAACTCCGGGGGAATATAGCCTTTTGCACCAGATACAAATTCACGTGGAAGAATATACGAATACTTGATGACTACCGATGGTGAATTCATAAAATTCTTTATGGAGGAATTAGAACCTATTGTAAGTGCAGCTATAACTTGATTGGTAGGGACCTTAATTGCTTATTCTAACCCATTTAATTCCTGTTTTAGAATACATTCAATGAAATCCCAACTAACAGGCTCGATATTATTATCATATTCAGAGATACTGACTGCTTCGATGACCAAAGTATTTATAAGGTGTTTGAAGGAAATTACCAAAAATTTAAGATGGTTCTGACTTACTGATTCTGCTAGACGTGACTCTACAAAAGATGAAGGTAAGAGATGTTATGTTGAGAAAGTCCATTGTTCCTCTGACATTGGTGTTATATTATGTAATCTATCCGAATGAAAAATCATTATAGAATAACAAATCTTTAATGGCTTGAGAGGATTTCATAATCGAGGGGAAGGAGGGAACAAAAATGAATAAAATTATCCTTGTACAGATAGAGGTAATCTTTAGAGTAAATAACTTTAATAAGAAAAGACCGATGAATGATTGGCATTAATGAAGTAGTCTTTGTCATTAAAACTACTATTACTTTGTTCAACTAGGTCACTGTTTCCTGAGGCCACATCAACGGAGGATCGTGTCTCATCAACTGCGCGCTTGGTCACAAATAAAGTCCGGCATCTTTCAGCCTCTAAGTTTGGCTCGTCAGCCCCTAACCAGACACAAGCCGCGGACCGCAGGTCGCGTACCTGGACGGGGTGCTTAAAGCCTATCCGATGTTCCAGGTCAGACGAGCCTGAGCCCTGAGGTACGTGGGCAGCCCCTAGCGACTTCTGTGGCGGGGTGCCTTCAAAGTCGGCCTTTCCGATATCCAACAGACAGCCGGGTCGGAGCACCTCCTCACGATCCCTCGAGAGCGATCCTCCAACTACTACATTTTTAAAAGGAGATTCACTCTCTCAGTTATTCCCGTCGTAAGGTGAGTGTCACAAATATTAGAACCATCATCAGAGTGATCAATCCCGACTAAGACCTCAGGTTGACCGTTGCTTTCTTTAGCATGGGCAAGAAAAATTGTAGCAATTATCTTTTCACTATTTTCCCATGATCTGTCATAGTCTATACCCTTTTCCTTTTCAGAATCTGCAAGTGATGCGTCGTTGGCGCCTACGACTACCCTTTGCAGACGCTTAGAGGGAGGGGTGTCAGTATAGTCTGTCTTAGTACAGTTAGATGTGCGATTTATGGATTTCAAAAGATTTTGAAAATGGAGGGGCCTTAAATAATCAACCAATTCTAAGTTTAACTATCTTTCTGGCAACAGTTTCGAGATCGAGTAAATTATTAGCGTCCTTTAATCTATTCAGATAGAATCGCGCGGTTTCGTTCTATAAGCCCTTAATGAAGGAAATTATTGCCGTATTTTTTTTTTTTTTACAAATCATTAACACCCACTACTTGTCCAGGGTTATAAGTGTCCCTGGCAGTTTCTAAACCTCCATTTAAGGTTTCGTTAACTCGGGCTCCAAAAACCTCAACCGGTTCGTTTCTGTCTTGACGCAGAGTCATTAACTCGGCATTCAAACTACGTACATTAAATGATTGCGCGATTTTTTTTTTTAGAAGACTAATCAATTTCTTCTAATGTTTCAGGTTCTCGACGATTTAACAAGAGTAAATGGGCGTATCCCTCGATCCTACCCCGAATGAGGAAATGAAGACTCTTCCGATCGTCAGGCCTTACCTTGCACGTTAGTTAAGTTAAGTCGGACTTTAACCAGTCGTAAGATTTAAGAAACAAGATTTACTAATTCCGACGATTTTTATTTAGAAACTACACTCGAACAAAGCGACTCACTATTTAATTCGGACAAATTAAGGACAGGAGGATCCAATCGCGTCGGCAAAAGTTTGGTTCGCGCAACTGTGACTCATCACCGGGAATTTATAAATTAGCAGCAACAACCGTGGCTGGGCAGGGCAAAATACTTCATGTTTGAGATTGTGAGAACGTAATAGGACGCTCTATTTGCATCATTTCAGCAAATACATCCTCGACTTCAAAACCCTAACGTTCATAAGCAACCCTAACGTGGTTGTCGTCTTGCTTTACGTTTCAATAACTTTTTGCTTTTCGCAACATTTTCGTAGTGTAAGTACGGAACTCTATCTTATCAAGTAATAACTAACTCAACGTAACGATAAATTACAACACCCTAATTTAACAATTGAACCGTAAATTGGATAATTTAAATAAACTTCGATCTCTCACGCAATTACAGACGAGTGTTCGATGTCGCCCCGTTGTCCTGGTTCATCTCAGCGAAGGTCCTTTGGTCGAGTGCATGTGGCTTCAGGAAAAACTGGTACGGTCGTCCGAAGTCACTTCCCTCTGGTATTCACCCGTGTTCCGGGGGAAACCGTCCAAAAACCCAGGAAAGAGGGACTGCACGAATTGGCCGATGGCTGCTCTTTGAATCCTGCGTCCACGAGCCGGCGAATTTGAAGAATCCCACCGCTGTCACCAAATTGTTGCGTGGCCGGCTGGTTCTCCTGGATCCCTCGTAGGAAATTCGGCGAGGGTCGATGCCCGTGGAGTGCTAAGGCACTCTGCTCCTTGGACGCGGATTATTCATGAAATAAATGTAAAGAAAACGAATAATAAATAAAAGGATAAACTCAATAAAAGAACAATTAGAATTCAATACTAGGAACTTTAATTAACAAAATAGCTATAAAATCTAAATTTCTGGAAGTTGTCTACAACTCGACTGCTCAACACTGCTATTCGGGCTCAAGTGACGCTTCCGAAAAGCCCTTCGCTTTTCCTCTTGTTAATTTCAAAATGGCTTAGTTACCGAGAGCCAATCGCAAATTTACTAATTAACTACCTAAATTCCTATTCGTCTATTCGATTTCTTTTCGATTCTCAATTTTTACAAAACAAGCGTTTAACTACGCGGCGCTGGAATTACACACCTAGGAGAAGGAAAGAAGGAGAAGTTCATTTATTCAATTACCCGTTTCCAAGTGGGTATCGATTAGTTTATAATCTTGAAGTCCTCTTATTAAAAGGATATTTAACTATTTTCAAACCCCTCGGCCTTGTGCGAACTTCACCTAATCTTCCTTTCCTATTACATTCGTGTGATCCGATTTGAACTTCGCGCATCTAAAGCTTAAACTACACGCCGCTAGACGGGAGTCGCAACACACTCGGCTCAAACGATTGTGGCCGATCGAGTTTCGATTGCATTCGAGCTTACTAGGGCTGACTTTTTTGTATCGCTAACCTTCTACAGTATTTCATGAATATGATGAGACGGGAACCTGTAGCTTGGCAGTGCTCTCACCATATTCATGAAATACTGTAGAATGTTAGCGATGCAAAAAAGTCAGCCTTAGTAAGCTCGAATGCAATCGAATCTCGATCGGCCACAATCGTTTGAGCCGAGTGTACCGAATTTTCCTTTTGCATACGCATTTAGTACGAACGTGTTCATCGGTGTGTGCATATCGTTACAAATTTGCATTTTTTTTCACCATGGTGCAGCTGTTTCTTGTATTTAGAAGAAGGTAAACTATTTTTGGTGCCGGACGCAACGTGTTCAGTTAACCAATCAGCGCAAATTTTCAACCGCAGCGGTCTTCCCGGAAGATCGGAAGACTGTCGAGCGTCACTTCTGCATGAACTACCAGTCGTGACTACACCAAGTGCTTCGTGAAATTCAAAGTGTGTCGTGAGCAGTTATTATTATTAGAAAATAAAATGGCATCGTCAGTTTCTGCTAGACAGAAAAAATGCATAGAGGATTTTTTAACAATTTATAGAAGTGAACCATGCCTATGGCAAGCGAATAGTGAAGATTATCGTAATCGTGTCCTCAAAACTGCTGCGTATTTAAAATTAGTGAATATGTTACAAGAAATCGAGCCATCCAGCACCAGAAAAAGTGTGATCAAAAGAATTAACAACATGCGCAGCACCTATCGGAAGGAGTTAAAAAAAGTAAGGGCCTCTACAAGGACAGGAGCGGGTGCAGACGATGTATATGTACCTACGTTATGGTACTTCGCAGACCTAGATTTTTTAAATGATCAGGAGACCCCAAGAACCTCTCGGTCCAATATTGAAAGTGACGACGACGACGAAACTGGGATCGAGGTAAGTTAAATAAAATAATTTTTTTTTATGCATATTATATTTGAAGAATGTGCACATTTTACACAAAGTAAACATTTTAAAACAAAGTAAATTTTAGACACAGTTGTGTAGGGCCATTCCACGTGAAATCGAACAGTTTTCGGAGTAACATTTCGGATGTTGGTGAAACTTGGATATGTTGTAGTCTTTAGTGATATATAACCGTATCTCGAAGGATTTTACAAAAATTTAAAAATTTTTGATCTTACAGCTTTTTGAAATATAGACCTGTCCTTTTTTATTCAACTATCTATATATCTAATATTTTGAATCTATTTCGTTCATTCCACATCTAGTGCGGCCTTGAAGGCCATATATGCTACATGTGTAAAAAAATATATAGCATTTTATTTAAAAAAAACTGGAGCTCACCATCAGTTTGCGCAAAATAATCCGAACACAAAAAATTGACATTACGTATTATGTTGGGTATAAAAGAGTGTACAAGTTCTCTGTTTTCACTTTGTCTCCAAATACATAACATTTGCAAGAACATTGTATAAAATGGCAGGTATAGCCGCCTGGCTACTGTTTGTACTGCACGGCACAGCCCTATCCTATACCTAAAAAGCTAATTTCTATCAGTTTCTTAGTTCAAGAATGATAATTTATTGGAAAAAGGTCACCTTTATATTTCAAACAGATGTAAGATCCACAATTTTTAAAATTTTGGAAAATCCTTCGAGATACGGTTATATATCAGTAAAGACTACAACATATTCAAGTTTTGCCAACATCCAAAATGTTAATCCGAAAACTGTCCTATTTCGCGTTGAATGAAACAGCAAATGTTTACAGTAAACGCGTTAAATTTAAGTAATGAAGTTATTTTGCCAAGGAACTGCACCTTCATTTACAAAATAATTTATAAAGCCTTCTCTAACTCTTTTAGCAGCATTAGCTACATTTCCCGGGTTTCTTTGATTTAAACTTTCCATATTCGAATTTGTTGTATGAAACCCCGGCATAATAGTCCCATATTCTGTATTCTCTCGATCGAAAGAATCTGGAGGCGTGTAAGAATTTGGCACCGATTTAATTAAAAAATTGTGTAATACACAACTTGCCATTACGACAGAATCAATATTGTCTGGTCCTATATTAATTTGAATATGGAAAATTCTAAATCGCGATGCCATGATGCCAAACGCGTTTTCAACGATACGTCTCGCTCGCGATACGCGGTAATTATATATCTTTCTTTCTTGGCAAATCAGATCTGCCTGTCTAAATGGTTTAGTCATGTCCACTCGCAATGGAAAGGCATCATCAGCCACAAAAACGTAGGGCAAAATCAGAGATGTGTTTCTGACACTTTCTTCATTTGGGATCCTTAAAAGCTTGTTATGAAGTTTTTCAACAAATTTTGTCTTTTGAAGGACACCTCCATCCGAAACTCTGCCGTTAGTGCCAAAATCGCACATAAGAAATTGATATTTTGCATCCACTATTGCTAATAACACCATACCATGACGACCTTTATAGTAGATAGGCTATGCCGATCCTGGACCTTAGGGCGAGGGGGTGAGGCGGGGCGGGGGGTACCGCCGCGCTCGGGCGCGCTGGGGCGCGGGAAGTCCCCATCTCAGAAGTCCCCATCGAATGCAATGTCGTGTTTATTCCAGGGGTTATCGCGACGATTGATTTACAATAATTATCGCTCTACGTTTAAATCATTGCACGAGTTCGGTATCGATCCCACGATTCAAACATAAACACACGCCATGAAGAACGTGCACATGGGTGGCAGAACGTGTTCAATCCTGTCATACGCCATGACACCTTATATTTTCTCTGAAATAATCATCGAAAACGTGAATTTCCACGAATCGGTCGCGGTTGCGCCTGCACACCGATCCCCGCCCACGTACGGAGATTGCGCGGCGGCGACGCGTGCCCAAAGTACCTTAAACATCCACCAGGTGGCGTCGATACGAAATGTCTGGGAAACCTGGAAAATTTACCATGGCGAACCCAAATACCGACGCGGACCCCAAATACCTTAAACATACATCATTCACCAGGGGGCGCCAATACGCAATGTATGAAAAACCTAGGAAATTTATCGACACGGGCCCCAAACACCAACACGGACCCAAATACCGACGCATACCCAAAGTATCTTAAACATCCGATAGGTGGCGCCAATACGAAAAGCGCGCGACGCCATTTTGAAAATTTGAAAATCCCCCTCCTCCCCTGTGACGTCATACACCCCCTCACCCGAGCGCGGTACACCCCCTCCACACCGCACACCCCCTCGCCCACGCGGTACCCCCCTCGCACCACCACACCCCCTCGCCCGAGCGCGGCGGTACCCCCCACCCCGCCTCACCCCCGCGCCCCAGCGCGCCCGAGCGCGGCGGTACCCCCCGCCCCGCCTCACCCCCTCGCCCTAAGGTCCAGAATCGACATAGCCTATCTACTCTTTATAATTATAGAATTCCGTCCCGCTTCCATTTGGAGGAATAATTTCTATATGTTTCCCGTCAATCGCTCCAAGACAATGTGGAAAGTTCCACCTATCTTTAAAAACTTTCGCCACATTCTTCCATTCTTCTGTTGTTCGCGGAAACTGAAAACAAAAAATATTATTATTTCAGGAACACGCACTGGAAAATACAGAGCAAACAACATCTGCTGAATACATTCCAGATGGTTGTACCGCGGATGTCAATGGATTAGGTGACATAGAAGGGGATGAACATTCGATAGATCCACCTCCAATCCCCTCTACATCGACAAGCCAAACTAACCGGCCAAGGCAATCAAAGAAGAGTGCACGATCCGAAGAAGCTGCGTTACAGCGTGATGTACTGCTATCTGTACAGCAGCATTTTAAACGTCCAACAACGCAGGAGGATCGTTTTGACGTTTATGGTAAAAACGTTGGTATGAAGTTGCGGGACTTGCCCAACGAGCAGAGGCTGCTGGCCGAACGTATCATTAATGATACACTCTTTGTGGCCGAAATGGGGAAATTAAATATGGCGCACACGTTAATTTCGGAACAGGTCATTCATAGGAATATGCGTTCTCCTACTCCTACTCCTACACCAATGCCTCACCACTCCTACTCCTACACCAATGCCTCACCTCAGCAACCGTCATATTCTTATGACACAACTTCTAGCTCAACTATTCCTAATCCCAGTCCAATGTATCAGTATCAGTATCAGTATCACGAACCACCTTCTCCTTATCATTCACCAACTCCCAGTGCCATGACACCTCACTTTCACATTCCGGAAAACTCGCCACAAGCATATTCAGCAAATTTTAAAAATAGTAATAATAATAATAATAATGTTACGTGCCGGTTACATTTTTCCAAATTCATTTCTAAATTCTACTAATTTTTATAGTCATTTCACAGATGTTCTCTATTGATCCAACCGCTTAGCGTGTTATGGGAATCTCCCTCAATCAATAGTCGATTATCTGTAGATATTCTCAATAGTGCTTGACTTATTTCTGATTTAATTCTGTTTGAAGCTGTCACGCCACGGTATATTCTCATGAAAGATTATTGTCAACGATCTTTCAACGCTGTCGACGTTCTTGGAATGCGCGTTGTGATAAGCCTTCCGAGGCATTGTAGTAGACTACTTTATATTCGGTTTTTCTTTCCTTTCTTCCTCGTTAAAATTTTATTACAGAATCATTGACATCTAATCCAGTTTAGCTGTTACGTGAGAGCGTTAATTTTAAAAGAGACCGAGCGGTTGAGTCTGATTTACTCACGTAACGCTTAACGAATTTAAAGAGATTTTATAATTTTGACATACGCAAAAATCAGGATTATTTTGGGGCGCGGCTTTTGTCTACAACCTATACAGGTTGTCCAATCGGGATGTGGTACTTTGGTGAAGGTGGTTCGAAACAAAATTAGACAAATTAAGGAATAATATACCATGTATTACAAAAAGAAATATATAAAGGGGTTTTGAAAGGTGGTACAAAATGGGGAAAATTACATGGATTCGTGTTACGCCAAATTATATATAAAAAGTCAAATTATGTAGAATCCTAGACTCGTTTACAAGGATTTGATTCAGTCGCAATTGAATGTGAACGTCAACGTTGTATGGTGAACAAATAACGGATCAACAATAATTGATCGAGGGAAACCCCATAACCCACTAAGTGGTTGGATCAATAATCGTGTCTATTGTTGTTAATTTTGTACATTCGCTCGAGTTATTTGTATAATTGATTTGGTTATAATTTACATTACGCGAAACAAGCCAATTTTTAAAACGCGTCACACGCCGAAGGGAAAGTAGCAGCTAATTGAGGGAAAAACCCATAACCAATTAAATGGTTGAATCAGCTGCTGCCTCCGTACAATATCATGATAGATCGAATCACTCACCAACTCTGTACAAGAGATTGTTAATTTATACTGCGGCTTACTTTCAAGTTCTCTCTCTCTCTCTCTCTCTCTCTCTCTCTCTCTCTCTCTCTCTCTCTCTCTCTGGCTCTGGCTCTGTACGACCTGGAGGGTCCCGCGTCTAAGATGGTGAAGCGCAGGAGTGTCGCACAACACACACGATTGTCAAAATAGTTCACTATATATTATAATTAAGCGCGAGAATATTAATATTTGGCTAAATAAAATGGTGTTAAAACAAATAATATATAAACGCAAAAGTATTGTTGAAAAACGCAAGAATATACAAGTCTCTACGGGGACTGAGTCCTTCCACGCACTATGTGATAATCGGGAACTCCGGCTCAAGACTATTTTATCGAATAGTAATGTCCCTCGGACAGATCGACCACGCACTATGCGACTTAACAGCCGACTGTCGTAAAATGGTAAATTTTGAATAAAATGATAAGTAATTATGTAGTAACTACGAGGGAACTGAGTCTTTCCACGTTATTATTGCACGATGGAACCCTAGCTCAAGCGCTTATTAATAATAATAGCGATGTCCCTCGGACAGATCGACCACGCACTATGCGACTTAACAGCCGACTGTCGTAAAATGGTAAATTTTGAATAAAATGATAAGTAATTATGTAGTAACTACGAGGGAACTGAGTCTTTCCACGTTATTATTGCACGATGGAACCCTAGCTCAAGCGCTTATTAATAATAATAGCGATGTCCCTCGGACAGATCGACCGCGCACTATGCGACTTAACAGCCGACTGTCGTAAAATGGTAAATTTTGAATAAAATGATAAGTAATTATGTAGTAACTACGAGGGAACTGAGTCTTTCCACGTTATTATTGCACGATGGAACCCTAGCTCAAGCGCTTATTAATAATAATAGCGATGTCCCTCGAACAGTTGTCAATGATCTGATATAGTATAATAACCGATTTATAATTGTTACGCCACTGCGTTACTTCCATAAGAAAACCTTTCGTCAGCATCAACGTTCTTGGAACGCCGGATGTGATAACATTCAAAACCCTAAGCACTGCGAGGCTGGGAACGGTCCGGGGTGACGACGGTTGGGCCCGTGTGTACGAAATGCATGCTCAGCAATTTGACTCTCTTTGTTCAAAGTCCCAAGTGCTCGGGTCTGCCCTGCGAACGCTCGACACAGTCGGCTGTTAAGTCGCATAGTGCGTGGTCGATCTGTCCGAGGGACATCGCTATTATTATTAATAAGCGCTTGAGCTAGGGTTCCATCGTGCAATAATAACGTGGAAAGACTCAGTTCCCTCGTAGTTACTACATAATTACTTATCATTTTATTCAAAATTTACCATTTTACGACAGTCGGCTGTTAAGTCGCATAGTGCGTGGTCGATCTGTCCGAGGGACATCGCTTTATTATTAATAAGCGCTTGAGCTAGGGTTCCATCGTGCAATAATAACGTGGAAAGACTCAGTTCCCTCGTAGTTACTACATAATTACTTATCATTTTATTCAAAATTTACCATTTTACGACAGTCGGCTGTTAAGTCGCATAGTGCGTGGTCGATCTGTCCGAGGGACATTACTATTCGATAAAATAGTCTTGAGCCGGAGTTCCCGATTATCACATAGTGCGTGGAAGGACTCAGTCCCCGTAGAGACTTGTATATTCTTGCGTTTTTCAACAATACTTTTGCGTTTATATATTATTTGTTTTAACACCATTTTATTTAGCCAAATATTAATATTCTCGCGCTTAATTATAATATATAGTGAACTATTTTGACAATCGTGTGTGTTGTGCGACACTCCTGCGCTTCACCATCTTAGACGCGGGACCCTCCAGGTCGTACAGAGCCAGAGCCAGAGAGAGAGAGAGAGAGAGAGAGAGAGAGAGAGAGAGAGAGAGAGAGAGAGAGAGAGAACTTGAAAGTAAGCCGCAGTATAAATTAACAATCTCTTGTACAGAGTTGGTGAGTGATTCGATCTATCATGATATTGTACGGAGGCAGCAGCTGATTCAACCATTTAATTGGTTATGGGTTTTTCCCTCAATTAGCTGCTACTTTCCCTTCGGCGTGTGACGCGTTTTAAAAATTGGCTTGTTTCGCGTAATGTAAATTATAACCAAATCAATTATACAAATAACTCGAGCGAATGTACAAAATTAACAACAATAGACACGATTATTGATCCAACCACTTAGTGGGTTATGGGGTTTCCCTCGATCAATTATTGTTGATCCGTTATTTGTTCACCATACAACGTTGACGTTCACATTCAATTGCGACTGAATCAAATCCTTGTAAACGAGTCTAGGATTCTACATAATTTGACTTTTTATATATAATTTGGCGTAACACGAATCCATGTAATTTTCCCCATTTTGTACCACCTTTCAAAACCCCTTTATATATTTCTTTTTGTAATACATGGTATATTATTCCTTAATTTGTCTAATTTTGTTTCGAACCACCTTCACCAAAGTACCACATCCCGATTGGACAACCTGTATAGGTTGTAGACAAAAGCCGCGCCCCAAAATAATCCTGATTTTTGCGTATGTCAAAATTATAAAATCTCTTTAAATTCGTTAAGCGTTACGTGAGTAAATCAGACTCAACCGCTCGGTCTCTTTTAAAATTAACGCCCTCACGTAACAATAATAATAATACTATTAATAATAATAATTATAGGTAATTTTTTTGTAATTTGTATAATTATATAAATTTGGGTAAATGTTTGTAAAACGATCCCTTGGAGTAAAATGACTCCTGGCTGTTCTACGGCTATTAGTGGTAGTATTTAGTAATAAGGTAAATGTCCCAATTAGCGACCCTTAAGATCTACGCGCACGTTGTAACATATTTACATATTAAAAGTATTTATCGCAATTACACTTTTTTTCCAGTATGAAAAAGGCCCTCTTTTATGATTAAATTTTTCGAATATAATTATTAATAATAAATATATTATATAGTGCACGTGTACCTATTTTTGCCATGTAAATATCAGCGTCGTATGTATTATAAACAAGAAAAAATAGAAATTACTGTCTTTTATCTTAGGTACGTTTTTTTTCAATGTTGCGTAACTTTTGTCATGAACGGCTTAGTGTGACATCTGTTTTTTTTTCGCGGATTGAATGACAATTAAAAAATAAATTAATGTATGTTTCGTTATCTAATGTAATAATTTTACGTTATATTTAACCACTGAATGAGAATTGGATGTTTGGGGTCATATGATCCCTCTGTGATAGGGTAAAATGATTCCTCAAATCCCAGGGAGTGTGCGAAAAAATTTGAGTCTGTGAAGATGATCTCACTTTCTTATATTTGTTAGTTCATTTTAAGTATTTCTATTCATTGATTATGTCCCACAAATTATGTACGTTTTCTTTTTGAAAATAATTGTTTTAACTTATTATGGTCGCATATTTTGTGACTCAGTTCAATTTCTGTTTCTATTTTAATAAATCAATGCTTTTTAATGTTCTTCTTATTCATTATATTCATTACCAGTAGATGTAAAATGATCCTAGGGGATACTTTTCTAAGGATCCCTCGTAGGGATCATTTTATACACATAGGTGTAGGTACAAAATGATACTTTGGTATATCTTCACAAATATGCGAATAAAAAATGTAATTGATCAAACTAGCTAAATTTGATCTAAACCAATAATAAGGTAGATCAACTAACTTACAAACACTGCTTTAAATTTATTTAAATAATATGCATTTGTATTGTTTCTATGAATTACGCTTTAAGGGGGTCATTTTAGACACATTATCCCCACGGTTAATTATTTACAAAGGAGCAGATGGAATATGTTGTCGGAGGCATGATTCCGAACAACTTTTTCCTATACATGTTGCCGTCACTCGACTTTAGTTTTCGAAATATTTGCAAAGTAATATGATCGGTAGTTGCCTTGGGTTAGAAGATGGTTTGGCCAAGTTTTCGGATTTAAGATAAAGAAATGTGTAAATCTTAAGGTACGAATACACGACGACACTTTTGTGTCTAGATCAAGTGTCTAGATCAAGACACTTAGCGTCTACACGAGTCTAGGACACTGTCCCCACGCTGACACTTGATGTATACACTTGATCTAGACACAAAAGTGTCGTCGTGTATTCGTATCTTTAAGGTAAAAGTTGCTTAGAATCATGTCCCCGACAACATATTACAACGTCATCGAAATCGCAAAGTGAAAGATGGTCATTTTCCTTACCTTCAAATGATCCTTATGTAGAACATGATCCTTATATAGCAGCGCATGTTTCCGGTATGGGGTCGTCCTTAAATTACGTAAGGCTGTTTTGGGGGGAGGGGGTCGCGAATTTCTTACGTTTTCTTACAAGGGGGAGGAGGGAGTCAGGTAGCGTCTTACGTAATATTTTTTAACCTAATTTTTAATAAATTAATGTTCCAGAAAAGTGTTTTAGTTTAAATTTCCCGAAACTGAGTTAAATGAGTTATATAAACCTATAAAAGAATTTTAATAACTGAAAAATATTACGTAAGAAGGGTGTTGTAATATCAAATCTTACGAATTCTTATACTGGGGGAGGGAGGGGATAAGAAATCGCCAAAATTACCCTTACGTAATTTAAGGACAGCCCCTATAATATAAGACAGAGCCTGAGGTGATATGATTGTGGTAAATTTAAGATCTTCATAACTCCTTCCAGTCGCAAGAAATCTCAATGTAGCAGTTAATCGCTCGTGAAGTGAGTTGGCGTCTCTCATAATTGTGTCTTTCTTTTGTATGAAGGGAGTGACTAAAGAAAGTAGCCTTAAGTACGTCTCTTCATCCATTCTTAAATAATTGTGCCAGTCTTTAGGCGCAAAATGCAATTCGTTTAATAAATTTGTATGCGAATAACGTCCCCTTTTTTGTAACCACTGTTTGCACCACATTTTTCGATCTATTTTGCGTTTAGAGGAATTTTTTGTAGCTAATGTAAAGCCTACTACGGCTAAAGCGTCGTCTGTCGATTTCATGGTCAGCTGACAAAACTGTGAATACTGTAGGGCTGTTCCAATGCCCGAAAGAAGCGAGCCGAGCCTCACTCGGATCGAAGAACCGAGCCGAGCCGAGTGCCCGTAAAATCCGACCATAAAAAACTTATAAAAGTAAAAAAATACGCCAAGTACATGAAAAATCAAATAAATCACAAAAAATAGAAGACAATAATAATCACAAAAATTGAAGATAGTAATAATAAAATAAAAAAAAAAGTGAAATCGAAATGAGCTGCCAGTACATAAAGATGCTTTCCAACGGCGCTTTAGATGACACAACTACATATGCACAGCTAAAATTCCATTACTCATAATGGCTATTTATACAAAGAAAAAATGTATTAAATAATAATATGCAGATATATTTTTATACAAATAAATATTTTAATACGAATAAATATTTGATTCAAAATACTTGGCGCTGCGCAACCGAAAAAATGTTAATTGCCTTAGTATTAATAATTTACAACTCCATTACAATATAAAAAACATATACATACACATATTAAAAACGCAGTCAGATTTATTCTACATATATTTAATTCTAATGCCATACGTAGCATATGCACACGCACGCACGCACGCACACGCTCGCACGCGTGCGCGCGCACACACACACGCATGCACGTACAAGAAAGAAAGAGTTTAGCAACACCAATTCGGGGCGCAGCGCCAAGTATTTTGAATCAAATATTTATTCGTATTAAAATATTTATTTGTATAAAAATATATCTGCATATTATTATTTAATACATTTTTTCTTTGTATAAATAGCCATTATGAGTAATGGAATTTTAGCTGTGCAGATGTAGTTGTGTCATCTAAAGCGCCGTTGGAAAGCATCTTTATGTACTGGCAGCTCATTTCGATTTCATTTTTTTTTTTATTTTATTATTACTATCATCAATTTTTGTGATTATTATTGTCTTCTATTTTTTGTGATTTATTTGATTTTTCATGTACTTGGCGTATTTTTTTACTTTTATAAGTTTTTTATGGGGATCTCACTTCTTTTTACAAAGATAATTTTAATAGGGACTGACTTTAGATAGTTTTTAATATTATAAATTACAAATTATCACGCGACAGAATTAAGTATAAATTCTATATTGTACGTAAGTTTAACAACTACGAACAGAAACCATGTGCACCGGATTGCCAATCTATACCCTGATAACCAGGTCTGCCCGCAGATCCGGCGCAGTTTATGTCCGCATTCAACTACGGATCTGCCGGCAGACCCTGACAAGGCAGGAATTGCTGCGGATCTGCCGTTCATCTGCCGGCAGATCCGCAGCAGATCCTGCGGCCCGTCCGACACATCCAATAGCGCCATCTGAAGGCAGGGTCTGCTGCGGATCTGCCGTCCATCTGCCGGCAGACCCTGCCTTGTCAGACCCAGGGGGACCAAGCCGTCATTCATTGGCCGAAGTTCCCGTTTAGTTAGCGCCTTATCGGTAGGAGGCGCTAGGTACATCACACACACATACCTAGGTGTATCAGTGAGCACGCACATAACCTTTCGACGTTGGTGAAATGTTACTTTGGCGCCATTTGGCCACATTTGGCGCAGCGCGAGGAAGCATCAAGCATAACCTTCAAATGGCGTCCTCACTTTCCCTGGTTTACCTTTTCTAAGGCCATCTGACCATGGATCGTCGCGTCAGTGACGCGTATGCAGCAGATAGAAGGATATACAAAGAAATTGAATATATTTTATTTTCCTATGAAAAGAAGAAATATTCAATTTCAATATTTATCCTTCTATCTGCTGCATACGTGTCGCTGGCGTGACGATCCGTGGACAGGTTTTAGGCCGGTATTCATAGTCGCTATTTATTCTTAAGCAAATGCTTAAGCATTCGGCATCTTTTACTAGCTACTAGGTTAATAGAGGATGACGCATGCTTAAGCATGTTTATATATACATAATACTTTAAAGTAAGCGGTACATTACACGTATACACATACACATACGTCCCGATTCACACCAATTCACACATTCACAGTTTAGTTAGCGCCTTATCGGTAGGAGGCGCTACAAACTCTGCTTCACCTTTCGTAAGAGGGAAGCTTGGCCCCCCTGGTCAGACCCTGCTGTCCATCTACTGACAGACTGCAGGCAGGGTGGTTATCAGGGTATGTATTATATTATATGTATAGTACTTTGTGTACAATACATGGTGCGCGAAGCAGCATATGGCGCTGAAAGCAGCCTTTGGCGCTGGACGTATTTAACATTGAAGTGTATTGACAAACGCAATTAACACCTTTCGAAGAAAAATATGTATGCATTTTTAGCATTTCGTGGCCAAGCTTGTTTTTCTGCTCGTAAATCATCAACGGATACCCACGTTGTGCCCTTACCCCTTACCATACTCGTGTAGTGACCATCGGCATTAATTTTACCATGGTGGAAAATCGCTGTCTTAAGTTTATAACAGTGATCTACCATTTGTATTTTAGTAGTAGGCATTGCTTTGACGTAGAAATTTTCCACTTTCGTTGTTGTTCCACTACTATCGTGATCGAACAAATGTAATTTTGCAATAAGAATTTGTTTGGAAGCAGTTATATCGATTTTGAAAATGAATGAAAAGATTCAATATTCTTATTGGTGTTGGTTTAGTATAGTATAAAAAAAGGAGATGAGAGCATACGATAGAAAGTCTTGTGGCAGAAATTTAAAAAATGTTAATGGTAATTTAGCGAAAATGAATAAAGAGATTCAATATTTTTATTGGTGTTGGTTTAGTATAGTATAAAAAATAATATTTATTGGTGAATTGAAATATTGTTAATGGAAAACTAGTAAAATTAATAATGAATAGCGTAGCAACTATATAGAAATAGAGTGACATTTTGTTAAAGTAAGTGTAGATTATAAAATGTGTTCAAAGGAAATGAGAGCGTATGGCAGAAAGTCTTGTTGCTGGAAATTTAAATGCTGTGGTAATAATTCAACGAGGATGAACGAAGAGGTCCAATATTTTCAACACACAATTGATTGGTTTTGGAATAAAATTAGTTTAGTATGTTTATAATTTTGTCGATTTACCTTATTTGACTTTCCAGAAGCATGTGTGAAGCAAGATGCTTTGTCTTTCTATTTATTTAATCTTCTCCGGACAACTTTCACACCTGTGCATTCCCTTCATTTCTGTTCATCCAAGCCTGTGCGTCCCCATCATCAATTCTACTATCCAAGCCTGTGCGTCCCCTTCATTTCTATAATATAATAAGCTTTACGTAAAAACTCTAAATTGCTGGTATATAAAAAATACAAATATCAGGCAATTTAAATGCAATGCAATTTGTTATAATATATAGTATGTTTAT
The DNA here is from genome assembly GCA_929113495.1 of Andrena minutula. Classification (NCBI taxonomy): domain Eukaryota; kingdom Metazoa; phylum Arthropoda; class Insecta; order Hymenoptera; family Andrenidae; genus Andrena; species Andrena minutula. The sequence continues at coordinate 31,013,108 of OV815995.1, read as the reverse complement.
AATTTTGTCGATTTACCTTATTTGACTTTCCAGAAGCATCTGCGAAGCAAGATGCTTTGTCTTTCTATTTATTTAATCTTCTCCGGACAACTTCCAAGCCTGTGCGTCCCTTTCATTTTTATCAAAGTCCTGTGCGTCCCCTTCATTTCTATAATATAATAAGCTTTACATAAAAACTCTAAATTGCTGGTATATACAAGTACAAATATCAGGCAATTTAAATGCAATGCAATTTGTTGCAATATATATTATAAAAACTCTAAATTGCTGGTATATTTATAATTTTGTCGATTTACCTTATTTGACTTTCCAGAAGCATGTGCGAAGCAAGATGCTTTGTCTTTCTATTTATTTTTTAATCTTCTCCGGACAACTTCCACGCCTGTGCATTCCCTTCATTTCTATCAGGGAGTCGAGACCGAAGCAGAAACCGAATTTCTGACCGGTCGCGACCGGTCTAGCGACCACTAACCGAAGCGAAAACGGACCGCTGTTGTGACCGTAACAGTGAGAGGTTGTGGAGGGAAACCGAACTCCAGACCGATTGCCTCTCGACCGGGAATCTCAGACCGTACTTTTAACGAGACCAATCGAAACCAAACCGAAGGCATGACCAGTCGGCCGACGGTCGGTTGACCGGTCGCAAACGGTCGCGTTAATTTATGGAGAGATTTCTGTTCCTCTCCATAAAATACGAGTCGGAACGGTTCGGAGCGGCTCGGTTCTGTTCGAATCGGTTCAACCTAGCTGAATAAGCCGGGAAGGTATGGATGCTATTCCTGCCGCTCACACTGTTTGTCACTCTCGTGACGGGTTTTTTGACAACAGACTTTTGCAGTTATTTGTTATTGTAACACTGTCCATTCCAAACTATGTCGATCTGCGGAGATATTATTGTATTTCAAATACTAGTTATGTATTATTTCACTAGAAGTAGATAATATAAATAAATTATTGTTAATATACAAATAACAAGAAAATTGTTGAAAATATAATTCTACATGTGATTATTTTAAAAGTATGTCCAAGTGTGGAAAAACAGAAAATAGGAATGTAATAAAATGTAAATATATTTTTTTTCAACACCTGCATGAAAATGGGTGTTTTTTACGCCTGCTGAGCGTGAGCAAAAAAATCTGGATGTTCGATTGCTTTTTTATTCTGTCGAAATTAATAAGTACGTGTATTACTAAAATTGCTGATTCCGATAATGATTCTAATTTGGGGTTATCGCGCCACTCCGTAAATTTTTTGTATATCGTCTAGTACTTTTCTTTTGATTTTGATGGCAGCTTTTCTTCAATCGCTTTTGCAGCTTCTGCTACTTCGGGGGGCGTGTGGTATCCCGTATCGCTATCACTCTCATTATTACTCATTTTATCTTTTAATTCTATCTTTTAATAAAAAGGGGTGCTGTGACATTTGTAATATCAAGATAAAACACACATGATCCATAACGATTAGTCGAATAACTGCATCTTCATATCACAGGGTAACGTCAAACTCCGATTTCCTTGGGAGCAAAGTAAAAAAGTGCAAATACGCATGCGCGTAAAATCTTTTTCCCTTGGGAGAAAAGTAGAAAACGCGATTACGTCTGAAATTGGTCATTTTGCTACCACCCAACAGGCGTAAAAAACACCCATTTGCATGCAGGTGTTGAAAAAAATGTATTTTGATGTCCTTTATACATATCATAAGAACCTCATGTTACATTTTTAATAAAGTTCATGAATTTCTTTAAAATCACCATCACAGTTATCCTACCATTTTTGGGAATCTAGAAGGTTTGGCCCATTTGATTAATATTTTTTCAAACTGAAAAAAATATTTTTGTAAGATAGTAAATTACAAAACAAATTTTTATTTTGCAAAAGTCTCTTCGAAGGAATCTAAAACTTGGAGAAAATATTACCAAATACTTTGAAATTCTAACTACAAAATAAGCACATTCTAAAAAGGGATTCTTTAAAATTAACGTCGTAAGACGTTAAAAAATTTAAATCCAAGTTAGAAATGTTCTGTAACTCAGGAACCAATTTGACTTTTATGAAGAGAGTACACGGTGTGTTTATGTAAGGTTACAGGTACTAAAGAATGGCAACGTACAATCATGACGGGGCCATCCTTGTCTTACGTTAGATGTACTACTCGCATCACAGGAGTATTTTCCGATGTATATCGTATTAAAAATTGAAGAAGTAACGCTTATACAACTGATTCATAAGATGTTAAATAATATTTTCACACGTTATTCCGAGAGATAAAAATTGAAACATTATAATAAATTTTGCTGTGAAATTTGTTATTTATACTATTGTTAAATATATTTAAATTTTATTACATTCCTATCTTCTGTTTTTCCACACTTGGACATACTTTTAAAATAATCACATGAAGAATTATATTTTCAACCATTTTCTTGTTATTTGTATATTAACAATAATTTATTTATATTAACTACTTCTATTAAAATAATACATAACTAGTATTTGAAATACAATAATATCTCGGCAGATCGACATAGTTTGGAATGGACAGTGTTACAGTAACAAATAACTGCAAAAGTCTGCTATCAACAAACCCCTCACGAGAGTGACAAACAGTGTTAGCGGCAGAAATAGCATCCATACCTTCCGGGCTTATTCAGCTAGGTTGAACCGATCCGAACACAACCGAGCCGCTCCGAACTGTTCCGGCTCGTAATTTATGGAGAGGAACAGAAATCTCTCCATAAATTAACGCGACCGTTTGCGACCGGTCAAGACCGAAAGTCTGAAAGAAATTCTCTCTTGAGTTTTGGGCGAGAGAAAACTCCTGACCGCTCGTCGCTCTTTAGTTCGGTCGAGAGAAAAATCCTGACCGTTCGGTCGCTCTCTAGTTCGGTCGAGGGAACCGTAAATGCCATACTGGTCGGTCTCACTGACCGCGACCGCGACCGAAACCGAAATTCTATCGGTCTCGACTCCCTGATTTCTATTCATCCAAGCCTGTGCGTCATTTTTATCGGAGTCTTGTGCGTCCCCTTCATTTCTATAATATATAATATAAACGTTACATAAAAACTCTAATTTGCTGGTATAAAAATATCTAGCAATTTAAAAGCAATGCAATTTGTTATAATATATATATATTATTTTGTACATGCATGGTACAAATATTCAGAAACTTGTGTGAAAGGAGATGCTTCTCAGTCGAACCATCTCCGGACAACTTCCAAGTCTGCGACTCTACATAAGAAACCTATTAAAAATTTTGGCGACTTACCTTATTAATTGAGACAATAATTCAGTCTCATACGTAGTGTAAAAACTCGTGACATTTCAAATTGGGACAATTTACTTTATTTGACACTTAGCACTTAGGTTATAAAATTCAAAATAGTATATATATATATATATATGTACGTACAATGGCGGACGACGAACGAAGAACGATACATGTGTTGTCTGAAGGTGTGTGTGTAACGCGTATATACGTATATATTATGGTTGACGACGAAAAATATATATATGTACTATGGTTGACGAAAAATTTCTTGAAGAATCAGAAGAAGAATCTTACCGTTTCTGACAGATTCATGAGACGATATTACGATATCTCTGTCATGCGTGAACCGATTTTATTGAAATTGGTCTTATTCGAAAGCTGATATGCGGTTTACATAAGAAAAATGCCTTTAAATTTAGAAAATATTGCAGACGTGATGAGATATAATGTAATAAATTTCAGAATTAGGTTGGAATGCCACCGCGACGAGTAAAGGTACACGGTAGCGGTAGGGACAGTCGACATATACAGGGTGTTTTTCATGTACTTGGCGTCGAGACGCTACCGCGTCTCTAGATCGGCCGCAACAACCGAGTAGGTAGAATTTTTCCGAGCCGTCCGAAAAAACCGAGCGGGCCGTAGACTGTGTCGAGTATGTTGAAGGTTGGACGTTTCGGGCAATGAAAATGTTTGGAATATTTTAGGAAACGTGTAGAGGAAGGTGGGGCAAGACGGGGTGGGGGGCAAGACGGGGTACCCCCCGTATCTCGTGATACAAACGCACTAATCAAAATTGAGCATACGCGTTAAACGTGTCGTTACCGACACCGTCAGTGAGCAGCAAGTCAGTGAAACACGTGGACGTGTGACAAAGATAGATCAGAATTTATAATTTATTGGGATTTCTTAATATCTTCCTTATTTTTAGCACCCGTGATAATGATATAATAATATAGAACAGGCCTGGGATTTAAGTGAACGCTGCGGCCGATTTTCAGAGTCAATGCCTCTTTTCTGAAGATCTTCAGTACATGTATATGTTTCTGAGGCAGAATTTATGATGGGGTACCTCTTATTTTCATTACCCCATCATGCCCCTCACAAACCTAGAAATAAAAATCAAACTTTCTCATTGTCCCAGGATAGTTAGAAACTACAAACGAAAGACGGACCGAGGAAAATGATACTTCTTTTCTACTAATTAGTCCAAAAGAATTGATTCCCGTCCCAATCACAAAGCAAAAGACTTGTATGTCCAGAAAACTGGAAACACCGCAATTATAACATCCTCATTTCTCCTGTGCTGATGTAGGAGACGAGGACGATGAAGTCATACATATGTGCCGCCTCTGTCAACCCAATAAATAATTAATTTATTTATATTGTTTTTTAATTGGTACCCCATCATGCCCCACCCGTGGGGCAAGACGGGGAGATAGGACTTTTTCTGATTTTTTTTATTAACGTAAATACTTTATTGTTTCCCCGTGGGGTTTACACTTCTTATTCCCTATAACTCACTTACATCTAACCTTAAATCTATGCGCCTTACAAACTACCCTCTCCAGTCTCGCCCGCACGCTTGCTCCCCCGCTTGCTCTCCCGCTCTCCTTCCCTCTCTCCCGCTCTCCCCCCCCCCGCCACGTACGCCCCTCTTTCCCCCACCATCCCTAACCTCTGACCCCCGCTTCCGCTCACTTCCAGCCACTCCCAATCCTTTCTCTTCCATTCTTCCATTTTCACCCCTCTCTTTTCTTCTATCCTCCTTAGCCATTCCTCTCCACTTCCCTCATCACACAATACCTCCCTTACCACATCCTGCCATCCCCTTTCCTTCCCCCATTCTGAGCATACCTCCCACACGTGCTCCCACGTCTCCTCCCCCCATCCACACACCCTACATTTCCTCTCCTCCTCCTCCCTCCAATACCTCCCTCCTCTCATCTCATTCCCTAACCTATACCTTGCCATTCTTCTCCACCTATTCTCCTCCCACCCCTTCTTCAAATATCCCGGCACCCCCACTCCCTTTATCCTTCCGTACCACCCATTATATTTCGACATATTTATCTTTTCCCATCTATCTACCTCCTCTAACCTCCTTCCCCTGCACACCAGCTCCTCTCCCCTCAATTCTCCCCTCCCCCTGACCTTTTCTACTCCCTCCACCGTCCATCCTCTCTCCTCAAAGAATCCCTTTCTTTCCTCCTCCCATCCCCCCAACACCTTTCCCCTTCTTGCCCTACCTTTTAGCTCCTCCCAGCATTCCCTCGCCAACTCCCCCCCCCCTGCCCCTCCTCTAACTTCCTCTCATATGTCCACGCCCTCACCCCCGCCCTTCCCTTCATCATACCCCTCTGTAGCTCCTCCCTCACCAAATAACCCGGAGTGCACCAATCCACCCCCAGTACCCATCTCAAATACCTCTCCTGCAACCTCTCCACCCCTCTCCTCTCTTTCCACCCCCATATCTCCACCCCATACCCCATCGTGGCCCACACCAGTCTATCGAAAAGCCATACCCTTTTCCCCCAATCCTTCCCAAACTTCCTCTTCCCAATACCCCATACCTGCCCCATCACCGCCGCTGCTTTCTTCACCCTATCCCTCACCTGTGCATCCTGCCCCCCATTCGCCATCAATGTGTATCCCAGGTAGGTGAACTCTTTCACCTCCTCCACCTCCTTTCCCTTCCATCTCCATACCACCTTTTTCCACCTCCCTCCCCCCTTCCTACATCGCATCACCTTTGACTTACCCACATTGAGTTGTAGCCCCTTCCCATCCATATACCTCTCCAGCCTCGCCATCATCCCCTTCATCCCCTCTTCATCCTCTGCCACCACCGCCACATCATCTGCATACGCAAGGGTGTAAACCTTTTTACCCCCTAACCTCACCCCTCCCCATCCACCCTTTTCCATTACCTCATCCAAATCCGCCAGTAGCAATGTGAACAAGCTAGGGCTCAGTGGGCAGCCCTGCCTTACTCCTCTAGCTGTCCAAAAAGCCCTCCCCATCTCGTCCCCTACCTTTACCCTACATACCGTTTCCTTCAGCACCTCCTCACATCTCTCTACTATCCCCTCCCTCACACCTCTCCTCCTCATTGCCCTTATTAACACCTCCCTGTCCACCGAGTCAAAGGCCGCCTTCAGGTCAAGGAAGAATATGACCATCCTTCTTTCTTTTCTGGTCACTTGCCTGTTGATCAAAAAATTCAACACATAGATGTTGTCTATGCAACCCCTTCCTCTCCTAAAGCCGGCCTGACTCGGTGGCAGCAACTTCTTCCCCTCCACCTCCTCTCTTAACCTTTCTGCCAACACAGACGCGTACACTTTGTACGCCGTCTGCGTCAGCGTCACCCCCCTGTAATCTTCTACCCTCTTTCCAGCCCCTCTCTTAACCACCGGTACCACTACCCCTTCCTTCCATTCCTCCACCCATCCTTCCCCCTTCCACACCCTATTACAAATATCCCAAAGCCATTCCTCTACCTCTACCCCACCATACTTCCACACCTCATTTGCTATCCCATCCCCCCCCCTGCCTTTCCATCCTTCAGATTTCTTATCACCCTCCTCACTTCCTCCTTACTTAACTCTCCCTCCTCATTCTCCTCCCTCCTTCTTTCCCCCCCTTTTCTCACCCTCCACTCTACTCCTCCTAGTAGCCCTCTAAAATAGTCCTCCTATTCCTCCATTCTAATCCCCTCCTCTACCCTCCTTCTTCTCCCCCTCTCACTATTTACTACTTTCCATACCTGCCCCTCTGTCTTCACCCCCTCGATCTCCTTCTCCCACCTTTCTAACTCCTTCTTCTTTTTCCCCTCACACATAATCTTATATTCCCTTTTCTTTTTCCTATATTCTTTCCCGTCTCCTCCCTCCCTTCTCCATCTCCTCAACTCTTTTCTTACCTTCCATTTCTCCTCCTTACATTCTTTATCCCACCATCCTCGCCGTACCACCCTCTCCCCTCCTTGCCCCACCTTCTTTATCACCCCTTTTATCCTGTCCCTCAACTCCCTCCATTCTTCCTGTATTCCTCCCCCCCCCCTCCCTCCCTCTTACCAAATGCCCTTATGAATTCCTCTCTTCCCTTATCCGTCCAGTTTCCCCTTGCTACCCCTCTTCCCTCCCCCGTTTTCCCCCCTACTACCCCCCTACCCTCCCCCCTCAACCAAACCACCACTGGGTGGTCTGACTCCACCCTTTCTGCCACCTCCATTCTCACCACTCTCTCCCTCGTACCCTCGTTTCCTAACACGTAATCTATCACTGTATTCCCTCTTCCCCCCGTGTATGTCCATTCCCCCTCTTCATCCCCTTCTACGTTTCCATTCAATATCCCCCACCCCCTCTCCTCCATAAAGCTACATAGCCTCCTCCCCTCATTATTCACCTCTCTGTCCTTCGACCTCCTACTTTCCCGTCCTATCTCTTCCTCACCCCCCCAAACCCCCCCCTTCACCCCCCGTCCTTGCGTTAAAATCTCCCCCTATCACTACTCTCACTCCCTCCTCTCTCTCCTCCATCCATTCCTCTAGTTCCTCCAGTTTCCTCTGCAGATCCTTATTCACATACACCCCCACCACCACCCACCACTCCCCATCCATCCTCACCCTCTTCACCATTATGCCCTCCTTCCCCCCCCCTTCCCCTTCCCTTGTTTCCAACCCCTTCCTGACCCCCATTATCATTCCCCCCCTTGCCCTTCCTTTCTTATTCTCCCTTCTTGCCCACTGCTTCTCCCATACATACCCCTTTGGCAACTTACCCCTCACCCTTTCCCAGTCTCTTTCCTCTATCCACGTCTCACACAGTACCATTACCTCCCACTCCTCCAAACCCTTCCAAAACTCTATGTCCTTATTTTTCACCCCTGCCACGTTCCAAAAGGCCACCTTATAACTTCCTTTCCCCCCTATATCCTCTCCCTCCCTCAACCTCCCCCCCTCCTTTCCCCCCCTTCTCGTTTCCCTGATCCTCCATCCATTTCTCTCCTATTTCATCCCACCTCCTCATCCTCCCATTTACCCACATTTTCATATACCCCACCTGTACATTCATCCCCTTCCTCCTCTCCTCCTCTGCCTCTCTTTCTATTTTCCACTTCCCTCTTCTCTCCTCCTCCGTGAGGTCATCCTCAATCCACTCCTTCCCGACCTTCAACTTTTTCCTTGCCTCCATAACTTTCCTTTTTTCTTCCTTTCCCGCCAATTTCACTAGTACCATTCCTCTTCCATCCCCTCCCACTTTTCCTATCCTTGTCACATCCTTCATACCCACCCCCTCCAGCCCCATCCTCTCCCAGAGCTTCTTCACCCCCTCCTCCACCTCCCCACCCTCCCATCCCAATCTCCTTATTATTACATTGTTCCTCCTTCCCTCTCTATCCTTTCTATCCTGCATTACCTCTAGTCTTCTCATCCTTATTTTCCATTCCTCCACCTGTCCTTCTTCCACCCCTTCCTTACTCGGCCCTCCTCCTTTCTCCCAGCTCTCTACCTTCTCTATCACTTCCAACATCCTTCTGTCCCTTCCCTCCAACTTTTCCAACTTTTTCTCCATTCCTTCTCTCCTCGCCTTCTCTTCCCTCATCCACTCTTCCCACTTCCTTCTTTCCCCTCTCCATTCCTCTTCCATCCTTCTTCTTTCCTCCCTATCCTTCCTCATCTCCTCCTTCATCTCCCTTATCTCCCTTATTAACTCTGTCACCACCCCCTCTATTCCCCCTCTCCCCGGCTCCTCTCCGTCCTCTCTCCCTTTTACTGGTGACCTTCCTGTTTTACCACTCTTTTTAAACCCTCTCCATTCCTCTCTTTCTGAATTCCCCACCTCCTCCTCTCTTCCTCTCTTTTTTCCCATCCCACTCTCCAAGCTCCCTATACTGCTCCCTACACTACTTCCACTGTCCTTCCTATTCCTTTCCTTTATCTCTTCCCTCCCCTTGACCTTCCCTCCCCCTTTCCTCCTCTCTCCCCCTGACTGTCCTTCTCCCCCAGACTCCCCAGCCCCAATCCCACCTAAATTCCCTTTCAGCATTCTCCACTATCCTTTTCCCTCTTTTAAAAATTCCCGCCTTCTCTGCCGACACCTCTATCTCCTTTCCTCTCCGACAGGTGTCACTCCTTGCACTTATCCTTGCTCTTTCCCGCCACACTTCCCTCACCACTATCCCTAACCTCCAAACCTTCCCTTCTCCCTTCTATATCTTTGCCACTGTTACTCCTAGCCCTTTCCCTCTTATCCCTATCCTTTCTCCCCCTCTCCCTTCGCCTCTACACTTGCACTCCACTCCCCTTTTCACCTTCTCTCCACTCTTTCTCTCCCTCACACACGCCACTCGTTTCCAGCACACCTTTCACTCCTCGCGACCGGAAACGGAAATTTTTTTATTTATTCCATTAAAACCTGTAAAGATTAGGTTGATTCATAGTTAAACTGGAAGACTTATTACCAAAGAATGGCTCAGACATAAAATTGATTAGTTGATTATGAAAACCTGTGTTTTATTCATCATCAAACCTTAACTACCCCGTCTTGCCCCACCTTCCCCTATCTACTGGAATGTGAATAATGGTTGTTAATAATGTGAATAATTATAAAGTAAACTGAAAATGGAAATACACTGCTGGACAAAATTAAAGGAACACTATAATGTCCCGATAAATTCGGTCATTTTGAAATGGCTGTATCTCCGCGAAAAATTGTCGCAAAAAATATTTAAAAAGCAGTTTAGCGCTTCCAGTTTCTAGTTTTTGATTCAAGGACACATTTTTTCAGCCATTATGGCCTGCGCAGGCCAAACCGTCAGTTCCGCCGGACCGTGTGTGGCGGCCTTAACCCGGAAGTAGGCGCATGTTGGTCTTTTCGACCGATGATTTCGTATGTTTTGAAACATGATCCCTAGCGTTCGACTGTTTACTTTTTCCGTGGAGTTATTCTCATTTGAAGGAGGTCTCGACTTGTTTATGTTGCGGAGCAACAGTTAGTGCACTCGTGTAGGTTTTAAAACATACATTGTTACACGTCGGTCTTTTCGACCATAGCGCGCCTGCTAACGTTAGTCTCATTTCGTCCGTCGTATACAACGCGTACTGTGTGGCAATCATGGCTAATTCTAATTTCCGAGATTTCTTATTGGATGAAAACATTGAAGACGAGGTCAGTGATTCCGCAGATGATTCTGATTATGTTATACACTCCGATCATGATACAGATTCGGAAATTGATTGTGCGCATATAGAGATATCAGATGTAGAGGAGGCATGTACTTTGAGTGACGGAAACGTAAGTATTTATTATTTATTTTTAAGATGCAGTTTCTAATCTAACGAAAATATAAAAATTTAATACGTTTATAAAATCATAAATTTATAAGTATATTTAAAAAAAATATAAATATAAAATATATTAGATAATTGCTATTATGAAAAAGTAAAAAATAAGTGATCAAATTAGATGTTATTTTGGTAGTACCAAACAAAATAGAAAAATGAAAAAACAGTGTAGGTAATAAATGTAACGCATTCATTTGTAATGAACATACACTTTTATTTTTGCAACGAATGTTGTAATGATGCGAGCGCATCTAGTTTATCAAGCGAGGAATAATTAATTATTTATTTCATTGACAGATAATTATATTTGTTTGCTTTATATTTTATTTTATATTTTATATTGTATTTTCTTTCATTTATTATTATTTAATTAGTTAACAGATTAATATTTATTTTACCCTGAAGATGAAAATTACTTATGTATAACGATTCTGAAATAAGTAAAATACAATGTTAGGCATTATTTATATTAATTTAGTCATTTTGTTAAGTTATTTCTCATTACATTATCATCGGTTGAAATGACCGACGCGCGCCTACTAACGTAAGTTACAGTGGACGCTCGATAATGTGCCGCAGTCGGGGCTCTAGAGGCGGCGTTTTCTCAGAAGCGGCATATTAACGAGAGCCAATGTAACGTGCGCTCTCCCCATAACTCTCCTGTTTTCTTTTCCGTGATGGCTGCCCCCTACCAGAATACTCTTAAGGTGCGTCACACTGATGTGAGAAAAAGAAAAAACACATTCACGTATATGTATTGCTTGCGATTGCTTGCGAACTCCAGTGTGGAGGCGCCATTAAGGGTTAGCATTCATTGGCTCGCTGAGCGTGAGAGAAAGGGAGGTGCACACACGCGTGCGAGTAATGCCTGTGAGCTGGGGCGTTCCTAACGGCACTTTAAACAGCGGCATATTATCGAGCGTCCACTGTATTTGGCGCGCCTACTCCCGGGTTAAATACAGGGTGATTGGGACGAAACGCCTGATTCGCCTCGCAACCGTGACGAGTTAACCCAAACCCCCGTGGTGTCTCTCCGAAGGCTTTCGACCCTCGGACGGGGTTGGAGTACCTATTAGGAAGTGAGAAATCTTCGAATTCCTCATTTCTCATCAGATCTATGTGAAAGTGACGCCAATGAATTCCTGGCGCTCCGTCGATTAAAATCATACCAAACATCATGCAAATCGGACTACTTTGACACAAGCTATTTGTGTTCCTTATGTAAAATAGCTTGTGTCAAAGTAGTCCGATTTGCATGATGTTTGGTATGATTTTAATCGGCGGAACGCCAGGAATTCATTGGCGTCACTTTCGCACAGATCTGATGAGAAATGAGGAATTCGAAGATTTCTCACTTCCTAATAGGTACTCCAACCCCGTCCGAGGGTCGAAAGCCTTCGGAGAGACACCACGTGGGTTTGGGTTAACTCGTCACGGTTGCGAGGCGAATCAGGCGTTTCGTCCCAATCACCCTGTAGAAGTAAACTCTGAAGGAACAAGCATCTCTGATTTTGAACAGCGCTTGTAGTTCGAGTTAGTTTCTTTTTACATTATATTATACTTACTTTTTTATCCTTTTTATACTTCGTATTAGTGTTTTGTTATATATATTTTTTGATCGTGATATCACTGCGCGAACCACGTTTGAATTCTGGACGTGCATTGTCCACTAGGGTGGTCCTTATTTTTCGACTTCCTTTTTTTTTGGTCGCACCCCCATAAGTTGTGACACTTGATGAGAAAATGATATGTGCAAAATTTCAAAGTGATTGGACAACGGGAACCCGTGCCACATTTGAGTTGAAGTTTTGAAATTTTAGTGATTTCTTGTAAATTTCGAACATAATTGCTTTCGGCTATTTTTGAAGTATCAGTGAATGTTTTTTAATAAAAGTACAATTTCTTAGATGTATAATAGTATCATTTCTATGTGATTTCAAACAGTATGCTCAAAATCTCTGAACTTTACGATTAAAATTAGCGTACAATACAGTGCCTGAGTCATTATGCGCGGTCACGCGAAGTCTTATTTTACTACTTCCGATTTTTTCGTTGCACCCCCCCCCCCCCCCCCAACATTGTAAGGCCAGGCGGAAAAATGATCCCTAAAAGAAATTTCAAATTGATTGGACGTCGGTAATTAAAGTTGAAGGTGTAGTGATTCTATGTCAATTTTTGAAATCGTGAATATTAGCTCGCTTTACCTGGTTAAGGAATTGCAGATGGTCGGGTTTATCCCGACAGAAAGCTCAAGAAGCTGTCGTGAATATTACCACGTTATACCGTTCGAGGATAGCGTTTTATGATACAACCTGGTAAAGTCTCTGGCGACCAAATGTATCTACTATTAGTCACACCAGTGACTTTTCAGTCTGTTTTGTGAGTCCGAAGTGTTCGTATCGTGGCGTTTAATTCGGGAATAGGTACAGTGAAATTAAGAAGATGGAAACCAGAAATGCTGATAGAATATATTTGTTGGGGCATGATGAATACCAAATTATTGGCTCCAAATTACCAAGTAATGGACAAGTTTTGCGTATCCTATTTTATAATGTACGGAAAGTGAAACTTGATCTTCGTCCAAGTGCTGCTATCGCGATAAAGGAAGTGGAAGTTTTCTGGGATAAAGCACGTATACCTGTAAGAGAAACGCATCATACTATCGACAAGTTATTAGAACTACATACAAATTGGCGAAAATTGCAATATACTAGGAAACGCCGATGTAAATTGCGAGAAATAAAGGAAAGAGAATTTCCTGATGCCATGGATGACCTTTTCGACATTGCTCACAGTAACGCCCTAAATATGATTAAAATTCAAGAGGATAACATTTTTTTTCTAAACCAGAGAAAAAAGGGACGACCAGGACTAATGATTGGAGCCGACCAAAATTTAGCGCAGAAAGAAAAGCGACAAGCAGTTCGACTCCAGCAAGAAGAGCTTCGAAGAGAACGATTTGAAGCCATGGTGGACCTACAAGGTATGATATATTTTTAATAAATTTTTCTGTTTATCTATGTATTCTATTTCTTTTTTAAATGTTTGTGTATCTGCATTGTAGAAGAAACAGAACAACAGTCCTCATCAAGTAGTGGAACGGAAAATACTGTACGGGATTATATAGATGATGATGTACCTGAATCTTTTAATGAACCCGGCCCAAGTGATCCAAAAAACAAAGAAGAGGAAAGGAAGAAGTCATTACTGACAAGCTAGTTGCAGTTCTAGATAAGTGTAAAATAAGTGATTGTGATGCAGTTCCAATTATAATTGCTACTGCTGAAGCTCTGCATCACAATTTAGATGAGCTTATAATTAATCGATCTTCAATCCATCGTTCTCGACAACGTATCCATGCAGAACGCACCACAAAACTACGCGAAACATTTCAGCTAACTCCACCAGTGACGGCTACTATTCATTGGGACGGGAAAATGTTGCCATCCGCAACAAAAACGGAGCATGTAGATAGACTTCCTGTTATAATTACGTACGACAACATGGAAAAATTATTAGGGATCCCTGCGATCCCAAACAGTAGCGGCAAGGAACAATTTAGCAATTTACAATTTATTAGAAGATTGGGACCTAACACACAACGTACAAGCCCTGTGCTGCGACACTACATCTTCAAATACAGGACGATTACAAGGAGCTTGTGTTCTGTTAGAGCAAATGATAGGACGCGATTTATTATATCTTCCTTGTCGTCATCACATCCCATACAGCACACTCCGTTGCCCGAAGCTTGCAGGAAGGTTCCATGGGGGTTGCCGTGGAATGTTGCCTCGGTGCGGACATAGGATCCTTCCTGGAACATTCCAGCAATGTTCCGGTGGAACATTGCCACTTGGAACATTCCTGCAAGCTTCAGGGAACATTCCGGCCATTCTCTGGCAATGGTCACGGAACCTTCCGGTCATTCTCTGGCAATGGTCACGGAACGTTCCGGTCATTCTCTGGCAATGCTCACGGAGCGTTCCGGTCATTTTCTGGCAATGCTCACGCAACTTTTCGGATATTTTACAACAAAGGTTCTAGAATTGATTCTTGTATCGACTTTTCCCTAATTGCTATCAATAATAATTATTGTAGGTGCAGATTACTGTATATGTACATATTTTTTTACAAAATCCTTATGGAAAAAGGAGAAATATTTATAAACACCATTGATTTGATAATTATCAGTTACACATTTTTTACATTCACACACACTATATTATTCAGAGTAGGAAGTTCAAAGTTTCTCCTGTATATTAGGTCACGCTTTGTGTAGACGATGTAAGGTCAATTGTTGTATGCTTTATGTAAACTATGGGAATATTCCCGTTTATAATAATAATAATAATAATAATAATAATACTATTAATAATAATAGAGTAAACCAACCAGTAATTGACCGCATACCAGTGAATGACCATTAGGCAAAGAAATGTATTTATAAATGGAGTGCAGTTGCACTTTTAATATTCCATATTTTTAGTTATGCGTATTAAACAAACATTAATAAATACTTAATAAAAGTATGCGGTCATTTGCTGGGCTTCTCATTCAACAATTCGGTTATTCACTGGTTGGTTTACCCTAATAATAATGTCAAAACGAGCCTTCATTTTTTAATAATTTGAGTTAAAGTTATGCACAATATGTATTTAAGTTCGAATACGTAAACAATCTTTTCAATCAACGGTTGTAGCTGCAGCGGTAAAGTGTTCGTCTACGGTGCTCGAGGTCGTGGGTTCGAGTCTTACTGGAGTGTGTAAAGGAATTTTTTTTTTTATTAATTTTATATTTTTTAAAAACACACGGACGTTATACTAGTACGATTCTGCACACATTATACTACACTATATTGATATTTTTATTTTTGACTTTACTGTTCGGAACGCTCCGTGAGTATTGCCAGAGAATGACCAGAACGTTCCGTGAGCATTGCCAGAGTATGACCGGAACGTTCCGTGAGCATTGCCAGAGAATGCCCGGAACGTTCCGTGGAATGTTCCCAAAGGGCGGACATAGGATCCTTCATGGAACCTTCCTGCAATGGGAGTGTGCTGTATGGGAATACGCAAATTTTGCTGTCATTTATGGTATCTTGCACCAGAGAATGTGGCATTATCATTTTTCGATGACATAATACCTTTGGACATAAAATTATTATGATTGTGGCTCTAAAAAAGGCGAAGCCGAAAAATTCGGTAAAGAAAGTTTCAATACTTCCGGAAAACGTAAAACATTATGTAGAACTAAATATTGATAGCTTTATTTCCATAGAAACTAAAATTTGTTTTAATAGGTACAATATACCGACAGACTTTATAGAAAAGGACCCTTCATTGTGGGCAAACGACATTTCGTATCAGAAAGGTTTACAAATAGCAACACATTTAAAAGTAGTGAATGATACCGCTGAACGTGGTGTCAAACTTATATAAAAATACAATAATCAACTGACCAAAAACGAGGATGAAAAACAATATATTTTACAAATTATTCAAGACTATAGGAGATTACCCTAATGTAAAAAAGTGTACCTTAACACAAAATGTTAGAGATTATCCTAATGTAAAAAAGTGTACCTTAACACAAAATGTTAGAGATTATCCTAATGTAAAAAAGTGTACCTTAACACAAAATGTATAATGAAAAATACATACAATTTAATAATACGCCAATTTATTACCATCAATCTATAATATATAACGTAAATTTCAATAAAGAGTATTTTGTTTATAACCATGACAAAAAATTTAATTTCCAAGTATTAATACTATAATCATTATTAAAAAAACATATAATAAACTTTTTGTGCATCGACAAAGAACTATGATTTGACTCGAACAATCACCCGACTGCGTACAGTAGCTTATACGCTGCGTTATATACTAGTTTTATGAAATAAAACTTGAAGATTTCTTATATATTATTGTAAATAATACATAAATATTATTATTATGTATATAGTAAATTGTGCTTTTATTAAAAAATATTCACTGATACTTCAAAAATAATCGAAAACAATTATGTTCGAAACTGACGAAAAATTACTAAAATTTCAAAACTTCAACTCAAATGTGGCACGGGTTTCCGTTGTCCAATCACTTTGAAATTTTGCACATATAATTTTCTGATCAAGTGTCATAATTTAGGGGGGTGCAACAAAAAAAACTAAAAAAAAATTTCGACCCCTATACCTATGGACCACCCTACTGTGCAAGGTAAATATCTTTTATGCAATTCATTTTTAAAACTCAAAATAATGATCGTTATCTTGGATATATAATATAAGATATACAGGGTCATCCGCTAAAACTGCAACCTATGCGCGCACGAACAGGTAAAATGGCAACAGCGCACAGTGGTCTGGGGATATCTACATTTAGCGGCCAAAATTCTGATCTGTCTGAAACTTGGTGATTAAGGGTTTTTGAGTTCGCTGATAACGAATTTGGCATTAAAAATTTAAAATTCAAAATGGCGGATCAATGTGGCGCGTATTGTGGTCTGGAGAGCGGTATTTTATAGCCAAAATTAAAAATCATAGCCGTACTAGAGAAAAAAATAAGGAAAAGTATCAGTTCTAACATTATCTTTTACTTAAAAAAATAAAATATTAAAAATACACGCGTCCGGGAAGCCCAAATACCTCGAGCGTCATTTCTAAAAGTCTGCATAAAATTGAAACTTGCAGGAGATTGCACTTGAAATTTACATGCTCTTGTTAACAATTGTGTAAGCTTTCATGTAAAAAAAGTCCGATGTTAATCTCGCTTAATCCTTTTCTCATAAGCCTTCTCAAAGTTTAAATTCATATAAACAATGCACTATTTGTTCATAGACTAAAAAATGCCTATGACACATATAAATAACTGAAATATACTTCCTTACCTATATAACTGTATGATATAAACACGTATTTTGATGTTCTATAATGAGTAATTAAAACAATTAGATTCCCATAAAATTTGATGATTTTGTCTTTGTAATATTATATCTAATCAAAGAATCATCTGAAAAGGGAAAGCTATACGGATTTAGAAGCTCTGGAGGGTTGTCAATTCGTAAAAAAAAAATGACATTGTAAAGTTGAAGTTGAGAAATTGAATTTTGGCCACCATCCAGACCACTGTGCAGCGCCTCACGGACGCATTCCACTGCAACCATGCACCGGCCCGGTATTCGGAGGGTTGCCAGCGACCGCTAGGCAGCAATGATGCCCGTGCTTCGAAAATTTTAGGATGGTCTCCTTCAAATTATCGTCGCAAAGAGTTATTTGAAATTTTCCGGCCCGGGTTGAAGAATTTGGGGCCTTTTTCGTATAACTTTTGAACAATAAAAGATATCGGAATGCAATCTGCGCCGAAAAATGAGGAAAAATTATTTCCTCTTAATGATGGATAATTTAAAATATTTTGCGTTTACTTAATTCTTTTTTATCAATTTTTTAACCATAATTGTTGTGAAAAGCTTTTGCAAACTGTTTATTTGATACTGTATTTAATGCTCTTTAAAATTCATGGTGTTGATAAACAATAGGCTAGTTTTTTCTGTATCATCACTTTCATAAATTGAGAAATTAAATTTTTATTCAATTATGTGTTAGTTCTGCAAATTTCAGAATCTATTGTTCTGGTTTTCATTTTTATAATTTTGTCCTTAATGCAGTGCGGATCGGACGTAACGCGTAACTAAGCGAACATGTCTTTGATTGTAGTGGTGCTTGAATTTTTTTCTAGAATTTTTGTGTCTGAATGTTTTATCTTTTTAGCTACTCAACGCCACGCCCATACTGGCTTCCGTTAATGTCATTTCTTGAAACGATGCGCCATTATTGTGGCTTTTACACGCAAGTGGCGAAAAATCTCTGCGTACAAAGGTATAGCGCCGCGGTCAACCCTGTCGTAGCTAAAATTTTTTAAATTGAAACGGGTACAAAATCACTCGACATTATTTTCAAACCTCATTACAGTAATCTGGGTTGCGAGTGGTAAACCGATCATAAAAACGGAGTGCACGGCTCGATTACGTTATTTTGAAGGAGACCATCCTAAAATTTCCGAAGCTCGGGCATCACTGCTATCCAGCGGTCACTGGCAGCTCTCCACAGGGCCGGTGCATGGTTGTAGTGGAATGCGTCCGTGAGGCGGTGTTGCCATTTTACCTGTTCGCGCGCGCGTAGGTTGCAGTTTTAACGGATGACCCTGTATTGGTCTTTATTGGCACTTGTATATCGTTTAAATCAAGACGAAACAATGGACAAAGTAGCACCATCCAGCGAAGAAGATGGTCACCTATCAAGTGAGGGTGAAAATATTGAATTTATTATTCCCGTGGATGACGCTGGTCCAAGCAACCCTAAAAAGAAACGTGCTCAAATTGATATAATTACGCCAAAACTTGTTGCAACCCTTGACAAGTGCAAAGTAAGCGATCGTGATGCTGTTCGTTCGGTCCAAATATTCCACTTTTTAAACAATTTCAGCAGGCTTGGCCCCAGATCAATAAATCGAATTTTGTGGCAGGAATTGAAGACGAGTACGTCCACCAATCTACAATTATAAATAGTACTAAAGTGCTGGAGTTTGCAATGCAAACCTTGAAAAACATCAAACAACCACGAGAAGATTATAGAGAATTCTTGGAGCTTACAGTTCTTTTCTTAGGCGGTACTCCTAGAACAAATTATATATTTCGAGTTCCAGGAGCTTTACATCACGCTCGATGGATGGCCAAGGCGATATATTGTATAAAAATATATTTATTCCGAAAAGAATTTACCTTGACTAGCGAAGAGGCCACTGGAATTCCCCGACATTTGTATTTTCTGATTCTGCTGGGCCCTACTGACGAGTCTACGAACAAATCTGGGACGCAATACTTTAATGACATTTCTATTTGTAATTTACATAATAGCTATAATAACTTATTTTCAGTCTTAGAACTGCTTTTCTGCTGTATAATTGAGCGTTATAATGAAAATAAAAAATGTTTAATATCTTCATCGTTTATGGATATATGAAAAAACTCTTCAGACAAAAGTTCTAGTATATAAGGAAGCGAATATAATGGGGAAAAATTCATCTTCAAGGTCACTGTTTCGAGTTTTCAAGGTCACGGACGTAAAGTATTAGTAGAATATACTGATAGGAGCAAAGAACGATTAGGACACAATTTATATTATATTATGAACGGTTTAATGCTAACAGTAACAATACATATAATACGTGCGTCCATGCCCATATCTCACTGAGCTCTGCTACTATATTGCGGCGCACGTCTAGCGGCCTGAAGCGTCGGCAATGCTGGTGCCTACATGACCAGATATACCACAACTCCTTCCCCTCTTTAGAGGTTGCTTTATATCATTTTTGTTTCAGTCGCTCTGATCGACGCAACTTTGGTTTGTCTAAATCTACGTTAATTATTTGATCGGTATGGCGCTTGACTACTTTGCCGGAATCTACCCCTACGTTAAGGGGGTAGACACGGGTAATGCAGCGCGCTGTATACCGACACAATCTGGCCCGAAACATGGGTCTGGGCGGGCATGTTGTTTGTCCTTATATGATCAGATTTCGGGCTGAGTGACGTCTCATTCGAAAGAGGAAGCTTCAATGCAGACCGCTCTGGTCATGATTCGACGAGATTGTGTTGATATGTAATAATATGAGTGATCAAAGTAGAGCAAAAGTCGAGAAAATACACCCGCACGAATCCAAGTATTTTTAGGTCACTAAAAGAATTTTGTGACTCAAACGATGACCAGAGCGGTCTGCATTGAAGCTTTCTCTTTCGAATGAGACGTCACTCAGCCCGAAATCTGATCATATAAGGACAAACAACGTGCCCGCCCAGACCCATGTTTCGGGCCAGATTGTGTCGGTATACAGTGCGCTGCATTACCCATGTCACGTGGCGTGTTTACGTCCTTAAGTATTTTTAGGTCATTAAAAGAGTTTTGTGACTCAAACGGTTATCCCAGCGCTCCGCATTGAACCTTCCTCTTTCGAATGAGACCTCGCCAAGCCCAAAATCTGCTCATATAAGGACGAAGAAGGAAAAATTCCAAACCCATGTTTCAGGTTAGATTGTCGGTATTACAGCGCGGTGCATCGCCCGTGTCACGTGACGTGTCTACCCCCTTAAATGTAGAAGGAGATACTTTTTTAATAATCGTACCTTTTAGTTTTTTATCACCTAACCCGTAGTTTTCTGTCCTTACGATATCACCTTCTTTAAACGATACTCGACGCGAACCGTTTTTACAGACAATCTGAGCGTGCTGTTTATCATACACGGTGTTTTCGACACTGGGCCGCAATACATCGAATCGTGTGCGAAGTTCGCGCTTATACATTAGCGATGCCGGGCTTCTGCCAGTTGTGCAATGCGCAATAGTGCGGTAATCAAATAAAAATGTATTTATCGCGTCGTCTAACGACTTTCCTCCCTTTACAATTTTGTTTATTTTGTCTTTGAAATTTCCAACAAAATTCTCGGCTGCGCCATTTGTCGCAGGATGATATGGGGGTGAAAACGTATGCTTAATACCTAACTTTGTTAAAAAATGATGGAATGCGTCGCTGGAAAATTGGGTACCATTATCAGTGACCATATGTTTCGGTAAACCAAAACGTGCAAAAATTTCTTTGCATTTTGTTATCAATTTATCGGCTTTTGTATTGTTTTGAAAATTTAGTACTTCTGGCCACTTAGAATGTGCATCCACGATTACTAGAAACATATGTCCTTTAAATGGTCCCAAAAAATCAGCGTGAATGCGACTCCATGCCTTGTCCGGCCAAGGCCAGGGGGTTAATGGCGCATTTGGCGGTTTTTTCCTTTCTTCGAGACAAATTGTACACGATTTTACCAGTTGCTCGATGTCGTGATCTATTCCTGGCCACCATACGTAAGATCGAGCTAGCATTTTTCTTTTTACCATTCCCATGTGAGAAATGTGCAATTCTTTCAATACAGCGGACTGCAATGATTTGGGTACGATAATTCGGTTGTTCCAAAATAAACAATTTTTTTCTACCGCAAAATCTATTCTTTTCGAATGATATTGTTTTTCTTCATTGTTTAATTGTTCGAATTGTGGCCAACCGAAGACTGTATATTTAATTATATTTTTTAAAACTTCGCATTTGCTTGATTCTTTCGCGATTTCTGCGCTATTTAATATATTTAGACTATCATCGATATAATTTATCGGTGTGAAATCTGTATCAAAAATATCTAGGTCGTCTTCGATTGGTAGTCTAGATAGTGCGTCGCAATTACCATTATTCTCGGATTTCACATGCTCGATCTTATATTTAAATCCTGATAAATAATATGCCCATCGTTGCAATCTGCTAGCTGCAGTTAATGGGATTCCTGAGTTTGTTCCGAAAATAAATTGCAACGGCTTGTGGTCTGTCCGCAAAATTACTTCTTTGCCAAAAACGTAGTCGTAAAAACGTTTGAACCCGAAAACAATCGCGCTAGCCTCTTTGTCGATAATGGCACGATGCATCTCTTTTTTTGGAATTTTTTTGGATGCATAGGCAATTGGCCTTTCCGAACCGTCTTTATATTTGTGCGATAAAATGGCAGATAAACCATAAGACGATGCGTCGCACGCTAAAACTAATTTTTCTTTTTGATCGTAATGTGCGAGAACGCGAGGTGAGATAAGCTCGCTTTTTACCCATTTAAAAGATTTTTCGCATTCAGGAGTCCACACAAAATCTTTTCCATTTGCGCAGTCGTATAGAGGCTTTAAATTTTCCGAACGATGTTTCAAAAATCTTGCGTAAAAATTTACTAGACCTAAAAAAGAAAGTAATTGTTTACTGTTTTCTGGTCTCGGTGCCTCGACCATAGCTTTTACTTTTGATTTCGCTTTATATAATCCGTGCTTGTCAATTACGAATCCTAATAGTTCAATTTTTTCCTGCATTATTTTACATTTATCTTCGTTCACACGCATCCCACATTTTTCCAAACGTTCACACACTTTTCTTAAATTATCTAAATGTTCTTCATCAGTAGAGCCAGTAACGTAAATGTTATCTAAATACGCTATTGATTTTTT
This sequence comes from Andrena minutula, assembly GCA_929113495.1. Classification (NCBI taxonomy): domain Eukaryota; kingdom Metazoa; phylum Arthropoda; class Insecta; order Hymenoptera; family Andrenidae; genus Andrena; species Andrena minutula. The sequence goes on along the minus strand of OV815995.1, from coordinate 30,990,405 downwards.
TACGCCACTAATACAGTTTTCAATTATAGCCTGAAAATCGCTCGGATTTGTACATACACCTTCCGTCATTTTTGTATATTTAAATAACCCTAGATGCGTTACAATTGTTAAACAATCTTGGCTCTTTTCATCTACGGGGATTTGCATAAATGCATGCGATAAATCTAATTCGGTAAATCTTTGTCCCCCTTGCAACTCCGCAAAGATCCTCAATTTTTGGTAATGGATTTTTGCTCATAATAATTTGCGGGTTTAAGGTGAGTTTAAAATCTCCGCATATACGTATTTTGCCATTGTTTTTTATTACGGGCACGATAGGCGTAGCCAGGGCCGTTCCTGGGTTTTGGCCGCCCAGGTGCGAAAACAATATTGCCGCCCTTATTAATTTAATATTCTTTAATTAAAAATTTAATATACAGTGTTTACTTTTACATCTATATATACATAGTTTTAAACAGTTATCGCGCAAAGAAATAGTTTTAAATTTTTATTTTCATAAAATGAAACAAAGATCCTTAAAACATATTAAAGGGTTTTATTTGAATATTTTATTCCACATATAAGTGCAAACTGATGCGTAATGAAGAGAAGTATTAGTATTAAGTGTACTGAAAGTTAAATAAATTGATTTCGTATCTAGGAGTACCATTAGTCCAGACTCCAGTCATGCGACTCGCTGATTGTGAGTTTCGTGATCTTCGACGCTCGAAACCAGCGGGTAATATGTATTCACTACGTCAGAATATTAACAACTTTTATTCTTCATCGAATCGATATGGTGATACCAATGAATTCCTGCTACAAATCACTTCCCAAATCAATTTTTCATGTAATTTCTTTAATTATGGTCCGAGTTATATCGTTTTGGGGACTATTTTCATCAAGAAAGCATAAGGGAACTACAGAATTCAGCATTCGTCACTGGTTACAAGGAGAGTATTTTAGGTGTCCGCCTCCGATCATTTTGATTTTTGGATATGTTATAGAGGACCGAAAAATAAGAAATACGTGTTTTTTTATTTTTCCTCGTTTTCATATTTGGGGGTGAAAACTGCGTTCAAAGTTAGGGTTGAAAAATCATTTTTGTGGAATATCGCGAGAACTATTAGAGATAAGGGAATAGTGTCAATGGACGAATTTTGTGTCTTTGAATGCAAAATATGACTGACTCACCAGATTTTCAAAAAGTCCATTTGTTTAAATAATACATAAAAATTGTTATTTTTTGTTAATAATTCTTGTAAATCTTCATCTATATTCATGCAAGTTTATTTTCTCATACTTAACAAATATAATTATTATTATTGAAGTTTACTTATAGTAAGGTGTCCTTCTGCAGGGAAATGTAGTTCTCAAGTTATCTAGAAATAAAATTCTAAACAAAACATATCGAATAGGGGAGAGTCGTGCAGTACCGACCACCTTACAGTACCGACCAAAGCTAGTTCTCGCTTCTTCAACCAGATATTAACACTTTATTTGAATTAACCAATGGAAATCACAATTCTCTATAACCTATTTCGGGGCCATATTGTTTACTCCATTGCTCTCGATGTTCTACGGCATTAAACGCATACGTTGATATTGAGTGGGTTAAAAGTTATTTTTTAAAGCTAATATTTTGTTTCTCGTGTAAGTAAATGATTTTGTTCTATTATGTATACTATCTCTAGTCCATTAAGTTTAATAAAACGTCCTGATTTTGCAATATTTTTTCTACATAATATACCATGATCTAAAATGTTGCCCCGTGTTTGTCGTACAGTACCGACCATCCAACTGTCGTGCAGTACCGACCAACAGACTCTGTCAACCAGTAGAGAACAAAATTTTCTTATCTGTGCATTCAATCTGTTAGCAACTCACATTAGTTTATAAGATGTTCATTTAGCCTTCCTACTACCTTTTCCCATAGAAAAATAAAGTAAATAAGGATAGGTATCATAACCTAACAAACAGGAAGCTAAGATTTAATGAAGAAGTTATCCAGTGTGTTATTTGCAAGCGAAGTTGGGCATTAACTAAATAAAAAATTATGTAAATACGGATCAAATAAAAGTTACTTTAACTTTAGATTATTCGACGAACAAAGTTAATTTTTTTATTCGATGAGAATTTATTTGAAGAATAAAATTAATTTTATTATTCGTTATTCGAAATTTTATTTAAATAAAAATTTTTCCCATCTCTGTTTGCAAGGAATCATTTGGGTGCAGTGTACCGTATGTGACGGTTGGGCACACGTCGAATACACAGATCAGGAGAATATGTATTAATTATCTGACTTGCGAGTTTGTACAAATAAAATTTGAAAAGAATCTTGTATTGTACTAGTTAAATGTCTTTATTAACATTGTTAATCATTTAGACCTTAAAATCTACTAATTTAATAGTTGGTCGGTACTGGACGACAATTTTTCGTTTCCTAGAAATTACAACTTTTTTATTTTTGCGAATTATCAATTGTTATTATTCAACCTCACAAAAATAGTTTCCCTCCTCTTACTAAGTTCTATCTATACTACAAATACGTTTTTGAATTTTTGATTTTCATCGACTCTACCCCAAGATATAACAAAAAAACTTAGAGCGGTCGGTACTGCACGACTCTCCCCTACGCATATAATTTCCTTTTGTATACTAGATATTACTTGTTGCGTGAACAAAATTGCCATTTCGAGTTTGTTTAAAATTTTATTTCTAGATAATTTGTGAACTTGTGTTTCCCTGTAGGAGGACAGCTTATTAGTAAACTTCAATAATAATTATATTTGTTAATTTGTAGGAAATACAAATTCTGATTTATCCGTATTTTCGGTTCGGCTGTGAAGTATGAGAAAATAAATTTGCATGAATATAGATGAAGCTTTACAAGAATTATTAACAAAAAAATAACAATTTTTTATGTATTATTTAAACAAATGGACTTTTTGAAAATCTGGTGAGTCAGTCATATTTCGCATTCAAAGACACAAAATTCGTCCATTGACACTTATCTCCTTATCATTATCTCCTTATCTCTAATAGTTCTCGCGATATTCCACAAAAATGATTTTTCAACCCTAACTTTGAACGCAGTTTTCACCCCCAAATATGAAAACGAGGAAAAATAAAAAAACACGTATTTCTTATTTTTCGGTCCTCTATAACATATCCAAAAATCAAAATCATCGGAGGCGGACACCTAAAATACTCTCCTTGTTAGTGCGCAACATTGAATGGCCCCGCTGGTTTCGAACGTCGACGACCACTAAAACATGGCGAGGCACAGGATTGTCGGCGGCATCACCTTTGACGACTCTAGTTGGAGAATCAGTACAGGGACATTCCACGCCAAATCAATCACATTTTGCCGCTTGATGTCTGGGATTTTGTTAAAAATGGAATATGTTTTAGTTCTCGTGAAATTACGGGGCGGGTTTAAGTCATCATTTCGTCTATTTCGAATTTGTTTAAAAATACAAGGCCTTGAATTTGGAGATTTTTGCCTATTTTCGTGAAAGTAGATTGTATTTATGAATTTTTATTTCGAAAACCTACGTTGGATAATTTGAAAAAAATTTAATACTTGTTAATCAAAATTTTACAAACAGCGTGCGGCCGCCCCTAGGTTTGGCCGCCCAGGTGCGGGGGCACCTTTTGCACCCCCGCCAGGAACGGGCCTGGGCGTAGCCCATTCGCTTACTTTTATTGGTATTAAGTGTCCAAGTTTTATCAATCTTCGAATTTCTTCCTCGATTAAATGTTTCATTGCATATGGGACGTGCCTAGCTTTTAGGGCGACAGGTTTCGCATTTTCTTTAAGATGTATTTTCAAACTACCTTTATTAAACATTCCTGGTGTTTTGCTAAATAATTCTTTAAATTCATTAGTTAACTGGTCTTTAATGTTTACTACATTTAAATTTTGTAATTTATCAACTTTTGTCTCAAAAGGATTTATTTTTAAAGGCCAATAACCGAACTCTGCTAACCACTGTCGTCCTATAAGCGACGGTCCTGCGCCCGGTAATATAAAGCAACTTACTTTTCTCGTTTTATTATTTAACGTTACCTCAATATTTTCTAGTAACCCTATCGGGCGCAATACTTTATTATCGTATCCGCGTAAACAATGATTAGTTTCTTTAATCTTTAAATGTTTAAAATACCTTTCTTTGGTTTGATTTGACAAAACAGTCGCGTACGTACCCGTATCGATTTCCATTTTCAGCATTTCCTTGTTTATCGTTACGTCAATGAACATAGGATCTGCTTTTACCGTACTTATATAATTCAAGTTCATGTTTAAATGTGTATTATTATTTATTTTATCGCTTACCTCAATAATTTCTAAGGGATAAAATTTTTGGTTTTGATATATATCGCTCGCGTCTTCGTTTGATGAGGAATCATTCGATTGTTGGCCTTCCGCTTCCATAAATTTTACCTGTGGTGATGAAACGCCTTTGTCACGACATACTTGTTCCAAATGTCCTCGTTTTTTACAGTAGTTACAGCTGCGGTAACGATACCGGCAGTCCGACGCTCGATGGTTTGGCTTGCCACAACAATAACAACGTTGACTCTCCGTTACCGGGGTTTGCTGTCTCGCCGGAGCGTCGTTCCGTGTGCGCGTGCTTCGTTGCGATGTATACCTCTTGTCTTGTTTCGGTGGCTTAAAGGCGTCGACGTCTTGTTGATTAGAGTTTTTCTGCAGAGTTTGAACCGATCCGTTTGCATTTTTAAGTGCGCTTTCTCTTGCCGTTGCCTCTTTGAAAGCCGCATCAAAAGTTAACGTGGCTGTTTTGAATAATTCTACTCTTGTTTCGTGGTCCCTTATGCCACAGACGAATTGATCTCTCAAGGCTATCTTGAGGTCGGGGAAATTGCAATGTAACGCCAACTTTTTTAATTTGGCTGCAAAATCAGCGATTGATTCTGTTTGTTCTTGTTTTGCTTGGTTAAATTTGCATCTTTCCATGACTTCCGATGGTTCTGGATTCAAATGATCAGACATGATCTTTTTTAATTCGTCGTATGTTTTCTCTAACGGCTTTCTTGGTGCGCATAAATTTCGTACTAATTTGAACGCATCCTCGTCGAATTTTGTTAACATCGTGGCTGCTTTTTTTGCGTCTTGAATACCTTTAGCTTCGAAATAAATTTCTAATCTTTCTGCAAAAATTTCCCAATCGTCTTTTTCTAGGCAAAATTCTAGTTTCAGAGTATCGGAACTCATGTTGGAATTTTCGGTGCTTCCTTCGTCGCTAAATTTACCTTGAGTTTGTACGTCTTTGTTTGTGTTATCACCTTGAAGAGCGCTTGATTTCTCGTCCGTGTTACTACTTGTTGATTGTGTTGCGTTTACCTCGCTTACTTTTGCTTCCTCATTTACTGTGTTTGCACTTATTTTTACAGCATTTGCTAGTAATTTTCTTAATTGGTTTAAGTTGCAGCTTTCGTCAAACGCAATACTTCGGTCCCTTAACTCTTTTAACACTTGGTCTCTGCGTAAATTGTAAATCCAGCCCACTAAAACTTTTTCAGATTGCTCTTCCATTTACGTTTTCATGATACCGTATGTTTAACTAAATGACTTTTTCCAAACATGTACCGAAGTTGTTAATACCGAATACTATATATTTCCACTGTTTCACTGTTCGATACTAAGCGCGTATTCACTCGCGTACTCTCTATATCTTTATTTTATGAAGTAAAATAACGTCCATTATCCTCGTCGCCAGTGTAAAGTATTAGTAGAATATACTGATAGGAGCAAAGAACGATTAGGACACAATTTATATTATATTATGAACGGTTTAATGCTAACAGTAACAATACATATAATACGTGCGTCCATGCCCATATCTCACTGAGCTCTGCTACTATATTGCGGCGCACGTCTAGCGGCCTGAAGCGTCGGCAATGCTGGTGCCTACATGACCAGATATACCACAGTTAACAATCGTATATGCTATGTATATATTCTTAAATAGAAAAAAAATACAAATTCATCGATGTATCATAATGTATATTTATGTCAAGGTTTCAAAAATTCAAAATTTTCAAATTCGTTGCGCGTCCTTTTCCCGTGGTCCAATCGAGCTGAAATTTTTTTCCAGATTATTTTCCCAACAAGTGTCACATTTCTGGGGTACGGAACCAAAAAAATCTCGCAAAATAATTTTCGTCAAGAGTAGCTAAGGTCCACCCTAGTGGGCATAGCACATCACTGCAGCAAATGACGCATGTAGAACTAAACTATCAAGGGAAGATCCCGAACGCGGAAATTTAAAAAATCTGAAACTTTGTGAATATGTAGGGGATTTCTTCCTGATTACAACACAATTTTTGTTTGCTGCCCAAATTCACTCTAAGAGGGTGAAATTGACTCCTTAAATTCCGGCTACTTTCCGATTTTGTGTTATAACTCACGAACTGTAAGAACTATAAGTTACCAAATGATAGTCCTAATTAAAAGAAGTAACTTTTGTGTTGAAACTTTTTTCTATCTAACAGATATCAAGTTACAGAATAAAATCGAAAAATAACTGAATTTTCAGAGGTTAATTCCACCCCCTTCAAGTGCATTTGGGCAGCGAGCAAAAATTGCGTTGTAATCAGGAGGAAATCCCCTACATATTCACAGTTTCAGAATTTTTTGAATTTCCGGGATCGGGATCTTCCCTTGTAAGTAGCTATAATGTATGATCAATATTTTTACATAAAAAATATTAATCATTATAGCCAGAGATGAGATTAATTTTATATCTATAAGAATAACGATAACAATAATGTTTATACTTTCTTCATAAAAAATCTAAACGAACACCAGATGTTAAGCCTCTCTACAATTTAAGTGCACCCCCCACCCATAAATAGCCATTTATGTAGGTATGTTTACACGTATATGCCTACATACCTACTTATGTATATAGGTATTTAGGTCAGGTAGGTGTGCTTTTCCAGCACTACTTTGTCACACATTGAACAGCAATAGTAGCCTCGTGAAAACGTTCAAGTCACAGCAACATCTCCAAGATCCACCAAGGTAAATAGATTTGGGATTCGAATAATATTCGCATTGATTCGAAATGACCGAATTTACAACAGAGTCAACTGTTCGCCCATCGTTATGTTATAGCCAGAGAAGGTAATAAAGCACCCGAAGGGAGTCTGTTAGATAGGGACGTGTCCTCTGTTTACGATCCACATTTACAAGAGACTCATCAACATATCTCGGTGAGCTGACTAATTCGTGGTTGCCACGTTAGGCAGGGGTTAGGTGCACATCGCTGTGACGCGGACGCCGCGGGCTGCGACCGGCCGACGGTGCATGAAACCCCCACCCCGGTTGTTGACGGGACGACGACGTGTTCCTCACCTAGGTTCATACATATTTACGTCGCGGTGCAGAACATCGACGGCTGTTTCGCGAGAAATGACTCAGAAGCCCTGCGCCCCTGCGACGTTCAGGCAGCGAGAAGGCGGGGGGGGGGGGGGGGGGGGGAGTCTAACGCGTGCTGGTTCTCGCGTGTATTGCGCAGGACATCGGCGCCCTGGCGTCGCGACCACCCCCGAACGATTTGGTCGTTGTTTGCTGGCTCCATATCGTGAACGCTCGGCCGTCGCGTACACAGCATCGTGGACGGTGGTGTTGTTTCCTTTGGCCTCGCCGTTTTATGAACGCTCGTGCGATTGGTGCACACTGCACACCGCACACTGCACACGTACCCGTAAAAAGATAGAGGACGGAGAAACTGTGGCAGAGGGTGTTTCTCGATCACAGGTGTCCACCATTGTAGCGACGTGTCACAAGAAACGTTCGTAACAAAACCGAGGAAGGAAAGAAAGGGCGCAATAGCGCGGTGTCGTTCCCCAATCTGCTCTCATGAACTTATTGTTCACCGGCAAGTAGTGAAGGCGGGGGTAGTGGTTACGGCAGACCAGCTCGATCTCGCCTCGCGTCGCGTTGCGTTCCCATCAACCCTCCTCTACTGCGACCGGAGTTTGTTTGAAACGTGACGGGCGAGCTAAGGGGGTGACGGATACGGACACGGCCAGCAAGAGAGAAGAGGAACTCACGACATTTGTTGTTCGTCTGCGTGAACGGTGCCCGAGGAACGTGCAGAAGTATGCGCGTGCTATCGATCACGCGACCTGATCGCTCGGATATGTGATACCGGAAGTAAGTACGGCAGGCTTGATCTGCATGCAGGTGCTCACCGGTGCGTACAACGTATGCGTATAGTGTGGGGGGGGGGGGAGGGTGTCGAACGAAAGCAAGAAAAGGGTGCGCGAAAAGTGCCGCGTATCGGGACTAATCGTGAAGATGCACGCTACCGACACCGTCGCTCGGACGGCGTCCCTGCCGTCGTCCACGTCGTCTATTCATGCCACCAGGAAGTCGAGCTCCGCCGCCAGACTCATCTGTACGGTCTTCGTCTCCTGCTGGATCATTAAGGATCAGCTGACGCTCGGCCTCTCCGAGCCACCGGAACTCACCACGCTCGAGGGTGAGTTATTATTTCCCACCCTGATTCGGCTTCATCGCGATTTGCATCTCTGCGTCCCGGTCTACCTTTCTGTTCTTCATTTTATACCACACGAAACAACTGCAGCGTTACGCAACCGTTAATGTGTTTAGTATGATAATGATTTCTATTCAATAGGATATTTTATTCAGATGTAGCCAGATTTACAAGTGAAAAAATGCATACGAGGTTGTATCTGGTTCGCGTGATATAGGTACCCATTCTAATTTCTTCATTCAGATTTTTCTTAACTTTGTACCTTTTTTCTCGTTTGAATCGATGGGGACAGCTTATTGACTGTCTAACGTCTAAAGGCGAAACCACACATTCGGCATTCAACGAGCAACTACCTACATCTGTGGATTTAGCGACGTAGGCAAATTCACCGATTATTATCAAATGTTCGCGCGAGTTTCTGTACGAATGTGTGCAGTTACTGATTACGAATCGAAACGCTCGTCATTTTGTGAATAAGTGCATAGTGTGAAGATATACGCGAATACTCTGGCGAACAATTTGTCGAATGTCGAATGTGTGGTTCCGCCTTAAGTCGCTTACTTAGTTGGCGGTGATTATATACGCTCAGACTGCATTCCGGTTGCGTTTTGGTCCGATCGATAGTCGACGAATATTATCCCACTTTCAACGATGATACTTGTTGACCGATTCAACATATCCTCTGTGTTGCGTGTCTTCTTCTGAAACACTGAAACACGCATGGTTATCGCATGAATAGTGAGTGAGCTCTTCACACGTTCGAATATGGTTGTTCATTTACAACGGACCCATATACATAGTTATACACAGGTATATTTCACGATCTGTCGACCGTGTCGCTGATCCGGTAATCTCTAATGCATCTCCATAAAGCTCGTGTAACTCGTGATTGAACATCAGGCTAGAAGAATTGACAAGGAATTTTCTACGATTATTTTTATCGCAGCGTGTGAAAATTAGTTGCATCGAAATCTACGTACATTGAGAGCCATCCGACATTTAAAAACTGTCCTTTTCTCAATGAAACGTTCAAGTGGTTTACTTTTTCATTTATAGGTATCATGTAGGTATGTAATTGTGAAACTAGACTAACAAGATTCGAAGAATTTCCAGTGGATTGGCATTTGAGCTCCATGTTTCTTCGGATTCGCAACTTCAATGGCCCGTTGCGTTGAAGAGTCTCGGTTTATTTCCTCTTTCTACACTGTGCCCCATTTGTGTCCTTATTTCCTGACGAATAAGCTTGAACTTCCTCTTTTTAATCGTTAAAGCCAAGCGAATTGCCCCAGCAATATCTCAGCATTCTCCAAGTTCCTTCAGGATTCGTCGATCTCGTGTTTATCTTTTAATTCCCCCGTGCCACGGATATTGCTGGAATATTTGGAACAGAAATTTAGTAGGTATGATCATTTCCGACTCCTCTTCTCACTTCCCAAAGAATTGGTAATCTGTTTAACTTGCTTGTGCCTTTAGAAAAACACCTTACATATTACATACTTCCTTCAAGCGCCTCCTCATTTTTAATATGACTTTTTCTGAGTTGTGCACAATTTGATTCAGACGATCAATAGCGAGTACACTTTTATTCACTATAAAATAATATGTTCTCCGTAGGATAATATAATATTCAAATAATTTCTTATTGATTATTTATTCGCATTATTTGTTATTCATATCTTCTGTTATTCGCTCAATATCATATTTAGCATTTGTAATCCGTGAAAAGAGTTATCAGCCAGCAGGCTGCGAAAACAAGCAACAAGTATGTATTTGTATAATTATTTGAATAATTTTGGAATAGTCATGTATGTAAATTATTCGATTACATAACGCGACGAATTATTCGAAAAATGTGGTAGAATAATCTATGCATTTATGGTTATAAAGATTTTATTTGAACAATTAAATTAAATTGAAAGTGAAATAAATATACCTACACCACGGGTCGTAAGTCGTAGTACACGTGAGATGAGGGAGATTCTATAGGTCAAAATAAGTTAAAATGCTAGAATAACTTTTTGTCGTACGAAACTTGATTCTTCAGAAAATGAAGTATACCATGATTTACTTCACTTTCTGAAAAATCATATACACGATATACATAATATACTTCATTTTCTGAAAAATCAAGCTTTGTCATCGGAACTACGTCTGTGTGCAAAGTTTCCAGCCGATCGGGTATGTTGAAGTGGGTCAAAATTAGCTTACAAGATTTCACCCTGATAAATTAACGAACTCACAACTGAAACTAAATAAAAGCTTGTAAAAAAATGAACTTAAAGAATTTGATTTATAATTCACACCATACTATTTGAATACATCAGTATTCGAGTACTTGAATATTCGAATAGTATTCGAATACTTAAATATTCGAATAATAACATTTGAATACTCAAATAATTAGAGGTTTATTACTTACTCGAATACTTGTAAAATATTAGAATATTAAATTATTCGAATAGTTCCAGCCCTAAAAGGAACTCATAAGTGGACCTAGTTATGCAGAAAGCAACCAACCAGCAATGAATACATTGCATAACTAGGCCCAAGTGAAACATTATAAATTGTTTGAAAACTCGTATGACGAACCTCTTTGCGTTAATTTTCTTGTAGCAATCAAAACAAGGTAATTAGATACTTGAAGCACTACATTGTGTTCACACATTTTAGAATGATCATCTTGGAACGATGACGTGTTTTATACGCTGTAATAACGATTTCGAAGGAAATAATCGTGAGGAGCGTACATTCAAGATTCAATTATTTGTTCTTGTCTGATGGGTCCGTTCAATGCGTCAATCGCTATAGGTAGGGGAAAGTGGGGCATAACCGGTTACCTAATGTATTTTTCCTTCTAGCATAAAGTAAGACGACAAAATAAACTTTGGACACCGTTTTAAGTCTTAATTGGACCTTACAGAATCAGAAAATGAGAATTCTTATATGAAAAACTGTTTGGCGCACCGGAAAACAAGTTTTCTCGAAAGTATGCAAATACCCGGTTTCACCCCATAGGTGTGGGTAATACCGGGTACCTATTAAAATATTAATGCTGACGTTCTCATTACTGCTACGAAAAAAACTCATAGCACCTTTTTTTTGTAGAGAATTTTAGGAAATAGCTTAGGAGCTATAAATTGTATAATAACTATTTTTGTCGCAAAACTGCTATATAACGAGATATTCGCGAAATACAGTTGTTTTTTTCAACCCTCTGTAAAATTTTTAGCGGCGGTCGGATAGATGGGAACTTTTGACGTATTGTTTAAAACGACCAAATAAAGGCCCATACCAAAATTTAGCTTGATGGGGTTTATTCCGAAAACAGATCCTAATGTCACTGGACTAATACATAGAACCCGGTTTTGCCCCATAATCAAATACCCGGTTTTGCCCCAAATGAGGTGATTTACTAAACATTAAATATTTACACTTGAACATGCGATAAAGAACCGGGTAAAACGGCAAAATACTGTGAAAAGTCTACAGAATACAATGCAGTACTTACCGTAATCGATTCTTTAAATCCAAGTGCTATAAAAAAGGTAATTCACCAACGCAACACTGGAACTTTTCAACTCGAAATTTTTAAATTTCTCTAAATGAAAAACTACGACGGTCTTTGTCTACAATTGATCTCATTCCGTCGTGAGGTCTACCCGAATGTAACACCGTACGTTGGCTGCAGTGATGCCAGAATCGTGGGACGTGGGACTAAACGCTTACCCCCACTATGACCTACTGTCGACTCCCACTATGGCCTACCGTCGTCCCCCACTTTCTTCTCACCGCACTGCACACAAGCATATTTTTACTCTTGTCCGTGTGAGCTGCCTGTTGGGCTGCTGAGCACACGGACAGGGGTAGGGATATGCTTGTGTGCAGTGCAATGGGAAGAAAGTGGGGGACGACGGTAGGCCATAGTGGGAGACGACGGTAGGTCTTAGTGGGGGTAAACGTTTGGTCCCACGTCCCACGATTCTGGCATCACTGGTTGGCTGCATATCGCAGCTCTTGTCTTAGAAAAACTGTGGTGCCCGGTCTGACCCGCGTACCCAGTTTTGCCCCACTTTCCCCTACCAAGAAGTTTATCCCGTGAGTTTGTCTCCGTGAATATTATTCTTAGTTTTTTGGTAATAGATAAATCCGATTGATCGATACCTCTTGAAATATTTCCATCAAGGACAAACATCTTAGAATTAACCCTCTTCTCTCTTTACTTTGTACAAACAGAAAGATTACGATATTTTACCAAAGTCAGCAGACAGAAGTAAAATTGTTTTTAGCAATAAACAAAAAACCGTGACGGGACAAAATAAGTTGCACCGTATATAGTAACTTTGTTCGATATTAATTTAGGTAAAAGTGTGTAATAATTATTTAGAGACACTCTGGATTTTCATCTCGCAGTGCATAGTGCATTGTAAATAAAATGAGAAGGTTCATCAATTTGAGCGAAATATAATTAGCATCGAGCATATAGATATACACATGTATAATAGAAAATTACACTATTCGAAAATTTATGTATTCGAATACTATTCGAATATTTAAGTATTCAAATACTATCCGAATATTTATGTATTCGAAAACAATTTGAATATTTAAATATTTCAGTATTCAAACACCGCTGTATTCGAATAGTATGGTGTGAATTACAAATCAAGTTATTTAAGTTAATTTTTTACAAGCTTTTATTTAATTTCAGTTGTGAGTTCGTTAGTTTGTCAGGGCGAAATCTTGTAAGCTAATTTTGACCGACTTCAATATATCCGATCGGCTTGAAACTATGCACACATACACTAGGCGGCGAAATCGGCTTCCCTCCGGAAATTTGGCAACGTTGCATGTCGGGTCCCCCTGTGTCGAAGAACCACTGAGTTATGCCTAGTGACAATGGTGACAATTCTACAAATTATTATTTAGTTTGCTGAAATGAATTTTGCTTGATATAACATTACACGAAAGAGGATGATGGGCTCGATTCCTCATCGATTTGGCAAAGAAGTAGCATGTATCGTAGGTAGAAAGTTTTTAGACTGCCAGGCCGAAGTCTAGGTAGACGCACGAAATCCCTATATCGGTGTTCTAGCACGGGAAGGCGAGGGAAGGCGTTTTGTCCGCCGCTACCCCAAGGTAGCCGCCGCCCGCATAAGACCCTCTCACTTGCACATAAAGCCCTGTCCTTGTTTAGCACCATCCCTGTCTACCGCATGCTCTCCGTCACTCCTTCGTAAGAAATAACTAGCCTCTTAGCAGCAATTCGCTGCACGGGAGTGACAGAGAGCATGCGGTAGACAGGGATGGTGCTAATCAAGGACAGGGCTTTATGTGCAAGTGAGAGGGTCTTATGCGGGCGGCGGCTACCTTGGGGTAGCGGCGGACAAAACGCCTTCCCTCGCCTTCCCGTGCTAGAACACCGATATAGGGATTTCGTGCGTCTACCTAGACTTCGGCCTGGCAGTCTAAAAACTTTCTACCTACAATACATGCTACTTCTTTGCCAAATCGATGAGGAATCGAGCCCATCATCCTCTTTCGTGTAATGTTATATCAAGCAAAATTCATTTCAGCAAACTAAATAATAATTTGTAGAATTGTCACCATTGTCACTAGGCATAACTCAGTGGTTCTTCGACACAGGGGGACCCGACATGCAACGTTGCCAAATTTCCGGAGGGAAACCGATTTCGCCGCCTAGTGTACATAGTTCTGATGACAATACAATATTTTCTCCTAGTATTTCTGACATCATTATTTGAATACTTAAATATTCTAATAGTATTTGGGTACTTAGTTATTCGAATTAAATTCGCCAAATAATTGAGCAACTGAAATATTCGAATATTCGAATAACGAAAAATTCGACAAATAGTCTCAACCCTAGTACCTATAGGTAATTTATTATAAAAGCTAAGAACAAATGTCAAGTTATTATTAGCCGCGTGTTTCGTGAAAGGACATGGTTGGATGGCTCTTTTCTATGTATTTTCATGTGCCAGATCATTGAAAGCTGACGAATGGCTTCATACCAAGTTATTCCTAAACAAACCTTAAGCAAGTTCGCATTTGCTGCTTCTTCAGATATCAACATACCTAAAAGCATCACGTAGGGAATACATAGGTATTCGATAGGTACCTACAACTTTATGAAATATCCCAAGCATCGTGTAACCGTAGAAATCTCATTGACTTTAGATATAACGGTTGCCTATATCAAACATTTTCATCGAAAATATTTTCTTTGCCATTGGAGTTACAGACAACTATTCTACAAATAAAATTATGATATCCTAACATATCGTTCATTTTAGGCCGGTTATTTCAAGAAGAAAATAGAATTGTTTCAGTTTCCAAGTTGCTCGATGAAATATCCTGCAAAAATGTATCATAGAATTTACTTTCGACAAATTGTACTTACCTAATTGTTCTTTAATTATTCGCAAATTATATTTACATATCACCTGTCTCATTTATTTGTGTAGGTACTGATACTTGTACGGTTACTTCCTTCTTTGCAACGGGTAGGATATTGGAAAAGCCATACAGTAGTCAAAACGGAATAAGGTAAAAGGCCCTATTATGGCACAGATGCTAGAGAGGGATCTGATATTTTCAATGATTTTAAATAATTAAGAACCTAAATGTTGCGAATTTGTGCGTTATTCAATTATTACGTGTTTTCTGAAGTAGAAATAATCGTTGTTCTGTAAGTATACGTTAAAAAATAATTATATGATTGAAAAATAGGAGTCATGTACACGTCCGTATTTATGGCACAGCTTTGAAGCCCCTGTCCCTGGTGTTCCATACTGTATGTCCCTATTTATGGTACATATCAAAACATAAAAACCACTATCCTTTCTCATATTTTAGTTTGTGTTTTCTTGTTTCTTATAAAAATAATATATATATTAATACTAATGTACATACATACATACATACATATATATACAGGGTTGACAAAATATTAAACAAACATAAAAAAATATTTTTATACCTGAAACTATTTTATTTATCACATTTTATTATATATTTATCTTGTTTGATTAATTCTTTTTTGTATTTCTTTCATTTTTTCATTCAAGTTTTTCTTCTCTTCCGCTAATTTTTTCTTTTCCTCCTGCAAATGTTTCTTTTTTGAAATTTGTTCCTGCTTTTTTTTCTTTTTCTTCCTTTTGGAGTTGGTCCCCACACAGCACAACGTCTGGCAAAGTCTTAAAGACGTCCAAAAGGCGTCTCAAAGACGTCTTAAAGACATATTGTTACAAATCAAGACGTTCAGACAGTCTGAATGTCCTGATTTGTAACAAGACGTCTTTGAGACGCCTTTTGGACGTTTTTAAGACTTTGCCAGACGTTGTGCTGTGTGGGTCTTGCCACTATGCATCGGAAGTTGCAGCCGCTGGTCGTTTCGCTTTGCCAGAACCTTCGACCTTGATTCTTTTTTTTTTGGCCAATATTTTGTCGGCAACGTGAATGCCTCCGCAAAGTTTTTCGAAGATGGAATGTTGCTATCTTCTATGGATGAAAAATGTATTGATACGTGTATCATAATCTATATTTTTTTAATATCATTCTACTAACTTTGATTAGTAGTCACCCCAGTATTCTCCTTCTCCAAGACATTACTCATAACAATATCATTACTTAAAATAATACTGGTATCTATATATTCTTCAGTAACATTTTCCTCAGCACTATTTCCTGTTATATGGTCTACCTTCAACACCCTTTCTGGTATAAAATTACCTATATCATTTTCTAAAATCAAGCCTCTCCTATTTTCTATCGTTTCTGGATATAATACTGTAAATTTAAAATCAATTAGATTTTCCACACTACGGGCGATAGGTTTCACTCTCAAACTATCATCTAAATTGTATAAATAAAAAACACACCTCATTTAAATAAATCAACATTATATTAAAAAAATAGTTAATTGATTGAAACTAAGAAAAATTGATTATAAGTAAAAAGATTATTTAGTGGATATAAAAGCATATTTAGAAAAGGAATTAATGATTTTTGATTTTGAAAACATCATGAGTATTTATACCGAATTGCGTTTCTCTAATTTGAAGCCAGTACTCAAAAAGTGCTTTCTTTTCGATGTCACCAGTCCATGATCCATTTGACAGAGCATTCTTGAAGCTCAGTAATAGTTCAGGAGGTATAGTATTTTCAAATATTTGTAAATGCTGTTTTAGTACATCCTCATTTCCATTATTGGAAACTTGGTGCTCTGTTACAGTTTCCTCCTTAAGAGTGGAAACACTTGTACTCTTTTTTTCTTCTGCAAAACATCACAATCGACAGCATTAGGATTAAACGGCACTAGTCCAGATGCTTTGAAGCCACTTTTAATGATATTTTCTTCTTCTTTCATGTTATCAAGTGTTGTTTTCAACACTTTTGGAAAATCTTCTTCTTCAACCGCATTAAATTGTTTTGAATTTTCCACTTTGGAACAGTTTTTTTCCACATTTGCTTAAAAGGGTGGAAGAAGGCTATGTCCAGAGGTTGCATAATGTGGGTACAATTGGGATGAAGTCCTATGATCTCAATCTGCTTGTTTCGACAGAAGGATACTAATGGTACAGTTACGTGTGAAGCATGATTGTCTAAATATATTATTATTGGGAACTCTATATTTTCTCTTAAAAGCCATGGATAAAAGACGTTTGTCATATATTCATAGAATGTTTCCGTTGTCATCCATCCATTCTCTGATATGCCAATGCCCCAGCCCTTTGGACTATTTTCAATAATATTTTTGGGTACACTTTTCATGTAAGCAAACATTAGCATTGGCGGGGCACGAGTACCTGCTGCACTGTACATGAAAAGAACAGTGAGACTTTCTTTCCCAGAATCTGCAATTTTGTATGCTGAGCGACATCCTTTTTCTGTTAAAACTTTTTCAGAATTAGGACACATTAAAATATTTGTTTCGTCGCAATTAAAAATTCGATTTGGAGAAATGTCCAGCAAATTTTTATTCTTCAAATAGCTTCCTTGCACGTTGAACCACTCTCTTAAATCGTCTCTTCCCAGATAATACTCGACGTCTATGAGCCGTCTTTAAGACATCTGTTTCAGACGATCAAAACGTCTTAAAGACGTCTGCTATTTTCTGAAAGACGTCTTAAAGACGTCTATAGACATTTTTGAATGTCCTGAGTCAGGAAACCGTACCTCTTTAAGACGTCTTTTGAACAGTATGCAAGACGTCTTGTTAGACGTCTGTCGGACGTCTTATAAACGCCCTGTAGACGTCTTTTAAACATCGCGTAGACATCTGTTTCAGACTTTCAAAACGTCTTAAAGACGTCTGCTATTATCTGAAAGACGTCTTGAAGACGTCTATAGACATTTTTGAATGTCCTGTGTCAGGAAACCGTACGTCTTTAAGACGTCTTTTGAACAGTTTGTAGACGTCTTTGAAACACCTTGTAGACGTCTATAAGTGGTCGTGAAGACGTCTGAAAGACGTCCATTTCAGACTTTCACGACGCCTCAAAGACGTCTTCGTAAGGACTTGATTAGGCCTACCGCAGCTCTTTAAAGAGATATTAGAGATATTAAGCATGACTTGATTCGTGTTTATTAGAATTAATATCTTTTAATGAAATTAATTATATCATGCTGGTCAATATTTTCATTTCTTCTTAAAAAAGAAAAAACGTCTTTCAATAGCGAATGACCGAGACATTATTTGGCATACTCACTTGAATTCAAGTGAAAAATATAAATTTCCTTCATCAAAACACATGTAGTCGAGAGTGACGGTATATGATCTGCCCGGCTCTCTTATAGGCATGACTGCTGTATCCCACCTGCGAGAATCGCTCGGCCTGGTCGCCGTCTGGCGGTCGCGTCCCACACAGCACGCGATGTCCCGAGAACGTCTGTTTTAAGGCTATCGCCCACTAGGCCGAACGGAAGCGAAGCGAAGCCGGCAACCAACTTCACGTCGGAAGCGCGGCGAATCAAGCGAAATTTTCGTTGAGAATATTTTCGTGTCACTTCGGGTCGGTTCGCGTCGCTTCTGTTCTGTCATATGAGCGATGCGTGGCGACGGATTTGATGTATACACAAAATATTCCTGAATCCTAATACAAACGTTTGTCTACCGGTACAATGTCCGCACAAAAAAGCAGCAATCTCTCTTTTTATGCGGACATTGTACAGGTAGACAGACGTTTGTATCAGGATTCAGGAATATTTTGTGTATGCAACAAATCCGTCGCCACGCATCGCTCATATGACAGAACAGAAGCGACGCGAAAATATTCTGAACGAAAATTTCGCTTGCTTCGCCGCGCTTCCGACGTGAAGTTGGTTACCGGCTTCGCTTCGCTTCCGTTCGGCCTAGTGGGCGACGACCTTTAGGTCTGTAGGTATGAATGTCCCGGTTTGTAACAAGACGTCTTTGGGACGTCTATAGACGCTTTTGGGACGCTTTAGAGACGTTGTGTAACTACCCTGGCGCCATGTATACAAAGTCCTAATGATGTCTGTGGGACACGTTTGGGACGCGTATGACACGTGTTAAATACGTCTTTGCGGGGTGTATAATTTCTCAAGCTCCACCAGAGGGCGACACGGCTCGAGAGTTTCTCGCCGGTGATCGTGGACCGAGTTAGTATACATACAAGTTCCGTCGCAGTCCTTCTTTCCTTTTCTAAGGTGGTAACCCACTGCATAAACGGTCCAGTCAGATCGCCTATAGTGGTAGTCAAATTTTAAATAAATAAATATCGTAAATAGAAATAATTTTTTATTTCATTTTGACAACCCTTTAAAGAGCTGTATTTGACCTAATTTATTGATAAATAGGTCTTAATTACGTCTTTTGAACGCCAGTTTCAGTCCTAATCCAGACCTGTTTAAGGCGTCCCAAAAACGTCTTTTAAACGGTTCTTCAGTCCGAATCCAGGCGCTTTAAAAGACGTACTGGGGACAGCTTTTTTGTAACATTCGTCCTTCAGAGGACGTATATAAGCCGTTCGTGGGAAATTCAGGCCGTTCCCGGAACGTCCGGTACGACTGCAGAGATGGGCTGAAAATTATCTTCAAATAAATTTCAACTTCGAATAAAAGAGAAAAATTTTATTCGTTCGCCGTCGAATGAAAAAAGAACCCGATGTATCTTTATTCGAAGAGCCATTTCTTCGACGGAAATTCATTCGACGAGGCAAAGTTACTTTTTTTATTCGAAGGTCTTCCACTCTGAGGTTCGAATACTTTTTCCTACTTTACCTGTATCTTTATTCGAAGGTTTCGAATACTTTCGGCAGGCGTCTGGGTCGTTCAAGGGCTGAGGCGAGCGAGGCAGCGGTCCTCTGCTACGGTCGCCCCGCCACGTGTCACCAATTTTACAGAAATTAAAGTTCTTTATTTTTCGTCGTATCGATCTGAAAGTAACATCGATCAATTCCTGGTATTCTCCCGATTAAAAGGACAAAATATCATGTAAATCGGAAATTTTTTAACGAAGTAGGCTTAAAATTCTGCAGACCAATTTTTCGTGTAACTTTGTTAATTACAGCCCGAAATATGTCGGGTTTGGTACCATTTTCATGGGGACCACTTTCATTAAAACCCAAGGATTCGATTCATGACACTTTCGTAAAGTGCTGATGAGAAATGTGGAAATCCACTTCTTAATGGTAAAGGGTCATTCTGGAGCTACATCCGCCAAAGAGATGCGGCCTGGTACCCCGTGGCGAAGACAATCACCCGCAGTGTCTCGCCGAATTTTACGGCTTTTGACCCCCAGAGGGGTTGAAGTGCCTATTATAGAGCTGTTCGAGTACTCGGAACAAGCGAGCCCGGATATACTCGGTTCGAATAACCGATCCGAGCCGAGCGCTCGAATGAAGCGAGCGGCTCGATTAAAGCGAGCGGATCGATTAAAGCGAGCGGATCGATTAAAAAGCGATCGGTTCGATTAAAGCGAGCGGCTCGATTAAAGCGAGCGGCTCGGTTAAAGCGAGCGGCTGGAAACAATCGGGTGGCTCAAACGATCCGAGCACGCGAGCAGGTCCGGCGTACGATGTACAATGTATGTACATCTTTCGTGCAGATCAAGTATGATAGATGTTTCGGATATATTATCGTATGTTTTTCTAATGGAATAGATATAATGATGGTTAAGGAGACTTTTTGCAATTACGATATGAATCAAATAACTATTATTTATTTATTAAAATCACTATCTTTCTAATTTTGTATTTTGTAAACGTACTCATATACTTTTCTTTATTTTACCTTCCTTCTTTTCTTTACTTTTCTCTTTCTTTTCGGTCTCCCTTCGTAATTGAGGCAGTCAGAGCAAGAACGGACCACCCCACATTACAAAAATTTTTTTTTTTTCCTATTTTATATGGTTAGTAGAGCCTATTGAAATACGTTATTGCTACTAATTCAATTTCGAAAAAAATGTGGGTTAGTCCGTTCTTGCACTGACTGCCTCAATTGTGTTTGTGTTGTATTATTATTAACAAAGGGTGTTAATCGTTAATAAACAAATAAATATATAATCCTGAAATGGTTGGACTTATTATGTGTGTGATCTATATCTCACAACTTGCCAATGAAAATGGGGAATATTTGTAGGAGATCATACGAAAACGCAACAAAACCAACATATATTAAAATATGTTGGTTTTGCACAATTTAATTATTTATTGCAATATATTACAAACTACACACACACTATGTACATATTCATTAAGTTAATATAATTTGCTTATTTCATATCGACGGGATAAACCCATTATTACCCAAATATCAAATAAAAAGATAGAAAACAGAGAGAAATTATACAGAATAAGAAATACAGACTAAATATGATATTAAAGAATTTTATTAAAATATAATTTCGACCGTAATAATTAGTATTCGGTTCGGCCAATTAAATTGACCGCGTAAAAACGAAAGTGGTGTGTGGAAATGGTTTTCAAAATTAAGCAAAGGCGAAAGCATGTGTAGTATATGCGAAAAAAAATTTTCAAGGAAAGGTGCAAGTACAACTGCGCTTCGGAGGCACATACAACAGCAACATGCTGCTATTTATAAAATTTCGGGAGCCCTTACGTGCACTGCAAACAAAAGTACGGCAAATAAAGAAGGTAATATCGAAGCGGTAATGCTCGATGCAAATTCTCCAAGAGCAAAAAATATAACGGATGCAATTGCTCGAATGATGGTTCTTGATTGCCAACCGTTTTCTATAGTTACCGACACAGGATTTAAAAATTTGATTAAAATATTAGAACCAACATACAGTATACCTAACCGCACAACATTTTCGGACGATATTATTCCAAATTTATACAACAGTGAAAGAAAAAGAATCGAAGAAATTATAATGAAAGATATGGAAACGGTAAGTGAAATATCAGAACGATCAAATATTTCATCTTCCTAAATATTTAGAAAATTCACAATTATTTTTTTAATGGTTTGGATTAGACACGTACATTCGCTTTCACGACGGACGGATGGTCATCGCGAGCGAATGAGAATTACATCTCTGCAACTGTGCATTATGTAGACTCCAATTTTAAAATTCAAAATTACACCTTAAATATTACCGTGTTATCCGAGTCGCACACTGGCGAAAATTTAAATGACTTTTTAAAAAGTACACTCAATGAGTGGGGTTTCCCAAACAATAAGAACTTGAATATATATTTCATAACGGACAATGCTGCGAATATCGTAAAAGCGATACGATTATCCGATACGTGGGAGCGTATTCCATGTTTCGCTCACACCTTGCAGGTAAACAATAAGAAACAATTAAATATTCAAATAAATAATAAATCATGAACATTTCAATTTTAAATGTAACAACTTCTTTTCAGTTGGCACTAAAAGATGCCGTAAACCAGAAGCAGTCGAAGGAGTTATTGAAAATTCTACAAAAATGTAGAACAATTGTAGGATTTTTCCACCGCTCTCCAGCCGCGACCAACAAATTAAAAGCGGAGGAGTTATCAACTTACCCCACTCGCACTCCCCTGAAATTAATTGGCGATGTTGAGACGCGGTGGAATTCGCAGCATGATATGCTCGTCCGATTACTTCAATTACGGAAACCGTTAACAACTGTTTTGGGTGGGGAAGGAATGCCCAACACTATTAATAGTTGCGAATGGTCAATGATGAATGAATATTGCACTGCTTTAAAATTGTTTAAAGACGCCACCCACGTATTGACAATAGAAAACGCACCAACATTGTCCCGATGCATTCCCGCAATTTATGGGATAAAAGATACACTAAAGACGATCATTGCAAAAGACAATACGCCAAACACATTGCAGTTTACCAAGAATTTGTTAATTGAAGTAAACAGGAGATTCGATTTTATAGAAAATTCTAAAACCTTAATATTAGCAATGCTCATGGACCCTCGGGTTAAGGATCGATTATTATCGGTGGAGAAGAAGCGCGAAGCTCTCGATATTTTAGAATCAGTTGCAAGCAATTATATGGTGCAAGTAACGGAGATAAGTACCGAAAGTACAGAAAAAAATGAAATATCAGGTGTGTATAAAACTATCAGAAGATTATGTGACATTGCGTCTAGTGTTGTACGTTAAATATTTTTCATTTTTCTGCCAGAACCATCACCATCGGAATCGGAAAGCCTCTTCACCTTTCTAAATAATATTTCTGAACATGAAGAGATCAGTTCTTCCGACATGTTAAAAAAGGAAATAAGCACTTATATTGCCGAAAAAAATATTTCGGCAAAACATTGTGCATTAAACTGGTGGAACGAGAATTCCACTAGATATGCAACTTTGGCACGAGTTGCCAGAAATTTCCTGGGTATACCGGCCACGCAGGTATACAGTGAAAGATTATTTTCATTGGCAGGCAACGTAATAACACAGAAACGTACCTGCCTGTTGTCCGAAAGGGTTGAGCAAATATGTTTCTTATCTGCCAATTTAAAAATATAATGTATGTATGCAGTGATATGACTGTGTATTATAGATTTTGTATTATTATTACTATTATTATTTTTTTTAGTTTCACGAGTTGCAGCTCTGCGTCTTCAAGATATACTTACAGCTTCAAGATATACTTACAGCGCATTTATTTTAATACCATATTTATGATTATTTGATTTCGGCGCACAGGTTCGGTCAATTTAATTGGCCGAACCGAATACTAATTATTACGGTCGAAATTATATTTTAATAAAATTCTTTAATATCATATTTAGTCTGTATTTCTTATTCTGTATAATTTCTCTCTGTTTTCTATCTTTTTATTTGATATTTGGGTAATAATGGGTTTATCCCGTCGATATGAAATAAGCAAATTATATTAACTTAATGAATATGTACATAGTGTGTGTGTAGTTTGTAATATATTGCAATAAATAATTAAATTGTGCAAAACCAACATATTTTAATATATGTTGGTTTTGTTGCGTTTTCGTATGATCTCCTACAAATATTCCCCATTTTCATTGGCAAGTTGTGAGATATAGATCACACACATAATAAGTCCAACCATTTCAGGATTATATATTTATTTGTTTATTAACGATTAACACCCTTTGTTAATAATAATACAACACAAACACAATTGAGGCAGTCAGTGCAAGAACGGACTAACCCACATTTTTTTCGAAATTGAATTAGTAGCAATAACGTATTTCAATAGGCTCTACTAACCATATAAAATAGGAAAAAAAAAAAATTTTGTAATGTGGGGTGGTCCGTTCTTGCTCTGACTGCCTCAATTACGAAGGGAGACCGAAAAGAAAGAGAAAAGTAAAGAAAAGAAGGAAGGTAAAATAAAGAAAAGTATATGAGTACGTTTACAAAATACAAAATTAGAAAGATAGTGATTTTAATAAATAAATAATAGTTATTTGATTCATATCGTAATTGCAAAAAGTCTCCTTAACCATCATTATATCTATTCCATTAGAAAAACATACGATAATATATCCGAAACATCTATCATACTTGATCTGCACGAAAGATGTACATACATTGTACATCAGCGCTGTCCAGCGTAGGGGCCCCTCACGCGCCTGCTTCCCCTTCCAATCTTTCTCTCGCATAGCGTGCCTTCCGTCGTCAAGGAGACCGCGCGACGCTAAGAAGGCTGCCACGTCCGGCGTGTCACTTGGATATGGGTCATTTCAGGTTAATTCGTTGACTTTCGTACGTATGTGTCAGGCTTGTTTATGATATTTCTAGTTTCAGAATTGTTTGAAAAGTACAGGTCACCAAGACTGACAACTTATACCGGGAAGTAGTAGCATTGGCTGGCTGCGACGCCGTGTGTCACTAATCACATGTCGTATCGGGCGTTCGAGCTCGCTCGGCGACGGACACGCTGGTCTGTCATGGTCGCCTCTTTAGCGTTGCGCGGTATCCCTGACAACGCGGACGAGAGTGGGAGAACCCCAATCTCCCGCGGGAGCGACCTTGAACAGCGCTGTTGTACATCGTACGCCGGACCTGCTCGCGTGCTCGGATCGTTTGAGCCACCCGATTGTTTCCAGCCGCTCGCTTTAACCGAGCCGCTCGCTTTAATCGAGCCGCTCGATTATTAATCGATCCGCTCGCTTTAATCGATCCGCTCGCTTTAATCGAGCCGCTCGCTTCATTCGAGCGCTCGGCTCGGATCGGAAACCGAGTCCCGGCTCGACTCGAATGTCGAGCTACTCGAATATTCGAGTACTCGGACAGCTCTAGCCTATTAAGAGGTGAGAAATCTTCGATTTCCGCATTTCTCATTAGATCTTTGCGAAAACGACGCCAATTGATTCCTTATTTTTCGCCGATGAAAATGACACCAAGAACGACGTGATTCGGAAAATAACAAAGGAAATTCCATGAAAAATTCATTTCCATAACCTCAAGCTAATGTCGTTAATAATAGTCCGATTTACATGAAAGGGTATAGCCGGTTAAGATCAGGGCTGCGGAGTCGGAGTCGGAGTCGTGGAGTCGGAGTCGGAGTTCAGAAGGAATTTCTGATTACCGGAGTCGGAGTCGGAGTCGAAAAAGTATATGCCGTCTCCAACACCGACTCCATATTAGTAAATTTGATAAAAATCCGAGTCTGTTGAGCTCTACGTGTTTATACACGCTCGCGATATATATATCCGACTCCTGCATTTATATTATATATATATATATATATATAATATAAAATAATTTATAATATATTATATATATATAATATAAATGCAGGAGTCGGAGTCGGGGTCGGAGACGGAGTTGCTGGTAAAAAAAAGAGGAGTCGGAGTCGGGGTCGGAGTCGGGAGTTTTTACTGCCGACTCCGCAGCCCTGGTTAAGATGGTCAAATGTGCCCCTGAACCAAATTCAAATCGCGATGAGTCATTCGAAAGCATATAAAAAAAGAATGATTTCTGTCAAGTTTCAACTTTGTATCTCGACCCGGGGGGTAGTAATTAGTATGATTTAGTAATTGGTATGATATTCATCGGAAAAACATAAGGAATTCATCGGCATCACATCCATATCGATACGATAAAGAATAAACAATTATTTTTTTCTGAAACAGGTATGAATCCTCTGCTGACCGCAGCGAATTGAGGTCGATCCTCCGCAGTTGGGAGTGAAAATGTGAAATATTCATTGCAGCGTAGTAAGAAATTCTTTATTCCTTATCGCATTGATATGGAAGTGACACCAATGGATTTGCTCCATCGAATCATGCAATTCCATATAAATACTTTTTTAACATAAAATATTCAGTTGTAATTACTCCGAATTACAATTGTTAAAAAATTATTAATTTAAAAATATATGATTTAAATTATCTGTACAGATTATTTAAAACATAAATTTTGTAAATTTAAATTAAAATTTTAATTTTATAGCTAATATTAATTTACAACAAAATTAATTTTTAATATCTTTAATCTGCAAAATTTATTAATTTATGTTTTTATGTTATGCTAAATAGTGTTTTCTACAGATTAGATCAACAGATACTGGCTTTATTGTAGTGCTTCGTCATTGCTGAGTTCTTTAAGATTATGTTAAAGAAAAATTATTGGATTCGGTCAAGATTTGTGCTGTCGGGCGATTTTTGTCGCGAATCTCACACCATTGCGACGGCGTGGGTTTACGACCCTGTCGTTCAGTGTTCCGGTAATACGGGAGACCGGGGCTAGTTGTGACATTTTCAGTTTTGTGTATTTTTAATTTTTGTTGCATTCCATATTCAATACTATTAATGACTCTCACTTAAAGTACGTACTTTCCACTACAGATGACCGCTATTGCATGTAATTAAACGAAAATCATAAACGATATATGAATTTTCGCATCGCTCTCAATTGTCACCTTCCAGGGTCCGCTTCGTTTGGGATAATTAAGAACACAACATAAAGGCAAAATACAGAACACAATATAACGGCTTAAATATAAAATTTGAAAATAGAAGAAAGAGTGTCCTTTACGTTAATCCGTATATTGCTTTGCTAGGGGATGGTAGGTATAGGTCCAGGGTAATTTCGCACCCGTACCCACCGTTGCCCACTGTCGAAATGCGGGACAATGCAGGGTCATTGTGAAATGGCAACACCGCCTCACGGACGCATTCCACTACAACCATGCACCGGCCCAGCGGAGAGCTGCCAGCGACCGCTAGACAAGAGTGATGCCCGAGCTTCGAAAATTTTAGCGTCGCAAAGAGCTAGGTATTGTGAATTTCCCGGCCCAGGTATTCGAGCAGCGCGCTCCGCTTTTATGATCGGTTTACCACTCACACCTCAGATTACAGTAATGAGATTTGAAAATAATGTCAACTGATGGTATACTCGTCTCAATTTAAACAATTTTACCTGCTTGTAAAAACCACAATAAGGGCGCATCGTTCCAAAAAATGATATTAACGGAAGCCGGTATACGCGTGGCATTGAGTAGCTAAAACATTCAAACACAAAAGTTCGAGAAAAAAAATTCAAACACCGCTACAATCAAAGACACGTCCCATTAGTTACCTCTTACGTCTGATCTAGGAATGCACCGCATTAACACATTGCGTCCGGCACCAAAAATAGTTGACCTTCACCTAAATACAAGAAACAGTTGTACCATGGTGACAAAAATTGCAAATTTGTAACGACATGCACACACCGATGAACACGTTTGTACTGAATGCGTATGCGAACGGAAAATTCGGTACCTGAAAAATTCTTCTTCATCTTCCACATTTATTGGGACCGGGCCCAAGAGTCCCATGACGTGACCGTACACGTCACCCGGACGCAACGTGTTAAGGGTAAAATCATAAAAATAAAACCAGAACAATAAATTCTGAGGTCTGCAGAACTAACACATAATTGAATAAATATTTAATTTCTCAATTTATGAAAGTAATGATACAGACACAACTAGCCTATTGTTTATCAACACCACGAATTTTAAAAACAGCGTTAAATACATTATCAAATAAACAGTTTGTAAAAGCTTTTTAAACAATTATGGTTAAAAAATTGATAAAAGAAAAATTAAGTAAACGTAAAATATGCTAAATTATCCATCATTAAGAGGGAATAATTTTTCCTCATTTTTCGGCGCAAATTGCATTCCGATATCTCTTATAGTTCAAAAGTTATATGAAAAAGGCCCCAAATTTTTCAACCCGGGCCGGGAATTTCTGAACAGTTCTTTGCAACGTTAATATAAAAGAGACCAGCCCAAAATTCTCGAAGCTCGGACATCACTGCTGTCTAGCGGTAAAGAATTTAAAGCCTACTTCGTTAAAAATTTTCCGATTTACATGATATTTTGTCCTTTTACGGCCGATTTCTTCACCTTCAGTAATCTTCCAGTTAAAGTTATATTTCACATAACTGCCAAATGATAGGATCCTATTGGTTTAGAACATTTAAATGCTCTACGCCAATTGGTCGTTCACTGACCGGAAGATTACTGAAGATGAAGAAATCAGCCATTAATCGGGAGAATGCCAGGAATTGATCGATGTTACTTTCAGATCGATACGACGAAAAATAAAGAACTTTAATTTCTGTAAAATTGGTGACACGCGGCGGGGCGACCGCTTAACACAGTCGTATAAAAGACATCCTGTTACAGACGCTTTAAGGACGTTTTAAAATCGTCTGTAGACAGACGTCTTAGAAATGTCTCCGCGCAGACGTCTTTAAGACGTCTTAACTCAGTCGTTTAAAAAACGTCCTGGTACAGACGTCTTAACTCAGTCGTTTAAAAGATGACCTGGTACAGACGTCTTAAGGACGTCTTAAAGACGTCTGTAGATAGACGTCTTCGAAATGTCTGCGCGCAGACGTCTTAAAGACGTCTTAATATGGTCTAAGACGTTCAGACCAAAAACAGACGTGAAATGAACGTCTTAAAGACGTCGAGTGCTATCTGGGTTGTGACAGCAGCTCTACTTAAACTTAAGTGTTGCACTGTTCTAATGGACAAATTTGGATGGCGTTTTCTAAAACCTTCGTACCAATGCCGCCCTGGACGGTTTTCAATGAATGGAGTATCCCTGTTTAATGATGTGATATACTTCTGTATAGAATCTAATAACTCAGTTTTAGTAACTGGAAAACCTCTTTCCGCTTTATATACAATCCAATTAATAATTTCTTGTTCTTTGGCTGGTGTTAAAATGGTTGGTGGTCCAGTTTTCTTTTTTATTATGTTTGGATTGTTTTTCCTTCTAGCTAAGGTAGTTACAGGAACGCCATATGCTTTGGCAGCTTTCCTGAGGGAAATGCCTGTATCCATTAGCTTTGTGGCTTTCTCGAGATCGTCAGGAGAATAATTCATTCTCTTAATTTTCTTCTTTTTGGCATTGCATACCTCATTGACTAAGACCGCAGGCTACTTTTTAAACTTAAGAGAGTTTGCGCGTCTCTTCACCACAATATTGGGATTTTTCTTATTTTTTGCCATATCTGCATTGTTTTTATTGTTTTTCCTAGTATCTACCATTTTTTAATATTAACAAGCTTTGGCTGAAACAACTTATTCTATAAATAAAAGTAAATTTCAATCTACTCTATTCAGGCATGCAATATTTTATAGGTTAGTTCTACAATTTTTAAGCCAAATTTTCTAATACACTTACTTATACGTATGTTTGATGAAAATAAAGGTTGAATATGATAATTGCTTCAAGATAAAACCAAATAAACTTAGAAGTACGACTTTTTTAAATAAATATCACACTATTTACGCTTCAACCTTGCTGTGCCATAAACCAGGACTAGGCGCGATTCAACAGGTCCGTGGAACATGGGACAAGCGAATTATCGTCCCATAAATACGGACTTCTAGAAAGCCAATGTACATATTCGTGAAACAGCTTTATAATTAATAAAATCACATCAGAATTCGATTTTTTTAAAATTTATTACAATCTACGACTTTTCAGCTTTCGAATAAGTTATTAAACATCTTTTAAAATCATTGAAATTTGTTAATATGCTCGAAACAAAGAAGTAAATGTATCTGTATTTCAACTCAAATAACAGCTAATTTTGTACCAACTTAGAGACATGGACACTTAAACATTTTTTTTTATGTTAAATGCATTGATGCAACATTTATATGCATACACATACAAATATTTAGATAGTAATGTGTATAAATATAATTTTATTTAAATTATTATATATACATATATATATAATATTATTCATTTTTTCTTGTAGTGTTTCATAATTTGGGACACTGTGCCATAATAGGGCCTTTTACCTTACTCGAATATTCGAGTAGCTCGAAATTCGAGTCGAGCCGGGACTTGGTTTCCGAACCGAGCCGAGCGCTCGATTAAAGCGAGCGGCTGGAAACAATTGTTTCGTTCGTCAATCGCTACCTTCATTGTGCAATCTACTCCAAATTTATAACCTGACGTTCCTGACGAGTGTCAAATGAGCTCGATTTTTGATCGACCCGCTCGCTTTTTGATCGAGCCGCTCGCTTTTTAATCGAGCCGCCCGATTCATTCGAGCAACTCGCTTTTTTCGAGCGCTCGGCTTGGATCGGTTATTCGAACCGAGTATATCCCGGCTCGCTTGTTCCGAGTACTCGAACAGCTCTAGCTAAAACTGATAAATAGCGCATTATACGCGGCTGTTGACTATTCGTGGCGCGCAAGATTTATATGTATCATCATATATTCTACAATTATTCATTTATCAGTGTGAAAATTGGTGAAAATCTTCCTTGTATATTAAGGAAAAACTTTGTCGGTGCAAGTTACATGTACCTCAAATTGCCTCGATACTTACCCTAGTAACACAAAATATTGGTTAAATATTTTTTCCAAATATTAAAAAAATAATTTTTTAGCCACACTTTTTAATATGAAAAAAAATGTTGATTCCAAATATTATATACACATACTGAAAATGTGAAATAATGGTTTAGAAAATATGAACTAAATATTCGTGGAATATAAAAGAAATATTTAGAAAATGTAAAGCAAATATTCTGGAAATGTGACATTAATATTCAGAATTCCAAAATAAATATTCAGGAAATGTAACATATATATTTAAAAACTGTAAATTAAATATTCAGACAATGTGGACTTCCGTTTCCGGTGCGACTGAGTGAGGAGTGTAAGTGGCTGAGTGACGAGAAGTGGAAGAGTGTAGAGTGTGAGAGTGGAGTGCAGAGGAAAAGAACTAGGGAAGGTGAAAGGTGGAGTAGCAGGAAGGTAGAAGGGAGAAAAGGAGAGATATAGGAGAGAGGGGAGACAGAGGAAAAGGGCGAGAAGAGTAGTTTTGAGGTTAGGAAGAAAGGCGGGATAAGACGAGCAAAATAGGCGCGAGAAGGAAGAGGTAGCTGGCGACATCGGGTGGTGTAGAAAGGAAAGAAGGAGATAAGGAAGAGAGAGGAAAGGGAGAAAGAGAGTGGCGACAAAGTAGTAGAAGGAGGAATTAGACGAAAGGCATAAGGGGGAAAAGAGAGAGCAGAAAAGGAATAAGGAAGGATAGCAAGGAATGGGAAACGAAAGGAAAGAGGCGGAGGAGAGGGGAGAGGAGGTAAAGAAGAAAGGTAGGCCGGCGAGTGCAGAAAGATTTAAGCTAGAAAGAAGAAATAGCACGGGGCGAATAGATGAACTGCTGAGAAGAAAAAGAGAGAGGCAGGAGGAGGAGGAGGTAGGGCTAGAGGAGGAAAAGGAAAAGGCGTTCAGAATAAGCAAGAAGGTAGCGAGATCACCAACGGAAAAAGGAGGACAAGATGGGGTCATAATAGAGACGCTGAGGCATATGAGGGAAGAGATAGCAGAAGGTAGGGAACAGGCGAAGGAAAGGGAAAAAAGGCAGAGAGAGTTGCTTAAAGGGGAGATAGAGGGGCTAAAAGAGGAGATGAAGAAGATGGGGGAAAAATGGGAGAAAGAAAAGGAGGAAATAAAAGAGGATTTGAGAGGGCTAGAGAAGTGAATTGAAAAGATAGAGAGAGAAGGAGGGAAGGGAGGGCGGCAAATAGAGGAGAGGTTAGAAAAGCTGGAAATAAGGGAGGAGGAGGGTGGGGCAGTAGGTAGGAAAGGGCAGGGAGAGGAGATAGAAAAAAGATTTAGGGAGCTGGAATGGAAGGTGGAGGAGAAAGAAAGGGAGGAGAGAAGGAAGAATATAGTGATATGGGGAGTGGAGGACAAAGAAAGGACAGTAAAAGAGGGAGTGGAGGAGTTATTTAAGATCATGGGGATACAGGAAGGAATCGAAACGGTAAGAAAGATAAGGGGGAGAGGAGAGATGGTGGTAGTGAAGCTAA
Organism: Andrena minutula; assembly: GCA_929113495.1. NCBI lineage: Eukaryota > Metazoa > Arthropoda > Insecta > Hymenoptera > Andrenidae > Andrena > Andrena minutula. The sequence continues at coordinate 30,958,102 of OV815995.1, read as the reverse complement.
GGGATAAGGATACGAAAAAAAGAGTGATGGAAGAGAAGAAGAAGCTAGCAGGGAGAAAAGAGAGAATTGAAGAGAAGTATAGAAGTAATAGCGGAAGGGGAGAGAAGGAAGGGGAAAAGGGTATGGGTGAAATATGGTAGAGTGCTAATAGAGGGAGGCTGGTGGAGGTGGGACGAAAAAAACGAGGTGCTAAGGGATATAGGGCGGGAAAGGGCGGAGACGAAGGGGAGGCAGGGGGAAGGAAAAGGAGGAAGTCAGAAAAAGGGTGGATAGAAGAGAGTAAGAAAAATGAGCAGCTGGCAAAGAGAGGAGAGACGGAAAGGAAAGGGTGGGAGGTAGTGTGGTGGAATGTAGCGGGGCTCGCGAAAAAGGATGCAGAATTTTGGAAAAGGATAGGAAGGTGGGACATTATAATAATGATGGAGACGTGGGTGGAGGAGAAGGGGTGGAGAGCGATAAGAGAAAAGCTGCCGAAGGGATTTGTATGGGATATGCAGGCGGCGAGGAGGGACAACATCAAGGGAAGAGCGAAAGGGGGAATGGTGGCAGGGGTACGGAAGGAGCTAATAGAGGGAGGCAATGGGAGGATAGCATTAGGAGAGGAAGGAATAGTGGAGGTGAAGGCGAAAATAGGAACAAAAAGGTGGAACTTTGTAGGAGTATACGTGAACGGGGACTTGGGAAGGAAATTAGAAAGAATGGAGGAATGGGCGGAGAAGGGAGAAGAAGAGGGGGAAACGCTAATAGGAGGAGATTTTAACGCAAGGACGGGAATAAAGGGAGGAGGGGTAGTGGGAGAGGAGGAAGAGGGAGTGAGGATGTCAAAAGACGGAACGGAAAACGCGGAGGGGAGAAAATTAGTGGGGTGGCTAGAGGAGAGAGGGTGGGGGATATTGAATGGGACTATGAAAGGAGATGAGAGGGGGGAATTCACGTATACAGGGGCAAGGGGGGAGACAGTCATAGACTATGTAGTAGGGGAAGTAGGCATAGCGGATAGGGTGGACAGCTTAGAGGTAGGAGAAGGAGTGGAATCAGACCATCACCCGCTAATAGTGAGGATAAGGGAGGAGAGACAGGAGAGAAAAAGGGGAGAGGAAAATAGGAGCGGGACGGAGAGGGGAGGATGGAATGGGAGGGGCAGGGAGAGATTTAGAGAAGAGGTGGCGGGGATAGGGGAGGAAAGAGGATTAGGACTAAAGGAGGAAATGCAGGAGGGATTGCAGAGGGTGAGACGGGGGTTGGAAGAGGGAGGGAAAGAAAGGGAGAGGAAAAGAATGGGATGGTGGGACGAGGAGTGTAGGATAGCAAAAGGGGAGGCAAGAAAGGTGTTGAGAAGATGGAGAAATGGGAGGGCGGGAGTTGAAGAGTACAGGGAGACAAAAAGAAATTATCAAAAAAAATGTGAAGAAAAGAAAAAGGAAGAAGCGGACAGGTTTATAAAGGATGCGGAGGAAGTAAGGAATGAGAAGGAAGTGTGGGAGATAGTGAACAGGGGGAGGAAGAGGAGGAAGAGGATAAGTGAGAAGATAGAAATGAAGGAGTGGAAGGAGCACTTTATGACGGTGCTGGGCGGAGTAGAAAGGCAAGTAGTGAGGGGGCAGGTAGGGAGGAGAAGAGAGGAGGAAAGGGACGAAGTAGCGTGGGAAGAGGTAGCGAGAATATTTAGAAAGTTGAGGGACAAGAAGGCAATGGGGGGAGATCAAATACCGAATGAGGTATGGAAGTATGGGGGGCTGGAGGTGCAGGGGTGGGCGTGGGGGATCATAAATATTATTATTTCAACTTTATTACCCTTTGACGTGACAGAGAAAGAAATATATGGTACAGATTAGGGTAAAGGCGAGGCCGCAGTGTAAACTGTTAATAAGCCTAACCATAATATAAACTAAAAATTACTTAATACTATGCATACTAATTCTAAATTTCCTTAAAACTAAATAGTAGTAGATATAATAGAAGATAAAAATTTTAGACACCAAAGAACAAATAGATGGTAACACGCGGGAAAGGCATAAAATGGGCTATAGAGGGAGGTGAAGACATAACAAGACAGCCCACACTAAAAGTGCTGGAGGATATGAAGCCGGGCTGCCTCTTTAAAGGCAGGAAAAGAATCAAGCTGTCGGACAGAAGCAGGAAGGGAGTTGTAATAATGCGCCGCTATATATGAGAAAGAGGATTCAAATTTGGATGTAGAGTGTAAAGGAATAGAGAGATGTGATTGTGAACGGGTTGAAACAGCAGTGGAGGAATGAAAGGAAAGGTTTGTACGAAGGATGTTATATAGATATGTCGGACAACTAGAGGTGAGTATTTTAAACACGAGACAGCATAAGTGGAGTTTCCATCTTTGTGACATACGTAACCAGGAGGATTTTACGAAAAGCGGAGAGATGTGATCAAACTTACGAACACAATAGGAGAAACGCAGACAAGAGTTCTGGACACGTTGTATCAAAGAGGTAAGACGAGAGGTGAGAAAAGGACTATATAAAACGTCACAGTAGTCAAACAATGATATAACCAAGGATTGTGAAAGGAGGAGTTTTTGAGTAGTGGAAAGTATATGGCGGGAGGGATATAAAAGACGAAGACGGTTGAAAGCTTGACGACATACGGTAGAGACATGGTTTTCGAAAGTGAGAGTAGAATCGAGTGTGATTCCCAAATTCCGAAGGGAAGTGGCAGGATGCAGCTGTATGGAGTCGATCGTAACTGTAATGGGAGGAAGAGCACGGAGAAGGAAAGAAGAGCCGAGCACAAGAATGGAGGATTTAGAAGGGTTAAGTCTTAGCCCGTGTCGAACCGCCCAATCAGATATTTTGGCCAGGTCGAATTCCAAATTATTAACGGCCTCGTTGATGTTATTTGGCGAAAATGTGGAGATAATCTGCATGTCATCAGCGTACATGCATGATATATTCGTCGTAGTAAGGCGAAGTAGATCGGCAACGAAGATATTAAAAAGTAGTGGACCTAACACAGAACCTTGTGGAACTCCGCATCTCACCGCTCGCGAGGAAGAGAATTTTGGCCCATCACGGTTTATCATAACCTGCTGAGTGCGTCCAATCAGGTAGGAGCGAAACCAAGAAAGTGATAAAGGAGACAGCCCATAAAATTTCAATTTAGCGATCAGCAGGTTATGATCGACAGTGTCGAACGCTTTGGAGAAATCAAGAGATGTAATGAGAGCAATGTTACGGGAGTCCATAGCACGTAAAATGGAGTCAGTGATGAAGAGTAGAGCGGTGGTCGTACTGTACCCACGTCTGAAACCAGATTGGAGGTCGGGTAGAGCATGAACAGACGAAATGAATTGGGAAAACTGTGCATAACATAACTTCTCTAGTAGTTTTGAGAGGAAGGGTGGTTGAGAGATAGGGCGAAGAGAATTAAGGGTTGAAGCTCCGGGAGTTTTGGGGATGGGTACGACAATATTGTTCTTCCACATGGACGGATAGGTGCCAGAGGAGATGGAGTGATTAAATATATGAATTAGGGGATCGAGGCAGGAGGGAATGCAGTATAAAAGAAGTTGGCCGGATAAGTCGAACGGATTTGAGGAGGTGAGTTTAATATATTTGAGGACAGAATAAAGGTCAGCGGGTGTAAAAGGGGAGAAAGAGAAGTGTGAAGGAGGATGTGTGTGAGCATTATTCAGGAAACTATTAGTTGTTTCAGACGAGATATAAGTATCCGGAATGGAATCGATGAAGTGATTATTGATGGAATTAGGATCAGGGAAAGGGAGAAAAGAGTTGGGATCGCGCCGAGGACGATAATAGCCTGCATGCGTGATGAGTTTCCAGAATTGTTTAGGAGATTTGGAAGAGGAAGAAAGATGATTGAAAAGAGCCCGTTTTTCGGCTCTAAGAGTTGCGGTACAGAGATTACGGAGTTGCTTATAACGGCGCCAGTGTAAAGGATTAGCAGTTCTACGAAATTTCAAGCTCGCCTGATTACGCATGCGCATGAGTTTACGTAAATTAGAAGTTAGCCATGGAGCGGTCGGTCGCGTTACACGCACACGCTCAATGGGAGCAAAGTGATCAAAAAGTGTAAGTGTAAGGGAGTAGAATATTTTTACTTTGTCATCTATAGAGCTGACTTCGTATATAGGCGACCAATCGATCATAGCAGCGACAGCATTAAAAGTATCCAAAGACATATCGCGGAGGTTTCGGCGTAGCACAAAGCGAACAGCGGTACGTGGTTTGACCATATCTAAAATGGCATAGACAAGAGAATGATCGCTTGCGTGGCTCATGTCATAGACACCGCTAGAATTAACCGGTAGATTGTTGCTAATCATAATAAGATCAATTAAGGAGGAAGAGGTGTTAGTCACCCGTGTAGGTAGGTTGATGATCTGATTCAGAGATAAAAGCGACATAAATAAGTTAATTGAGTCGAAACCAGAAGAATCGGATGAGCTGACATTAATATTAAAATCGCCCATGCAGATGATATAGTCAGAGAAGTTATATACATAGAGTAAGTAATCAAGCAAAGAGTCGATAGCAGACAAAGAGCAAGTAGGCGGTCGGTAGACAGTGAATAATGCAAGGCGCTTAGTGTTAACTGTAATATGCAGGCCAACGAAATCAAGCAACGGATCAGTTTCCGATAAATCGTATACAACATTATTGTTATTGATTGGTGCACAGCAAATTTCGCGTTTAACATAAACAGCAACACCCCCGCCACGTTGTTTAAGACATGATTTCCGATCAGACCGAAAGAAGGTGTAGCCAGGAATAGCGAGCGAGGACGAAGGTATAGCATCGGAGAGCCATGTTTCACTTACGGTTAGAACATCAAAATTAAGACTAGAAAGTAAATCAATTATTTCGGAAAAGTGCGCAACGAGTGACCTGATATTTATATGAGCAACTGAGAAAAGCTTGGGATTAATTACTACCGTATTATTTATTAGGCTGGAGCCAGAACCCGATTCATTCGCGGTAAGATACAAAGACGACGAGTTAGATGAGGTCGAGGAGAAAGCAGCAGATCTTGAAATGGCAGAGTCGGGAGTGAAGAATGGATGTGGAGCCCTAGTAGAGGCATAGTCCGAAGATGTAGGTGATCCAGCACTATCCAAGACGGTCCGAGTAACTGGAGCCTTGGACGGGGTATGTTGCGGACTGCCAGTTGAACGAGGCTGATGTAAATCGTCGAGCGGTAGTCAGTTAACGGTGTTGAGAGAAACACGCGACACTGAGGAAGTTGGCACAGACGTTCCAGCAGACGACCCAGCTGGACTGGGAGGCTCGTTTCCAACTTGAGGAGCTTGAGGGAGGAAAAACCGAGTAGCTTTTGAAATACTGTCCTTGCGAACGTATGTGATGCCTCTTCTCATCCAGACGTATTTGAAGTTATGGATTTTGGCAAATTGTTTTGCCTCCATGAAAATACGGCGCTCCTCTGCCGATGATCTTTCGTTAATATATATCATAGTTTCTGGCCAGTTTGGAAAGACTTCTATAGCTTTCAGATCCTTTTTGGTTCTTTTCTTGTTTAACCATGAGTCGCGAATGATGGCAGATGTAAAGCGCACAATCAGCGTTTTGCTTTTAGACTTCTTACTATCGATACAGGTAGCTGCTGCAACATCAGCATTAGCAAAGGCAACACTGATGGCAGTAGCAATAGAGGAGATAACTTCCATTGTATCGGTATTAGGGAAGTCCGGAAGTCCCGTGACGGCAAGTTCATGGTGCCAGTTTACTTCTTCAAGTCGCTGAAGACGTCGCGATATAGAAGAGATCATCCCTGTTGGCGCAGCATCCGTTGCAGAAGATCGAGGGGTATTAACGCACGTAGCAAATTTTCGTTCAAGGTCATCACATCGCGACGTAAGTAGCTGTTGAGCCGTGGATAGACCGTCAACACGTCGAGAAACGGCATAAAATGACCGCTGCAAATTTTCGACACGCTCCATGCATTCATTCAGCGTCGAGGTAATATCGTCGAGCTTGGAGAGACTCTGTTTTATGTCACTGAGACTGTGAAGTTGAGCCCGAATGTCAGATAAAGTGAAGTTTATGTTAGTCAAATCGTCCGGGATATACGATGTACAAGCCGAGTAATTGGTAGTAGGCTGAGTGACGGAGCCTGATGATCCGGTTGTTGGGTTGTTCAAATTAAGATTGTTGTTTAGTCCACAACCAGAACATAGACCAGACTTTGGCAAGAATTTCGCACATTGCATACAAGTAGGCATGGCGCTACGCCGTCGATAAGGTAGTAAATTAGCGTGTAATTAGCACTTTGTTATGCCGAGACTAGATGGCACCTGATACCTATATATCACGAGCACTGGCCGACTGACCTAGTGAGGTTGACTGAGTGTTGTATGTAAACAGAACTGTCAAGACCTCAACGGCTGTAGACGGTGAGTCGACGACCACGAATTCCTAGAATTAGTAATATTCTTTCCAGAAATATACAGCAACAGCGACAAGAAGCCGGCACAGCGGGTTATGACCAACAATCACGAGCACTTTAACTATGAAATGAAGTAAATAGACACCCACGAAAAAGCGGTTTGCCCGAGAAATTAAGGAAATAACGGAGAGCGATAATTGTTCGTACACAACGTAAAGCGCCACCTGGCTATCCTATATAAATAAGGTGTGGAGAGGAGAGGGGTGGCCGGAAGAGTGGAAGGAGGGGGTAGTAGTACCGATCGTGAAAAAAGGAGAAGGAAGGGGGGTAAAAGAATACAGGGGGGTGACAGTGATGCCTACACTGTATAAGGTGTATGCGGCAGTTTTGGCGGAAAGATTAGTGGTGGAGATGGATGAGGGTGGAATGGTGCCGGATAACCAGACGGGGTTCAGGAGGGGTATGGGGACAATGGACAACGTGTATGTACTAAATTATATGGTCAACAGAAGGATCGAGAAGGCAGGTGGAAAGATGATCGCGTTGTTCATTGATCTAAAGGCCGCGTTCGATTCAGTGGATAGGGAGGTGTTATGGAGAACATTAGAGGAAAGAGGGGTAAGTAAAGATCTAAGGAGACGTATAAAGGAAATTTACGCAGAGACGAAATGCAGGGTAAGAGTGGGAGGAGAGGAGAGTGAGAGCTTTTGGACAGCTAGAGGTGTAAGGCAGGGGTGTCCCTTGAGCTCACACCTTTTTAATATACTGGTGGCGGACCTAGAGGAAGATCTGAGAAAGGGGGGATGGGGTGGGGTAAGGATTGAAGGGGAAAAGGTAAGGTCTCTTGCATACGCGGACGATGTGGCACTGGTGGCGGAGGAAGAGGAAGAATTGGGAGGGATGATAGGAAGGTTAGAGAAGTATCTGGACAGGAAGAAGTTAGTACTAAACGTGGAGAAGACGAAAATCTTGAGATTCGCGAAAGGAGGGGGAAGAAAGAAGAAGCTAAGTTGGAGCTGGAAAGGAAGGAAAATAGAAGAAGTGTCAAAGTTCGTGTATCTAGGGTATGAGATAGGAAGGAATGGAAGGCAAGAGGGACAGGTGGCGGCAAGGGCAAAAAAGGCAGCGGTGGCGATGAGGCAGGTGTGGGGAATAGGAAAAAGAAAATTCCCGAATGATGTAGCGAGGAGGCTATACCTGTTTGATGCTCTAGTATGGACGGTGGAGAGTTATGGAGTGGAGGTATGGGGATGGAAGGAAAGGAAAGCAGTAGAAGCGACGCAGGAAAGATATATACGATGGGTATTAGGGGTAGAAAGGGTAACGCCGGGCTACATGGTAAGGAAAGAGGTGGATAGGGAAAAGCTGCAGATAAAAGCAGGAAGAAGAGCATGGAATTTCGAGATGAGGCTGGAGGAAGGAGGAGGGAGTATTAGCGAGAAGGTGTTGGGAGGAAATAAAGAAAAGAGAAGGCAAAGAGGGAAAAGTGTCGCCATGGGAGGAGGAAAGGAGAGGGTTTTACAGAGAAGTGGGGATAGGCATAGAAGTGGTGAAAAAGCTGAGGGAAATGGGGAGAGAGGGGTATGGAGAAATAGAGAAAAGATACAGAGAAAAGAACGAAAAACAAGCATGGGAAAAGATATGCGGGTCAAGATATAACAGGTGGTATAGGTGGATAAGGGGGGAGGGGGTACCAGGATATTTGAAAAACGGATGGGGGCAAAGTAGATGGAGGAGGATTGCAAGGTACCGGTTGGGGAATGAAATAAGGGAAGCAAGATATTGGGAAGATATGGAGAAAAGGGTATGCAGGGTGTGTGTGGGGAAAGGAGGAAACATGGGAGCACGTTTGGGAAAGATGCAAAGAAAGGGGGGATAAAAGTAGCTGGCAGGAGAAAGTAAGAGAGGTGCTGGGAGAAGAGGGAGAGGGGGAAGGGTGGCTAAGAGCGCTGGAAGAAGAGAGGAGCAGGGTCCAGGGGGGATAGAGGGGAGGATAGAGAGAGAGAGGGAGAGGGAGAGGGAGAGGGAGAGGGAGAGGGAGAGGGAGAGGGAGAGGGAGAGGGAGAGGGAGAGGGAGAGGGAGAGGGAGAGGGAGAGGGAGAGGGAGAGGGAGAGGGAGAGGGAGAGGGAGAGGGAGAGGGAGAGGGAGAGGGAGAGGGAGAGGGAGAGGGAGAGGGAGAGGGAGAGGGAGAGGGAGAGGGAGAGGGAGAGGGAGAGGGAGAGGGAGAGGGAGAGGGAGAGGGAGAGGGAGAGGGAGAGGGAGAGGGAGAGGGAGAGGGAGAGGGAGAGGGAGAGGGAGAGGGAGAGGGAGAGGGAGAGGGAGAGGGAGAGGGAGAGGGAGAGGGAGAGGGAGAGGGAGAGGGAGAGGGAGAGGGAGAGGGAGAGGGAGAGGGAGAGGGAGAGGCGTGCGAGGGCGATGAGACGAAAAGGCGAGAGTGTAAATAGTGTAAATATAGGAGAGATAGTTATAAGGGTAGGGAATAGGTTTAAGTAGAGTTAAGGAAATATAATAAAGTTTTAGCATAAATGTTTATATTTTCTACTTACTTGGTATTTGTATATCCGGTCGTCGAATTTGTATGCTTTCACTCTCAAAATCGGAGTCAGAGGACCGAATTATACACCGCTTTTTTGACAAGCGAGATCCTTTTTGGGATGGCATTCTACAAATTATGCGGGTTAACGAGTAAAATAATTAAAAATAAATTAATCTATTTCATTTAACATAACAGTATACACAAATTATAACAAATTATATACTTATACACTAATTAATTGCACAGATGAAGCAGTTCATATGCTGCAAAGTATGAATGGCATTTAACTAGAAATGCTTTGCTCAAAATTTCATGCAATGTATATGAAACAATTTCATCAGTGAATTTATCAAATTTAAATAATCCTATTATTTTGGATTTGACAGGGAATTTATACAAATTTTCCAATTGTGTTGATAATTTCCCAACTACTGTATTTTTTAAAATATCTGTGACTTGTAGGACATGGCCATTGTTTAAAAAGACATAACAGTCACGTAATCCGTAAGCCTTTATTTTAAAATAAGGTAGTTCTATTATTTTTTTATTATTTTGTATATTAACAATTATTTCGGTGTTAACATTTTTTGTTACCGTAGGTGTTCCATTTTCCGATAATCTATTTGCTATTTGTGCTAAAGGTTTATTCCACCTACGTAGCATGCCTACTAATTTTCCCAAATAGTTTTCGAAGGGGAAACAACTTAATTCCTCTAACGAATATTTCAGATTTTTAACGTCGTCTGTAATGTGCACCAAGTTATGAACATTATATGTACAAAATTCTCTGCCATACAAAACGCAACATTTCTTAACGAATATAAATAGCATTTGCCGAGCTGCATTTAGCCACTCTGCGTTCGAATGTAACTTAGGGTGTAATAGAATTCTAATAGCTGCATGAAATAACAAAAAGTGATCGTAATAATCATTTGAAAGAATTCGCTTCAAAACAATGGGCCCCAAATATAATAGAAATAGACGAAACTCTGTAGCTTTAAATCTAGGCAATTCCGATATGGGTCGTGATGTACGATTAAATTCAGAGGGTACATATTTTGCAAAAAAAATCATTCTCCTTGATAGTTTATTTCTACAAGGTAATGCAAGCTGTTTCTTGTACCAATGGCAGAGTAGTTTTTTCATTACCCCTAAGCAACATAAATGCATATAATCTAAAGCAAAATGTTCTATTATATCCAATTTAATTATATTTAACAGAGGTATCCTTTGATCGTTCTGATGATGACCAATGTCATCAAAGTCTTCAAAATGGGAATGTGTTCGAGCACTCGCATTATGTGTTACATAAATAATTCGGTTTTTGTCACTTCTACCCTTTTCCGTACATCTTTCGCAACCCTTGTGACCCGTATGTCCTTTAATGTTTTTTAGAAATGCTCTTGCAGGCGCGTCACATGTAAAACATATGAGAGTTACATTAAAATTACTACCATCATAAAAAAGTCCATGTTCTAAAAGATCGTTTAATTCGTGTATAAAATCATTTAAATATTCGGTCAAGGAATTTGGTTTTGAATCCCCATAATATAATGCTATCGGAAAAGGACACACCGTATAGTCTTTCAGTAATACCTTGCACAAAATAGGCCAAAACTGTTTGTTAGAACTTTTTGCAAGGGGAATGCCATCGACATTAATAATTAATCGAAACGTAAATGTTTCTTTCAGCTCACTTAATAAATTTTCATTTTGCAACAGATTTAATAAATTCCCCTTTATACCAAAATACGTATACTGAGCTATCGTGTTCTTTTTGCTAATAGTTGGTACAATATTTGATGACCGGTTAGTTTTTAACACAGTTCGCGCATCCCGTGGAATTTTATACTCCGGAAAAATGTCCTTCAATCCTTTTAATAAATTACCGAGTTGGGAATGGTTGATTTTGTTTTCAAGGGACCATGTTTTTAACAAAGTAATTAATTTCAGATTTCTAAAAGCAGCAGATTGATTATCTTTAATACTATAATTTGTTTCATTTGTGTTATTTGTAAGATCAACGTGTTGATTTATATTGAAATCCGATATAACAGGATTATGAATTATTGCTTGCGAATTACTTGGCACAATTCTATTTGAATTCTCTACTCTACCGAGACTCCGATTTTGGAAAAAAGCTATCTCTTTCTTTATAAATTTATATTTTTGGTATCGCTTACGTTTCTCCGACATTTTTAAATTAGAGTTACTGCAAACTATAAAATGGGATATGATGAAATACTATCATTGCGAACTTTAATTGTGAATTAACAGTTATGTAGAGCATGAAATAAATATATTGCATATGTAAATGGACTTACCTTTTCTCTGAATGACAAAACGAGTGATAACTGATCTCTTAATATTAATTATTTTTCGGTTCACCGTCTCACAGCGTGATTACAAACTGGTGTCGAGATTGACAAGGCCACTACACAACCATATTGAATTGCTACGCAAACAGTCGATTGTCAACTGATTAGTCGAAAACGCGGTATATTAATTTTTACATAATATAAAATGAATATTTCAAGGCTCGGATGCAATCAGGGGACTAGCGCTCGAAAATCCGCTAGACATAATCCATGTTTTTCAACGTTCGCCGTTAAGGAGTATCGAGGTAATTTTGAGGTACATAACTTGCAGCGACAAAGTTTTTCGTTAATATACAAGGAAGATTTTCACCAATTCACATACTGATTAATAAATAATATATCGTCGTGTCTTCTACAATTATTTATTAATCAGTGTGAAAGTTGGTGAAAATCTTCCTTGTAATTAAGGAAAAACTTTGTCACTGCAAGTTATGTACCTCAAAATTGCCTCGATACTTCTTAACGGTGAACGTTAAAAAACATGGATTATGTCCAGTATTATTTTATAATGAAATATTATTACTTCTTTTAACATAAGGGTTCAGTGCATACATTTTACGGCTTCGCTAATTTTCTGAGTTTTATATTTCAAGTCTCATAACGATCCGTTAATATTTACTCGAGATATCGCAATTTATGTTTAAAAAAATATTGACATTGGTCGAAAAAAATTTTTTCGTTTATAATTTTTATCACGAATACTATACTGATTTGATAAAAAAAACTGTAAATAGAAAAAATGTGTGCCGTGACGAGGTTTACAACACTAAATTTTTTAAAATATACAAAATTTAATTTTCCAATTTTTCTTAGCGTTTGAACAATACTTTTCCCATTTTCGAGCGCTAGTCCCCTGATTACATCCGAGCCTTTTATTTCCCGAACTTTCCGTAACAAATGATTTGTTTCAACCAGTAAACAGATATTTACTTTATATTTGAAAAAAATGGTTTTTCATAATATAAAATGAATATTTCCCGAACATTCGGAATAAAATGTTTTCTTTCTACCAGTAAATAAATATTTTCTTTATATTTGAAAAAGAATATTTTTTTCATAATATACAATGAATATTTCGCGAACATTCGGAAAAAATGTTTTCTTTCTACCATTCAATAAATATTTACTTTATATTTGAAAAAAGAATATTTTTTTCATAATATAAAATGAATATTTCCAGCATATTTGGAAAATATATTTGCTTCTTAATCTAGAATAAATATTGTATATATGTTTAAATATCAAAAGGAGATTGAACCTCTTCTTAATATTGGATGTATGTGCATTCAATATTTTGTGCTACTAGGGATTTTTAACGGCAAACGTTGAAAAACATGGGTTATATCCAGTATTACTTTTTAATGAAATATTATTACATTTTTTAACATAAGGGTTTTATGCTTACATTTTACGGCTTCGCTAGAATTTTCTGAGTTTTATGTTTCAAATCTCATAACGATCCCTTAATATTTACTCAAGTTATCGCAATTTATGTTTAAAGAAATAATGATTTTGGATGATGAAAAATTTTTTGTTTATAATTTTTAGCTCGAATAAGAATAATTCGATAAACAAATTGTAAATAGAAAAAATGTGGTTCGCGATCAGCTGTACAACACTATATTTTTTCAAATACAGTTTAACATTTAATTTTCCAATATTTCTTAGCCTTTGGACAATAATTTTTCCCATTTTCGAGCGCTAGTCCCCTTATTGCATCCGAGCCCTCAATTAACTGTGTTCTAACTTTTTTCATTAATAATTTTCTAATGAACGATTTTCACATCATATTTATATGTATGGTTGTTCATATTCTAATGTAAACGGATAGTTTAAAAAATCTCGCTGTATGCTTGGGAATACAGGAAATATGATATAATACATCGGAATACTTGCTAATCAAAAAATACACCGTAACGATAAAATAGGTTATGGCACAAGGAGTTCTTTTTTCTTGTTTCTCTGTGCAAGCTAAACTTAGAAAATGTTTAAATGCTCCACGCTCCATTTCGCATCAGTCCGCAAAATGCAAATACCTACCACAAGCGAATCCAAGGCATTTATCGGCAATGTATGTATAACTGTATACTCACGATCAGTTTGCTTGCGAATTTCGATCAAATGAAATTTCTCACAAACCCAATCGTAATAATTCAAAAGTTCGTCTTCCTCCTAGAGGACGTCTTTTCCGTGCTCGGAGGAAACGAAACCATTTGCATTATTTATTTAACCCCCTAGCTCTGTTTCACCTAAAATGGCTTGTATATACGCGTAGTATGTACATTCCCTGATAACCAGGTCTGCCAGCTGATCCGGCGCAGTTTATGTCCGCATTCAACTACGGATCTGCCGGCAGACCTTGACAAGGCAGGAATTGCTGCGGATCTGCCGTTCATCTGCCGGCAGATCCGCAGCAGATCCTGCTGCCCGTCCGACACATCCAATAGCGCCATCTGAAGGCAGGGTCTGCTGCGGATCTGCCGTCCATCTGAAGGCAGACCCTGGCTGTGTTCCGATTCACGCATTATGCGCATAGAGCGCAGCGCAGACGCTGCGCGCATGAACCGCGTTCCGTTTCCAGCAGCGCATGAACCGCACTAACGAAACGGAACGGGTTTCGATGCGTCTGATGCTCGTGAGGTTACGCGGGAATGTTCAAACTTACTTACAAATAGCTATGCAGTTGGATGGATTACGGTTAATTTAATTCGAGACTTTTGGCCGGTGGTCGAAGCACGCTTCCTAACAACATCGGTTACTTCGTCTTAAGGATCGGGGACCGACTCCTAACGAAATTTGATGGCTTTATTGCTGGATTTTCTCAACCCGAGTTTTTCTATTCTTCTTGAACAGCGATAATTATTGAAAGCGAAGACCATATTTTATGAGTTTTACAGGACGAACTGCTGCTTACCCAACGTAATTTGGTAAACAGATGTGTAAAGGAAAAATGAAGTTATTTATTATCCGCATCCGGGGTAAATTCAAGGTTTTGAAGGCTATTGAATAGAACCGTAGGCTCTCGTACGTTTTCTGGATTAGAGTATAGCTGTAAAGTTAGCATTATAAGAGCACGCTCGAAAAACTTAGCAGTAAAAGCCTTTAAGAAATAGAAATGCGCGCTACGTATTTGCTTCCTTCCTCATCTTTCGTTTCGACCCTGCCTAAAACCTTCTAGGGATGTGTTGTTCGCTTCGAAATTGAGTCTGTTACGTTGGTTGCAATTCATACAGCGAGTGCAGAGATGGCAGTACCAATTTCGTAGAATTCCCTAGAATCCTCCAATTTCTAGCTTATAATGCGTGCAGCAAGTGCAGAAAATAAAAGCATGGGCAGTCAATGCGCATATTACGCGCATGCGTATTTGTCGCTTTACGTGTGCTTCTGTATTCTGGTTTTTTATATGAATTGCTAATTTGAAGTGTCTAATTAGTTTTTATTCTTATAACAGAGAAAGTAAAAATTTACGTTGTAACAAAGTTTGAAGCAATAACATAAAAATGTCCATTTGATTGGAATTACAGAATTAACGTGGGGTAATTCTGGCCATGATTTTTCTTTATAAAAAAAGTGGGAAAACTGTAAAATTAATAAAAAAAATATTATTTTTATGTTTTAAAATTAATTACTGTATACATGAATCACAAATGTATTCTTCAGGGGTATTCCATCCTGAACATTCTTCATATTATTATATGCCCATAAAATTTAATTGTTTCATTTTGGGTTTTTATGTGGAAGCGTGTAAAGTAATATTCCTGGCTTCATTCTGCCTTATTCATAATTCTTTTATGTCAGTTGCATTTAAGCCAGAAAAAAAGTAATGTTAAAAGCTGGCTACGATTACCCCTCAATTTTGGCCGGTCTTACCTCACAACACATTTTGAAATAATATAGTAATACACTGCATTGAATTTTCATATCAATGAAAACAATAATATTTTGGAAGAATGTTAAATTATAAAAAGGTGAGAAATATAGCGTAAAAGAACGAAATATACAATAAGCATTTATTGCCATGTAGCATATATGTAGGTTATATTTTCTGTCACTTCGAGTAGCGGACCACATAATTTCGTGCATGTTTTTCAAAGCGTACGTAAAGCGACAAATACGCATGCGCGCATGAACTGCACGCTTCATGCGCTATAAGTGGAGAATTCTAGAGAATGCTATGCGCCACCAACGCAACCAATGCACGCATAGACTGAAGCGGAACGGTTTTCTCTGCAGTCTATGCGCATAATGCGTGAATTGGAAAACAGCCCCTGCCTTGTCAGACCCTGCTGTCCATCTACTGACAGCCCACACAGCACAACGTCTGGCAACGCCTTAAAGACGTCTACAAGGCGTCTCAAAGACGCCTTAAAGGCGTCTTGTTACAAATCAGGACACTCAGACCGTCTGAACGTCTTGATTTGTAACAAGACGCCTTTAAGGCGTCTTTGAGACGCCTTGTAGACGTCTTTAAGGCGTTGCCAGACGTTGTGCTGTGTGGGAGACTGCAGGCAGGGTGGTTATCAGGGTTGTACATAGATACGAAATTATCTAGAAAGTTCTTTTAACATTTTCTGATTTCATTGTTTCGTTAAATTTTACTTTTTGGTATTAGAAACTTTTTCAGGTATTCTGTATCTGTATATAAAAAACAACTTCAAAAAAGTAAAAAAATACGCCAAGTACATGAAATCATATAAATCACAAAAAATAGAAGATAATAATAATCTTTGTAAAAAGAAGTGAGATCCCCATCAAAAACTTTAAAAAAGTAAAAAAATACGCCAAGTACATGAAAATCACAAAAAATAGAGGATAATAATACCCACACAGCACAACGCCTGGCAACGCCTTAAAGACGTCTACAAGGCGTTGCTAGACGTTGTGCTGTGTGGGTAATTACAAAATTAGAAAAAGATGTGAAATCAAAATGAGCTGCCAGTACATAAAGATGCTTTCCAACTGCACTTTAGATGACACAACTACATATGCACAGCTAAAATTCCATTACTCATAATGGCTATTTATACAAAGAAAAAATGTATTAAATAATAATATGCAGATATATTTTTATACAAATAAATATTTTAATACGAATAAATATTTGATTCAAAATACTTGGTGCTGCGCCCCGAATTGGTGTTGCTAAACTCAATAAATATGTATAAATTGCATTAATCCTTTTCTTTCTTTCTTGTACGTGTATGCAAGTGTGCGTGCGTGTGCATATGCTACGTATGGCATTAGAATTAAATATATGTAGAATAAATCTGACTGCGTTTCTAATATGTGCATGTATATTTTTTTTATATTGTAATGGAGTTGTTGTAAATTATTAATTAATACTAAGGTAATTAACATTTTTTCGGTTGCGCAGCGCCAAGTATTTTGAATCAAATATTTATTCGTATTAAAATATTTATTTGTATAAAAATATATCTGCATATTATTATTTAATACATTTTTTCTTTGTATAAATAGCCATTATGAGTAATGGAATTTTAGCTGTGCATATGTAGTTGTGTCATCTAAAGTGCAGTTGGAAAGCATCTTTATGTACTGGCAGCTCATTTTGATTTCACATCTTTTTCTAATTTTGTAATTATTATTATCCTCTATTTTTTGTGATTTTCATGTGTATGGTGATTTCTTGGCGTATTTTTTTACTTTTTTAAAGTTTTTGATGGGGATCTCACTTCTTTTTACAAAGATTATTATTATCTTCTATTTTTTGTGATTTATATGATTTCATGTACTGGCGTATTTTGTTACTTTTTTGAAGTTTTTTTTTAAGTTACAACTTAACGTAGAACTTATATAGAAATAGAGTGGCATTTTGCAATAGTAAGTGTAGACTACAAAATGTGTCCGAACGAGGTGAGAGCGTATGGCAGAAAGTCTTGTTGCTGGAAATTTAAATGCTAATGGTAATAATTCAACAAACATAAACAAACAGATCCAATATTTTCAACACACAATTGATTGGTTTTGGTATAAAATTAGTTTAGTATTAGTATAATTATTGGTGAATTGAAATATTGTTAATTAATGACTACCTAAAAAATTAATAAATTAATGAATGCATGTCAAATACTGTGGATGTTATATTAAATTATTACGAATGTCTTTCACAATAGATTGAAAAGCATCAAGGGAGATGTGTTTTCAGCGTACTTTCTTCACCAATATGACTTGCTCTACATTGCAAGCAGTCCACCATAATCTATTTTGTTAATAATTCTTAATGCTATGTCTTTTGACAATTTTTGTCAATTTACCTTATTTGACAAATATTCAGAAACTTGTGTGAAAGAAGATGCTCTGTCTATCTATCTATCTAATCTTCTCCGGACAACCTCCAAGCCTATGCATCCCCTTCATTTCTATCCATCCAAGCCTGTGCGTCCCCTTCATATCTATCCAAGCGTCACCTTCATTTGTATCCAAGTCCTGTGTGTCCCCTTCATTTCTATAATATATAATATAAACGTTACATAAAAACTCTAAATTGCTGGTATAAAAATATCTAGCAATTTAAAAGCAATGCAATTTGTTACAATATGTATGTATTAATATAATATGTTTTCAGCGCAATCACTTTTAAATTTAAAAGTGACCGAACCATTGCGCTGAAAACATATTATATTGATAATTACGGTCGAAATTGTATTTATAAATAACTTTTTAATATATATGTATTATTTTGTACATGCATGGTACAAATTTCCAGGAACTTATGCGAAAGGAGATGCTTCTCAGTCGAACCATCTCCGGACAACTTCCAAGTCTGCGACTTTACATAAGAAATCTATTAAAAAAAATTTGGCGACTTACGTTATTAATTGAGACAATAATTCAGTCTCCTACGTAGTGTAAAAACTCGTGACATTTCAAATTGGGACAATTTACTTTATTTGACACTTAGCACTTAGGTTATAAAATTCAAAATAGTATATATATATATGTACGTACAATGGCGGACGACGAACGAAGAACGATACATGTGTTGTCTGAAGGTGTGTGTGTAACGCGTGTATACGTATTATGTGGACGACAATTTGGCTTGGAGAATCAGGAGAAGAATCATAAGAAGAATCTTAAACCTATCGGATCTGACCGATCCATGAAACGATATTACGATATCTCTGTCATGCGTGGACCGATTTTATTGAAATTGGTCTTATTCGAAAGCCGATATGCGGTTTACATAAGAAAAATGCCTTTAAATTTACAAAATATTGCAGGCGTGATGAGATATTAATGTATAAATATCAGAATTAGGTTAGAGTGTCTCCGCGACGAGTAAAGGTACACAGTGATACCAGATCGAGGACGGGTGCCCTCGAGAATTTCCCCCACCTCGCGCACACTACGCCGGAGCAGCGCGTCCGTGAGGTGGACTCCGAAGCGCCGAGCTCACGGACGCGCTGCTCCGGCGTAGTGTGCGCGAGGTGGGGGAAATTCTCGAGGGCACCCGTCCTCGATCTGGCATCACTGAAGGTACACGGTAGCGACATCGACATATACCGGGTGTTTTTCATGTACTTGGCGTCGAGACGCTACCGCGTCTCTAGATTCGGAAAACTTACTTTATTTAACACTTAGCACTTAGGTTATAAAATTCAAAATAGTATATATATATGTACGTACAATGGCGGACGACGAACGAAGAACGATACATGTGTTGTCTGAAGGTGTGTGTGTAACGCGCATATGAGCTATTCCACGTCAAAACGGATAGAGGGAAAATTTAGTTTCACCGATTCTCTTCAAAATTACAGTATGTGTCGATAACCTTGCAAAAATAAAGTATACTGAATTATAGAGGCCTATGTCAAATAGTTTTCGAAATATTTAATGTTAAATTCTTAAAAATTGGAACAAAATCGGCTGTCGCGTCATCACTTAAACTGTAATATCTGGGTCATTTTTACAGATAATGTCTCCGTCATGGGCTCATTTTAAAGCTAAAGGAATGCTTTCTCAACCCGTATATAGAATATTTTATTTATTGTTAATAATCTTGACAGTAATTGATGTTAAAGTTTCAAATCCCGATTTGACGTCGTTCCCCCCCCCCCATGTTCCGGCTTGAAAAAAATACCATTCGATTCGTTGAGCCTTCAGCTAATAAATGCGTTTTTCAAAAAAGTGGAGAGATTTTGGGAACAGTTAACGAAAAAATCAAACTTACGATAGTGCACACCGCTTAGAACTGCATGGATCCCATGCTCAGTCCGCACGCACGCGTTTTCAAAACAATCGCCTAGAGTAGGAAAGTATTTATATACGATGCGACAAAACAAACTTTTCGTTCAGTGTTTTCGGTATTCTCGAGAAAAATAATAGGAATATCTGCTTACCATACAAAAGATTAGCAATAGTAGGTAGCTTTTAGTGATTCTTCCTTTTCTTTTTTTACATGTTGTCACTGAACAAAAAGTTTGTTTTGTCGCATCGTATATAAATACTTTCCTACGCTAGGTGATTGTTTTGAAAGCGCGTACGTGCGGACTGGCCATGGGATCTGTGCAGTTCTAAGCGGTGTGCACTATCGTAAGTTTGATTTTTTTGTTAACTGTTCCCAAAATCTCCACTTTTTTGAAAAACGCATTTATTAGCTGAAGGCTCAACGAATCGAATGGTATTTTTTTCAAGCCGGAACATGGGGGGCGGGGGGAACGCCGTCAAATCGGGATTTGAAACTTTAACATCAATTACTGTCAAGATTATTAACAATAAATAAAATATTCTATATACGGGTTGAGAAAGCATTCCTTCAGCTTTAAAATGAGCCCATGACGGAGACATTATCTGTAAAAATGACCCAGATATTACAGTTTAAGTGATGACGCGGCAGCCGATTTTGTTCCAATTTTTAAGAATTTAACATTAAATATTTCGAAAACTATTTGACATAGGCCTCTATAATTCAGTATACTTTATTTTTGCAAGGTTATCGACATATACTGTAATTTTGAAGAGAATCGGTGAAACTAAATTTTCCCTCTATCCGTTTTGAGGTGGAATAGCTCATATACGTATTATGTCGACGAAAAATATCTTGGAGAATCAAAAGAAAAATCTACCGTTTTCGACTGATCCATGATACGATATTACGATATCTCTGTCATGCGTGGACCGATTTTATTGAAATTGGTCTTATTCGAAAGCCGATATGCGGTTTACATAAGAAAAATGCCTTTAAATTTACAAAATATTGCAGGCGTGATGAGATATTAATGTATAAATGTCAGAATTAGGTTAGAGTGTCTCCGCGACGAGTAAAGGTACACTCAGCTCAAACGATTGTGGCCGTTCGAGATTCGATTGCATTCGAGCTTACCAGGGTCCGCTTTTTCACATCGCTAACATTCTACAGTATTTCATGAATATGGTGAGGGCACTGCCAAGCCACAGGTTCCCGTCTAGAACACTTTTAATTCATGATGAAACACCACTGTGGCACCATCTGCCTATGATTGTCATAATTATATAAATCTGCGCGATCGGCTCTGTTCACGATGCTGTAGCGTAAATGACGCCAAAAATAAATGTCAAATGACTTTTATTACAATGAACCTCAAAAAAATCATAATAATTTTGAGACTGTAAACGATAAATTTGTAATGTCCAAAATAAATAAATCAAGGGATTTATAATGGAAGGCACAAATAAATAGAGGGGGATGGTGGGGTAATAAAGAATAGAATGGAAACGAATGTTATATATCTCGTAGAGATGACAAGAAAACCAGAATACTGAGATGTATAAAGTCTTGTGGTATTTTATTCCTAGCAGTCCTCATAGATTAAAATCCAAGACGCTCATTATTAGTGGAAATTATTAGTAGAGCAAAGAAATATGCATTTATTTCAAAATTTACTATCCGTTATTTTATGTTAACAACGGGAAAATAAACATAACCGCAGCAATGTAGATTAAATGTTGTGACAGGACTGCGCGAACATCATCCGTTAATTTCACGCTATATCTGTCACTCTGTCCTTGCGAGCGGCGGACGCGGGCTTTTGTTGCACAATAATAACAACGGACAAAATTGAAATAAATTAAAAAAGGTAGTAAAGTCACTTTGCCGCAATGGGGAAGATGACTGCAACTTTCTCCCACCTGTGACGCCACCAGCGCACGTGTCACCAGTTATCGGGTGTTTCATTTGAATTTAAACTCGGGTTAAATAAAGAATAAATTATCTTATTTTACTTCTTAATTTCTATTTCTATAATAAGTGCATGTATCTATATTTATTTTTATTATTACTATATTATTAGCTATTATTAGTTATGTAGATATAAAAAATTAATCTGCATCATTTAGGTTATAAAAAATCTTTAATACTGTATTACATGTTATAAAACATTGTTATAAATCTTGATTACTGTATTACATGTTATAAAACAGTGTATTTTCTTTTAATAATTCCCAACCATTCTCATTTAGGTATGTCGTGTTACCAAGTTTCAATCCCCATACCCTTGTCAAAAGTATAAGTCTGGCAAAACCAAGTTCAAAGCCGTTTATGTATTGTGTTATTTCCTCTTCTTCTTGGACCCCTCTGTAAGTTACTTCTCGTTTCAATGTTGCATCTCCATCTTAGAAAAGTAATATCGTGGTCCTCTTCTTTACAGTTGCATGTTGTTTGACTGTTATTCTGCTTTACATACTGAAAATAATCATTATGGTCAAATGCTCTGCTTTTGAATGCCATCTTTTGGGTTCATTTTAATAAATAAAGTTCTTAATTTGGTATGTGGATGTCAGTATATTTATTATATCTAACAAAATAATTGAGTTAATGTTTCGATACAAAACCTTAGTTACATACTTCATACATTCCACAAATTAAAAATTCGCGCGCAAATTATTCACACATGCGCACTCATGCAAAACCGCAGTACATGCGCTAGTGGCGTCCTCTGCGCCGAGCTTTGCGTCATCTTCCCCATTATGAAGTGACATTACAATGCATGGAACAATTAAACAAAAAGAAATAAATTATGAAGTAACATACAAAATAAGTAGGAAAATAAAAATTCTGATAAAGTAAAAACATAAAAATGCTGCGGTTATGTTTATTTTCCCGTTGTTAACATGAAATAACGGATAGTAATTTTTGAAATAAATGTATATTTCTTTGCTCTACACTTTTCCACTAATAATGAGCGTCTTGGATTTTAATCTATGAGGACTGTTAGGAATAAAATACCACAAGACTTTATACATCTCAGTATTCTGGTTTCCTTGTCATCTCTACGAGATATATAACATTCGTTTCCATTCTATTCTTTATTACCCCACCATCCCCCTCTATTTATTTGTGTCTTCCATTATAAATCCCTTGATTTATTTACTTTGGACAAGACTTTATTCATCTGAGTATTCTGGTTTCCTAACCCTTGCCATCTCTACGAAATATATAACATTTGTTTCTATTCTATTCTTTATTACCCCGCTATCCCGCTCTATTTATTTGTGTCTTCCATTATAAATCCCTTGATTTATTTATTTTGGACATTACAAATTTATCGTTTACAGTCTCAAAATTATTATGATTTTTTTGAGGTTCATTGTAATAAAAGTCATTTGACATTTATTTTTGGCGTCATTTACGCTACAGCATCGTGAACAGAGCCGATCGCGCAGATTTATATAATTATGACAATCATAGGCAGATGGTGCCACAGTGGTGTTTCATCATGAATTAAAAGTGTTCTAGACGGGAACCTGTGGCTTGGCAGTGCCCTCACCATATTCATGAAATACTATAGAATGTTAGCGATGTGAAAAAGCCAACCCTGGTAAGCTCGAATGGAATCGAATCTCGATCGGCCACAATCGTTTGAGCCGAGTGTACACTCAGCTCAAACGATTGTGGCCGTTCGAGTTTCGATTGCATTCGAGCTTACTAGGGCTGACTTTTTTGTATCGCTAACCTTCTACAGTATTTCATGAATATGGTGAGACGGGAACCTGTAGCTTGGCAGTGCTCTCACCATATTCATGAAATACTGTAGAATGTTAGCGATGCAAAAAAGTCAGCCTTAGTAAGCTCGAATGCAATCGAATCTCGATCGGCCACAATCGTTTGAGCCGAGTGTACACGGTAGCGACAGTCGACATATATATATATATATAGTATATATATATATATATATATATATATATATATATATATATATACAGGGTGTTTTCATGTACTTGGCGTCGAGACGCTACCGCGTCTCTAGATCTAGAAGTGAGAGCAAATAATTTCAAACCTAATTGATACGCGAAGAGGAGAAGGATTAAAACCTATTCATTTCCTTCTTTTCGAACCTAGACAGTTGAATGTATAAAAGTAATTGTGTTAATCTACCCAATCTACCCAAAATAGATTGTGCGAATACTTTAAATATCGTTTAATTAAATGATAATACAGTTCGTAATTATTTAAAGTACCAATGGCCGCATCTACTCAAATAATTTTATATCTTCGAAATTTAGAAATGGTCAAATGTTATTTTCCAAATATTACTCAAATATTAAAGTGCTTTTGAGCTTGAATGAGTCGAATAATGTGGGTTTTAACTTGTTTGGAAAGGTAATACACACAACAATTATTTCTCATGCCACAAAAGAGCATGAATATCAAACGATTAAACCTATGTATGTAGGTATTTAGTTTCAGTATCGACAGGGACCATCTTTTATATTACGAGTACAGTATTGTCTCCGTATGTGCCCGCTGGTCGGGACCGGCGTTGGGCATTCAGAATGCGCAGATCCCTAATTCCGAGTATGCGTTTCTCGCTTCTTTCTGGCCGAAGGAGTGAGCGAGATGGACCGGTTTTCTTGCGCGCGGGCATGCGAGCACTCAGATGTAGAGACACTATAATAAGAGTCTGGACACGAGTGACAGTCCGCCATGTTTGATCGAAATCCCACGAGAGAGAAAGAGATATACGCCATTTCACTCTTAACCACTCTTAACAACTCTTACGTTTATGGTAGCAATTCTATGGCAATGCACTGCGCATTTAAATATGTATAATAAAAAAACATATATCAAATCGAACACAAAATTTAGTTTTTTACTTTATATCTTCATTATCTTGGTATAATGGACAGATTTAAAAATCAGCGGGAATAGATGAAAAATGACGGGCCAATCAAAAACCCAAATGCACATTTTCAGATTAATAGTGTTACGCTATCGCTTGAATATGGCCGCGGAAATGTATATAATCGATATGTAGAGTACGTAGGAGCGAGATTTGAAACGGAGGATGAGAAAGAGTTTATTGTAGAGCCACAGCCATCTTTAATACTAGCCGTGTTGAACAACGTGGCAACACTGCTCATGTGAGGATCGGAAGTCCGACCGAGTCCGACTCTTCCATCTTCGGAGCCTGGCAAGTCTTGCGGTGGACTTTGTTGATAGACGTTGATTAACGCTTTTTCAGAAAAATTGATGCGAATATACGTAATTTTTTAATAATTACATACCAAATAATATATAAATAGTACAATTTTTTGTGGTTCGATAAATTTCCTCACCACCTCAGGGGTATTACCGTGGCGCGTTACCGTTTGAATCATAAAGTGGGTGGTTCGCCAATAGCCCTATCATCCCACATAATAAAATAAAATAAAAACGTAACAAAAATAACACCAATGTGATCAGAACTAAAAAAAAAATTACAATGATATGATCTACCTGAAAGAAAACATTACAAAAAATAACAATGATATGATCTACCTGAAAGAAAACATTACAAAAGATAACAATGATATAATCTACCTGAAAGAAAACAGAAATAATCTTTAAAATAAATCGACTAGAATGTTAAATCTTGAAATAGGGTACTAATCAAATAAAACAAACTATGTACATACATACATATTAAAGAAAATACACATTTATAAGTTAACTTGTTACTACTCTAACTAAAAGTCTTCAATTTCCGTTTACTAGAAGCAACATTTCTATTTATATCTAACTGATTATTGTTTATATTTTTTACATAGTCATTTAATAAAATATTTGAAAAAACAGATAATAATTTAAACAAAATATCGTGGTATTCTTTTCCACAAATGCACGTTTCAGAAAATGGCAAGAAATCCGAATCTGATCTAATACTAAGATATGTTAATCTACATAAAATATTTTTGTGATTCTCAGACCGTAAAAATTGAGATTCCAAATTATTATCATTTATTATGGCTTCCATTATTGCACACATATGAATCAATAAGGTTGTTACTTCCTCAGTGGGAATAGAAAGGCCTCCTCTTTGTAAATGATCAAAATATACATTTTCTACAGTGTTTCCTTTATCCTCTACAATCAGGTACATCAAGTAGCGCGAATTTATATCGTGCCAATAAATTTTGAAGTTGGGACCACCGAGATAATTTCATGTCAACAGGCAATACCCACTTCAAATCGTTGAATGAAATTTCATTACCTTTATGAAAAACTTGTAATTTCATTTTGTCATTAATTACAATTTGAATATTAAGTACTAAAAGATCATTGTCATAATCAAGTTTATAAAAATAAATTCTAGAATTCGCTAATTGAATATTCCAACATTCTGAAATTTCAAGTTTCTCTTTATACTTATTTATTAAATCTGAAAAATTTTTAATTAAATCTAAGTCTTGAAATTCTTGAACTAAACGTTCATGATTTTGAATGACTTCTTTTCTACGTTGTTCAGGATCTTTTCTTTGTGGCAGTACAGGCTTTGAAAGATAAGTTGGTAAATTGGGAAAAATAGAAGGTACTGCATTCTCTGTAAGCTTTGGACACCTGAGTAAAATATTCTCAAGTATTCCACTAGAAGATACAACTTGTTCATATCTAAGAATATCATTATCAGCAAAATGAAGACTACAAACAACAGAGTACTTTGTAGGTGTCCAATGTTTTCGCGGAATAGCAGCTACCCATTTTTTTCGCAATTCTTCATTCTTTGGAAATATAAAAACGGAAACATAATTGTTTGATTTTAAAGTGCTATCATAATTTCCCTTGCATCCGGGAACACAGCAACGCCGTGGCATTGTTAATTTAGAAAATCTTACTGTAAAAAACTAAAATGCAAAAGACAAAACTCTAACTTCTACTAAGCAACTGTGCTACACACAAATGGAAGAAAAATCAACGTAATTAATAAAATAAGTAATAAACCTGTACTACATTACATATCCTATTGCACTACACTATATTTATTGCACTATATCACATTTTATTATTATTAATGGCACAAATAAGCATTTATAAACTCGCGGACAGCCACATCGCCCGGGTTATGTTTATATCAAAGCCGGACTACCGCCCTGTTGCCAGATTTATGTTCAGCACGGCTAGTATTAAAGACGGCTGTGGTAGAGCGCGTTGTGCTTCATGGGGGGGGTTTTCCTTGCTAGTTTTCAATGTTTCAAGTTACCGTTAGACCAGGCGAGGGTAGTAAATAGCTTAACTTTTTCCTTTGCACATCTGCGTGCCAAATTTCGTCGAGCGGGCAACGGTACGTCTCGTAAAAGTACTTAAAATTCTGTCCTCCCTTTCAATAACTGTCGATGTCCTGTTAGGGTAAAAACTCTGGTCGACGAAGGCTGAAAGTCATAAAACCATAAACTTTCTCCGAGTGACGTCGTCTTGACCCCGAGGGTTGCGCTTACTTACCTGCGAGATATGTATGTACTCTACGTAGCCTATGTACCACTATATGTAAAACGGGGAGCGTGCCTCGATCACCAGACGAGAGTGGGAGGAAGCGTGAAGGAAGGGCGAAGGACAACCCACTGTCGAAGCTTGAGGGATGCAATCGCGCTGATTGGACAACAAGGATCTAGGGGAGGATCAACAGGATCTTGGCAGCGACTTCGCCGATGAGCTCGGCGCGTTTTCTTGTACTCTGCATTCATTCTGTCGACAGCCAGCTTCTTGAGTAGTCAAAATACAGTTTGAAGTTTAACTTAAAATAGTTCCGTGTACTTTGTTTTATTTCAAATACCCGCGCACTCCAACGAGCAGAGCGGTTCAGCGCTCCATGGGCACCAACCTGCGTCCTCATCCCAATTTCCCCGCTAAAATACGTAACAATAGATAATAAAATACCGCCATAAACGTAAGAGTTGTTAAGAGTGAAATGGCGTATATCTCTTTCTCTCTCGTGGGATTTCGATCAAACATGGCGGACCAATCAAAAAGTGGCCTTCTCGTGTCCAGACTCTTATTATAGTGTCTCTACTCAGATGGAATCGTGACTGCCCAACGCATGCGCGCGACGGTCAGATAGCCAGGCACGGCACAAGTTTTGTTTGCGCCCAAGACAAACTTTTCAAATTACGCCCTATATTATAATACATTTATTTGAGATTATTAATACCATTACTTTGAATTTTTATTCGTAGTTTAATCCACTTATAGTACAACTTGTAATATTTAATTCTAAAGTTTATTTTCAGCAATAGCAACAATTTGAAAAGTTGGCCTAGGGCGCAAAAAAACTTGAGCCGGGCCTGCGTCAAGTTTTTGCGTTGCGGTCTCGTGCTTCCGTATGTGCCTGCGACCATCGCGCACGCCGGTCGCGCACGCAAGGACGGAGTGTCACGGCGCCCGAAAGACGGAGAGAGACAAAACATGAACGCTGTCGTCTGTCTCGTACCGTCCTCGCTCGCTTTTAGTGGCTCTCGCTCGCTCTCGTTCCATGTCGCTCTCGCCTTCGCCGGACAAGAGTGAGACAGAAGTGGTGGGGATAGCGACAGGCCTATATCGTATACACCAAATTGGGTACATATGGAGACAATACTGTATATGCTTTTAAGGAAGTATGTCCAGACTAATAATCAACTAAACTGTGGTTGCAATTTTTAAATAAAGAGCAAATACGTGTTAAAATCCACCGTAATAGGTACACATCAACATACACATTCCAATTATGTAGTAATTTTTGCTAAGGAAAGCTTGGAATACATTTTGCTCCATTTTACATATATTTTCGTGCGATGGACGTATCTTATAAACCACCTACTTACAAGGAGAGGTTCCCAGGTGTCCGTCTCCGATTGCTTTGAATTTTGGATATGTTTTAGAGCACCGAAAAATCAGATATACGTGTTTTTTTATAGCGGCCCGTTTTCATATTTAGGGGGTGAAACCAACCCCCAAAGTTAGAAGATTTTCAGATGTTCATCTCCGATTGCTTTGGTTTTTGGATATGTTTTAGAGGACCAAAAAATAAGACAACGTGTCTTTTAATTTTGGCCTGCTTGAATATTTAGGAGGTGAAACTACCCCTCAAAGTTATAAGATTTTTAGTTGTTCGTCTCCGATTGTTTTGGCCAAAAACCAAAGCAATCGAAGAATGGCACCACCTATTCTCATAAAATTTGAGGGGTGGTTTCACCCCCTGAGCATGTAAGCAAGCGAAAATAAAAGGACACCTGTTTCTTATTTATCAGTCCTCTAAAACATATCCAAAAACCAAAGCATTCGGAAACGAAAACCTGACAATCATATAACTTTGGGGGATGGGTTTCACCCTCTAAACATTCAAGCAGGCCAAAATAAAAAGACACGCATTTCTTATTTTTCGGTCTGTTGAATTTGTAGAAACTTATTGTTGCGCTCTTGAGTCCACTTTGCTGAACTTAATACATTATTTATTTGAAGCAATAACACTTTACATGAGGACAAATATATATATACGCCTTATTTCACGCACGCTAACTACAAACGCAGTCTTAACTCTCTAGTCACTCGAAAGACGCTAGTCATACACGGGTACCAACTTAGTTAAGATGGTGATTATTTTTCACACGGTCCTTTAGGTTAAGTCAGGGGTGCACAAGGGAGCTGTTTTAGCGCCTAGCTGCGAGCAACCCATTTGTCCCGTTGCTAAGGTTAGAATCGGTGAGGACAACTGCAGTAGTGTACGTGCATTTGGTATGACTTGAACCCAGCCATATATACTTACGTTACGAGCCTACGAGCATGCACGTACACTACTGCAGTTCTCCTCACCGATTTTAACCTTAGCAATGGGACAAACGGGTTGCTCGCAGCTAGGCGCTAAAACAGCTCCCTTGTGCACCCCTGGGTTAAGTTGAAAAACAGTCGCGGACTGAACTTCGCCTTTGCTTTTTGTCGTTTTTTATTATACCTTCTCTCTGTTGTCCTCTGTTTTGTTGTGCAATAAAGACGTTTAATAATAATAATAATAAAACATATCCAAAATTCAAAGCAATCGGAGGCGGACTCCTGGGAACCTCTCCTTGTTAGTAATATAATAATTAACTACGACCAAAGTAATATTCTCCAAATGATATTAATTATTAAAAGGGTAAAATAATTTTTTCAACCTAACCCAATTTTTCGTAAGTGCGCCACTTTACGTAAAGGCCAAAGAATTAAACAATGAATGGTAAAAAAATGTATGAATAATGTGCATATACAGGAGTGCTTAACGAAATGGAAGTTAAAATGCAAGGAAGTTCTTTCTAAGCAAATCAAATGGAGGACTCCATGTTGGAAGGAAATATGACACGTAACGTCAGAAGCTGAGGATTTCATCATGAAAATAGCGCGACTAATTTTTTCATTATTGCCTGTGGCAGAGACTGGCAAAGACTGTTATACGAAGTCTCCGGGCGCGATTGCGGTGCATACAACTACGGATGAGTCATCTAATTGTCGGGCAGTCCGTTAAATCCAGTTTGTCCGTGGATGCGTACAGCTCTGCGAATGCGTCGCAGACAATCAAGGCTGGATGATAGCTCGCAATAAAATATCATTTTGTATTCATTAGCCGCGAGTACACAGCCGACAATTTTTACCAAGGTAATCCTTGCATGCACAAATGTCACGAAAACTGTATCGGGGCACGATATCGTAGTGTGCACTCTGTTACAATAGTGGATTAGTACCGAACATTTGCTGTTGCTTAAGTGTCCGTTACAACTGAAAATGAAACGCATTCAATTGACCTATCGTTACCTATCGTTACTGCAAGATCGTTACCGCTAAGTTTTCACCGAGTATTACGTTAAATGCTTGTATGATTAATGACACAACGATAGAATTAGTCTTCTATTTCCCCAATTACGTAATTACGTTGCTGTTAACCTTCACTCTGTGTACTAATAGTTTAACGTTAACCGTGTACAGGGGTTTAATTAGACCTCACGCGTTTTCAGGTGTTTGTGAAGTTTTATTAATTTTTATGAAGTGTACAAAAAATTAAACCATTTAATTTCAAATACAAAATTTAAGAGGAGTCGGTGGTAGCCGAGGTGGCCTAAGGCAGGTGGCCAGCGCGCAACGAATCTGGAGATCGCGGGTTTCGAGTCCCGTCCGAGACTATCCCCTTGTTCCGTGATCCTACATAATTTACTGAACACTTACCACTAATTCAATAAAAAAACCCATCTTACTTCTTTGAAACGTAAGCAAACACTGAATTGAAGCGGCGTCAAACCATTATTAGAGATTAATTAATGACTATTGGGGTAAATATGGACCCCTGTACACGGTTAAGCGTTCACGAGCCTATGAAGGCTATTACTGCATTTAAATTCAGCGATTTCATGAAATTTTTATCACATTCTGTGTGAAAAATATCAGAAATAGCATTCCTAACCGATACTTGGGACAATTTCCATTCGTTAACTTTTTATTTACGTTTTTATTAGCCTGGGGTCTGTTTGTACCCCTGTCTACAGAGTGAAGGTTAACGCAAAATATGTAAAAAGTTTTGAATAGTATAGGTACAGAGCGACCAGTTGCTCTCGATGACGGAGGTAAAATGAAGAAAACAATGTTGTATAAATATGTATGTTGCAAAATAATATGTTAGATGTCCAAAATGACCATCATGATATCTATGGTGATCTACTTAGGTGGTCATTTTGTTGATAAGTAAGTAAATCTAGGATTTGTGTTGCCATTTCTGGTTACGTCTTTGTAAAGATTTATATCTCATAGGTATTATCGGTGTTTTACACCATGTTTTATCTTCCTTTTATTCGCCTCCTTTAAGGAGACCAGTGACTGAGAAACAGGACTTCCGTATATTTCTGTGATTTACCAGAATCAGAAATCGACCACTATACTTGAAACACCGCTGCTTCGTTAAGGTAAAAGGCCCTATTATGGCACAGTGTCCCAAATTATGAAACACTACAAGAAAAAATGAATAATATTATATATATGTATGTATATATAATAATTTAAATAAAATTATATTTATACACATTACTATCTAAATATTTGTATGTGTATGCATATAAATGTTGCATCAATGCATTTAACATAAAAAAAATGTTTAAGTGTCCATGTCTCTAAGTTGGTACAAAATTAGCTGTTATTTGAGTTGAAATACAGATACACTTACTTCTTTGTTTCGAGCATATTAACAAATTTCAATGATTTTAAAAGATGTTTAATAACTTATTCGAAAGCTGAAAAGTCGTAGATTGTAATAAATTTTAAAAAAATCGAATTCTGATGTGATTTTATTAATTATAAAGCTGTTTCACGAATATGTACATTGGCTTTCTAGAAGTCCGTATTTATGGGACGATAATTCGCTTGTCCCATGTTCCACGGACCTGTTGAATCGCGCCTAGTCCTGGTTTATGACACAGCAAGGTTGAAGCGTAAATAGTGTGATATTTATTTAAAAAAGTCGTACTTCTAAGTTTATTTGGTTTTATCTTGAAGCAATAATCATATTCAACCTTTATTTTCATCAAACATACGTATAAGTAAGTGTATTAGAAAATTTGGCTTAAAAATTGTAGAACTAACCTATAAAATATTGCATGCCTGAATAGAGTAGATTGAAATTTACTTTTATTTATAGAATAAGTTGTTTCAGGCAAAGCTTGTTAATATTAAAAAATGGTAGATACTAGGAAAAACAATAAAAACAATGCAGATATGGCAAAAAATAAGAAAAATCCCAATATTGTGGTGAAGAGACACGCAAACTCTCTTAAGTTTAAAAAGTAGCCTGCGGTCTTAGTCAATGAGGTATGCAATGCCAAAAAGAAGAAAATTAAGAGAATGAATTATTCTCCTGACGATCTCGAGAAAGCCACAAAGCTAATGGATACAGGCATTTCCCTCAGGAAAGCTGCCAAAGCATATGGCGTTCCTGTAACTACCTTAGCTAGAAGGAAAAACAATCCAAACATAATAAAAAAGAAAACTGGACCACCAACCATTTTAACACCAGCCAAAGAACAAGAAATTATTAATTGGATTGTATATAAAGCGGAAAGAGGTTTTCCAGTTACTAAAACTGAGTTATTAGATTCTATACAGAAGTATATCACATCATTAAACAGGGATACTCCATTCATTGAAAACCGTCCAGGGCGGCATTGGTACGAAGGTTTTAGAAAACGCCATCCAAATTTGTCCATTAGAACAGTGCAACACTTAAGTTTAAGTAGAGCTGCTGTCACAACCCAGATAGCACTCGACGTCTTTAAGACGTTCATTTCACGTCTGTTTTTGGTCTGAACGTCTTAGACCATATTAAGACGTCTTTAAGACGTCTGCGCGCAGACATTTCGAAGACGTCTATCTACAGACGTCTTTAAGACGTCTGCGCGCAGACATTTCGAAGACGTCTATCTACAGACGTCTTTAAGACGTCCTTAAGACGTCTGTACCAGGTCATCTTTTAAACGACTGAGTTAAGACGTCTGTACCAGGACGTTTTTTAAACGACTGAGTTAAGACGTCTTAAAGACGTCTGCGCGGAGACATTTCTAAGACGTCTGTCTACAGACGATTTTAAAACGTCCTTAAAGCGTCTGTAACAGGATGTCTTTTATACGACTGTGTTAAGCGGTCGCCCCGCCGCGTGTCACCAATTTTACAGAAATTAAAGTTCTTTATTTTTCGTCGTATCGATCTGAAAGTAACATCGATCAATTCCTGGCATTCTCCCGATTAATGGCTGATTTCTTCATCTTCAGTAATCTTCCGGTCAGTGAACGACCAATTGGCGTAGAGCATTTAAATGTTCTAAACCAATAGGATCCTATCATTTGGCAGTTATGTGAAATATAACTTTAACTGGAAGATTACTGAAGGTGAAGAAATCGGCCGTAAAAGGACAAAATATCATGTAAATCGGAAAATTTTTAACGAAGTAGGCTTTAAATTCTTTACCGCTAGACAGCAGTGATGTCCGAGCTTCGAGAATTTTGGGCTGGTCTCTTTTATATTAACGTTGCAAAGAACTGTTCAGAAATTCCCGGCCCGGGTTGAAAAATTTGGGGCCTTTTTCATATAACTTTTGAACTATAAGAGATATCGGAATGCAATTTGCGCCGAAAAATGAGGAAAAATTATTCCCTCTTAATGATGGATAATTTAGCATATTTTACGTTTACTTAATTTTTCTTTTATCAATTTTTTAACCATAATTGTTTAAAAAGCTTTTACAAACTGTTTATTTGATAATGTATTTAACGCTGTTTTTAAAATTCGTGGTGTTGATAAACAATAGGCTAGTTGTGTCTGTATCATTACTTTCATAAATTGAGAAATTAAATATTTATTCAATTATGTGTTAGTTCTGCAGACCTCAGAATTTATTGTTCTGGTTTTATTTTTATGATTTTACCCTTAACACGTTGCGTCCGGGTGACGTGTACGGTCACGTCATGGGACTCTTGGGCCCGGTCCCAATAAATGTGGAAGATGAAGAAGAATTTTTCAGGTACCGAATTTTCCGTTCGCATACGCATTCAGTACAAACGTGTTCATCGGTGTGTGCATGTCGTTACAAATTTGCAATTTTTGTCACCATGGTACAACTGTTTCTTGTATTTAGGTGAAGGTCAACTATTTTTGGTGCCGGACGCAATGTGTTAATGCGGTGCATTCCTAGATCAGACGTAAGAGGTAACTAATGGGACGTGTCTTTGATTGTAGCGGTGTTTGAATTTTTTTTCTCGAACTTTTGTGTTTGAATGTTTTAGCTACTCAATGCCACGCGTATACCGGCTTCCGTTAATATCATTTTTTGGAACGATGCGCCCTTATTGTGGTTTTTACAAGCAGGTAAAATTGTTTAAATTGAGACGAGTATACCATCAGTTGACATTATTTTCAAATCTCATTACTGTAATCTGAGGTGTGAGTGGTAAACCGATCATAAAAGCGGAGCGCGCTGCTCGAATACCTGGGCCGGGAAATTCACAATACCTAGCTCTTTGCGACGCTAAAATTTTCGAAGCTCGGGCATCACTCTTGTCCAGCGGTCGCTGGCAGCTCTCCGCTGGGCCGGTGCATGGTTGTAGTGGAATGCGTCCGTGAGGCGGTGTTGCCATTTCACAATGACCCTGCATTGTCCCGCATTTCGACAGTGGGCAACGGTGGGTACGGGTGCGAAATTACCCTGGACCTATACCTACCATCCCCTAGCAAAGCAATATACGGATTAACATAAAGGACGCTCTTTCTTCTATTTTCAAATTTTATATTTAAG
Source organism: Andrena minutula (assembly GCA_929113495.1). Taxonomy (NCBI): domain Eukaryota; kingdom Metazoa; phylum Arthropoda; class Insecta; order Hymenoptera; family Andrenidae; genus Andrena; species Andrena minutula. The sequence continues at coordinate 30,923,269 of OV815995.1, read as the reverse complement.
CCGTTATATTGTGTTCTGTATTTTGCCTTTATGTTGTGTTCTTAATTATCCCAAACGAAGCGGACCCTGGAAGGTGACAATTGAGAGCGATGCGAAAATTCATATATCGTTTATGATTTTCGTTTAATTACATGCAATAGCGGTCATCTGTAGTGGAAAGTACGTACTTTAAGTGAGAGTCATTAATAGTATTGAATATGGAATGCAACAAAAATTAAAAATACAAAACTGAAAATGTCACAACTAGCCCCGGTCTCCCGTATTACCGGAACACTGAACGACAGGGTCGTAAACCCACGCCGTCGCAACGGTGTGAGATTCGCGACAAAAATCGCCCGACAGCACAAATCTTGACCGAATCCAATAATTTTTCTTTAACATAATCTTAAAGAACTCAGCAATGACGAAGCACTGCAATAAAGCCAGTATCTGTTGATCTAATCTGTAGAAAACACTATTTAGCATAACATAAAAACATAAATTAATAAATTTTGCAGATTCAAGATATTAAAAATTAATTTTGTTGTAAATTAATATTAGCTATAAAATTAAAATTTTAATTTAAATTTACAAAATTTATGTTTTAAATAATCTGTACAGATAATTTAAATCATATATTTTTAAATTAATAATTTTTTAACAATTGTAATTCGGAGTAATTACAACTGAATATTTTATGTTAAAAAAGTATTTATATGGAATTGCATGATTCGATGGAGCAAATCCATTGGTGTCACTTCCATATCAATGCGATAAGGAATAAAGAATTTCTTACTACGCTGCAATGAATATTTCACATTTTCACTCCCAACTGCGGAGGATCGACCTCAATTCGCTGCGGTCGGCAGAGGATTCATACCTGTTTCAGAAAAAAATAATTGTTTATTCTTTATCGTATCGATATGGATGTGATGCCGATGAATTCCTTATGTTTTTCCGATGAAAATCATACCAATTACTAAATCATACTAATTACTACCCCCCGGTCGAGATACAAAGCCAATGGATTCCTTGTGTTTTTCTGATGAAAATCATACCAAACATCATGCAAATCGGACTACTTTGACACAAGCTATTTGTATTCCCTATGTAAAAGTAGTCCTATTTGTACGATATTTGGCATGATTTTCATAGGAAAACCACAAGGAATCCATCGGCGACACTTCCATATCCATACGATGAAGAATAAAGAATTATTTTATTTCTGAAACAGAAACAGGGTAATTATGCGTTTCATCCCGTGGCTGGGACGACAACACCCCGCAGTGCCCATCGAATTTTATGGCTTCCTTCGGAAAAAGGACCCAGGATTCATACCTTTTGGCTTGACCTCGTCACGGTTGCGAGGCGGATTAGGCGTACCGAGCCAATCACCCTGTAATCGGTCTGCGCGAAGTGGGGCGCAAGTTCGATCATTTATTATAGCACATGTGTGTTTTGTAATAAAGTGTTTCTATCGTCTCCTGAATTCAATAACTAGCATCCCAACATCTACGCTCCTACAATCCACCGTTGATACTCCTCGTTGAGAGACACAGGAAGAAAAGGGGTAGCCCGCTGTCGACGCGTGGTCCTCTCGAGTATTAACACGAGCTTCAATATTAAAAGAAAAGCATGCGTTGACGTATTCCATGCGAGAGAAGGTGGGCATTGGGGAGGAGATATTGCTGTGAAGAGGGCCTCTTCAAGAGAGCAGCCGTTTGTGAGGGATGCAAATCCGATTGGTTCTAATACAATCTGCTCCCTATAGTTGAAATTTAGTCTAGCAACTTTCACACCTACTAACCTAACCAATCGAGCTTGCATCCCTCCAAGAAGAACCGGCCATCCGAGCGTAGAAGCAAGTGCGAAATAAAAGTAACGGTGCGCTTCTCGATACCGCAGATGTACCTACCTAAGTGGCATTTCTGGCGGAAAAGAATTGTCCAGCCTTTGGGCCTGCCATTTCTGACGTAGACCTTTAGCAGGTAGGTATAGGTTTCAACAGGCAAGGCAACCCGTGGCGTCAGCTAGACTGTCCACTGTCCTTGCTATTTCAGCAGGCTTTTTCCAGGGAAAATCAGTGAATTTGCAAGCGCAATATCTCAAAAACCAGTGGAAATCAAGTGTATACATTAATGCTCATTGAATTTGTCTTGGAACGCACTATCAACTCAGGTGTTCAGAAAAAATAGTTCCATTTGAAAAACCGAACTTGACCATCGTATCTTTTAAAATAATAATCGAAAAAAAAATTCGTTCGCGCTAATAGATCAGCCCCTTCGAACCATGCGATGCCATATTTTTTTCATTTTTTTATCTCCAATACGTTCGGAGATATCCCGCTGTCCAGTCTTAGATGGGACACCCTGTATATATGTATATGAAATACCGTTATTTTTATTTTTGGCCCTACTGCCTGAAATGATGCGGGACCATTGCTGTAAAATCATGGAAACGTTGCGTGACCATTGCCGTAAAATCTCCGAAACGTTGCTAGACCATTGCTGTAAAATCTCCGAAACGTTGCTTGTAACGTTTTGACAATATTCCGTGCAATGTTCCAAATATTAAATCGCAACGTAATTGAGACGTTCCTGCCACAAAGTGTGCTGTAGGGGTACATAAAATAATAATAATTAGGTGACAATAGTCTTTATTATTAACCAGACCTGGTAAAATATTGGGTGAATATTGATGGAGTCTAGAATGGGATTATTCCCTTTTTCGAATAAAAGAAAGATCATCAAAATCGGTCCATATACTGAGGAGTTATGTGGGGACATTAAAACATTAAAAACAGAAAAAATAAATCTAAAAAAATACATACGGGTCGAATCCTATAACCTCCTCCTTTTTGAAATCGGTTAAAAATAAATTGTGTGTCTATTTCGCCATGAATGACATAGTAGGTACATACATATTATACAGACTTCTTAGACCCCAACATTTACAGTAACAATGACGAATACACGTGTCTAAATTAATATTCTTTCCAGAAGCTTTGAACAGATTTTGTTCTATTTCAGGATTTTAACACAACAATACAGAAAGACACGTTCATCTTTTGAGATTTTCGAATTGAGAATAACATTAATCACGCGAACGGAACGGTGCCTTTAAAACTTGGACGTTAAAATAAAAAATTTCCTGCCATTCCAGCATCAACATTCAACAGTCTTTTGACAGTACTAATATCTAACAAACAACTTCTCTTTCCCTTAATTCGTTAAACGTTTTCTCGGTCTTGCCCTCTTCAATATCCTCAGTCTAGGCTGAAATGACCTATTTTGGTTTTAACTCATTAAAAGGTGAACGGTGTTAGAAACGCTCCAGAACCTAATATTACCTATTTTATCACCAAAGCAAAATCCCTTGAACCCAATCCGAGGAGAGTCATCCAGAGAGAGAGAGAGAGAGAGAGAGAGAGAGAGAGAGAGAGAGAGAGAGAGAGAGAGAGAGAGAGAGAGAGAGAGAGAGAGAGAGAGAGAGAGAGAGAGAGAGAGAGGAAATCTAACAAAACACTGAGCCTGTGAGCTCTGTCGGGAATCATAGGTGGTCAATGGCCTATAAATCTGATTGCGAGGGCGTATCTATAAGTAATAAAACTTTCTAGCAATCTGACTTGAGAGTCTCTGTGTTAATGAAACCTCCGTGGATTTACCTCGTTCAAATCGTCTGCACTGCGGTCTCACGTGCAACTCAACTTTGGCCCGAAGTCGCGGGCTATGGCTGCACTCTCTGTTAGACTTGAACGAGTTTTGTAATTCTTGGACTAGTAATTCGACGTGATAACAAACATCGAGGGTCTGGCATGTTGGAATTGTTAATGAATAATACTTATGTGGTTACGCCACTTCGTGATACGGCACTCGTAAACAATGGCAACATTTGTGTCTCGCCCTAGAATTTGATGGACTGATTCGTTTTCATGCAAGAACGACGTGATTTTTACAATACGAATACATAGGTAGTTGCTCTGTTTTAACGAGACTGTTTTAATCGAGAATGCATCTAATAATGTTATTTGTTATACTTATTACTATTACTAGGTAGGGCTGGGGCTATTTGTCGAATTTTTCGGTATTCGAATATTCGAATACTTCAATTCCTCAATTATTTGGCGAATATAATTTGAATATTCAAGTACACAAAAACTATTCGAATATTTAAGCATTCGAATACTGATGTAAGAAATACTCGGAGAAAATATTTTATTGTCATCGGAACTATGCAAAGTTTCAAACCGATCTGATATGTTGAAGTGAGTCAAAATTAGCGGTAAATGTTTACATTAGGGGAGGATTCTCCAATTTCAATGACCTTCACATATGTTGTCAATGTCATCATTCTGAACAACATTTCCCTCTAAAATTTTCGGCGCTCGGCTTTAGTTTACGAGATATTTGCAAAAGACTTGACATAATTGTACATTGAAATCTGTCTATACATCCAATTCTATCTATTGGATGAAAATAATAGCGAATAAATTAATATCTGTAATTGTTGATTATATAATAAATATTTATTTTGGCATAATATATTGAAATCAGTTTCATAACCAACGGTATTAGTATTGCTTTGGGTTAGATTAGGGCGCTATGAAGATCGCGGCCAATTTCCTCGCTAATTCTATCTGGATTCTCGATCCATTTTCATTTTTGATTGCGTTAAACCGACGAATGTCAGATTTTACACGCTCGTGAATACATGACCTGCCGGCTGCAGATTTTGGGAGCGTTTCTTATCGATCTCACGCAAACTCTGGCGGAGCTGAAATTCAACGGGGTAGCGAAGCTTGTGCAGAAAAGGCAATTTAAGCGGTTAAATTGTGTCACGTAGAGAAACCGGGTGAAATGTTATCACGCGAAGATTTACTATACGTTAAAGGATTATGCAGTTACATCGGTTAACATTACGTAACTTAATATTAACGTGAATCTTTATACACATTGCTATTTAGGTATAAAATATTACTCGATATTAAGTAATGCTCTACTTAGAGACTTAGAGGCTATAGGTCAATTAATAAATATAAAAGCAACCACGAGGACGGAACAATATAATATTATCTTGCTTCGATATTGATTTTACTATAAGAGGGCAAGAATAATCAATTTCAACATTATGTACCTACACGAATTTAATTGTACTGGCTATATTCCTATTCTCTTATTTAATCCCTCGCGTCGGTAGGCATAGAGCATTGACACTGATTTTCTATCGTCTCTTTTACAATTGCGGAATTTTGCATTTCAAGCTTGCAAATTTCAAACTTCTTTCAAACGCGACTCGCGTACCTAGGTATATCATACACCTTTCCCTGGCTGGTACCTTCGTGATTTTGCAATCGATTTCCTATAGCCATAGAACTTTTACTTCTTCGTCGTGTGTCCTGCGAAACAACGGCAACGTTTACATGCCAGTAATTTACGACGAATGAACTAAATCCTCTGGGAGGGGGAATTCACAATCGAAGAACCATAAATCAGTAAATATGTCGTTGCATAATCGCTGAAATGTATTCGTTAAAAAAAGGAGGCTCATTCTCTTGGCATTTTCTTTTTCAGGGGAACAACGTCTCTATTTTTTGTTATTGAATCGAATCTTCGCAATCCTATTTGCAAATCCGCCCCCTGTCACGTTACTAACGTAACAATTGAATCTGATAATGATGCGGATAAAGCAACCTGTAGACTACTGTGAACCAACACGAGAACCGCACTACTTTACTCGTTCCCGGAGTGCGAATTGTACGCGGAAATGCAATTACAGTAGCTGTTTCTGTTCTCAGTGTTCTCATTGTCAGCTGCGCGACCACGTCGAAAAAGTTGTGTCATTACTAAATGATACACATCATACCGTGGCATCACGGGAAATTAATAAATGTTACACTACTTGTAAGGGAAGATCCCGAACCCGAAAATTCCAAAAATTCTGAAACGTTGTGAATATGTAGGGCAGGCCTGGGATTTAAGTGAACGCAGCGGCCGATTTTCGGAGGCAACGCCTCCTTTCTCCCGTCGCGCGTTTCAGGCCCGTACCACGTGAACCGCGCGTGGCGCGTTGACAAAACAAAAACGCATCAACAATCGAGCTCTCTGGGACGATGTGGAAACCTATTGATACAATGTCACCCTAATACGCCACACGCGGTTCACGTGGTACGGGCCTGAGACGCTCTTAGCTGCTAGGCTGCCGCGGGGGCCAAGACGCGCGGCGGGAGAAAGGTGCCGTTGCCTCTGAAAATCGTCCGCTGCGTTCACTTAAATCCCAGGCCTGATGTAGGGTATTTTTTCCTATTTACAACGCAATTTTTGTTTGCTACCCAAATTCAATCGGGGCGGATTAGATTAGGGGGAAATAAATTAACCCCTCAAAATTCGGCTATTTTCCGCTTTTGTTATAATTCGCGATCTGTAAGAGATAGAAAAAAGTTTCAAGACAAAAGTAGGTATGTAAGGTCGGTCTTAAATCAATTGTTGGCGAGGGGGTGAAGCGGGTCGGGGGAACGCGACCCGTGGGGGTGGGGATGAGTCAGTGGTCGGGAAACACGACCTGGAAGGGTTGACAGGGAAGCCTGTGGAGAGGGAACGCGCTCGCTCTCTCACACATACACACACGAGCGAGGGGGTAGGTACCGACGATGACTCTTCATGCGTTGTCACTTATGTTGTTACTTATGTACGAAATATCTAAAAAAAGAACGAATCATCGACGTTGTAGGATATGGACAAGGGGGAGAATGTATGGTAAAAAATATGTAATTATGTTATGAACAATAGTTTTTTTATTCATATAAAGCAGTTTTTTATATGTTATACTTTTATGGACAATAATAATATCAAAGCGTCTATGATGTACAATGAGGAAAAAATACTGCACGCGATCCATAGAATCTGGAAACAACAACAGAAAGAAACGGTTAAGCAGATTGTAGAATTTTTTCCACATATAATATAGGAAATCGCTACTCACCTTATATTTCGGAAGCATATACTACCATTTTTCTGAACGTTTTCCAGTGCGCACGTACAACCGCCGTCGCCGTTGTGAAAAGCGCATCGTACAGTGTTCGTTGTAGGCATTGCTTTCAAATTAGGAACGACCGTGTCAGGCAAGATTCCACAATAATTATCGTTAACATCGGAGCCATCGGTGTCCTCGTCGGAGTCGTTGTCGTTCTTCTTATTCTTCTTCTCGTACATATCAACGATATCTACGATGTTTGGGTCTGTTCGTAGGAGCAGGTATAGTAACCAGGCCTTTTTCTCCACTCCCTCCACGTCGACTGTTGCGAGCTTGCGGGCGAGTATTTCTGGAAGCCTGTGGTACGGCCCCAGTCGTTGAACCAGCGAAGTTCGTGATGATGCGCTGTGAGCCAGGACGCTTGATGCTTCTCGAACGGTGACAGGCGAGCGTAGGAGTATGGTGGTCCGAAAATCCAATGACAGATGATCGATTCCGTGTCGCGATTGTTTGAAAGAATCGTAATTTTCTTAACAACGAATGTGTTGGGTTCAGTCTTAAAGCCTTGTAGGTCGACCACGACGGATAACATTATTAGGCAGTAGTAAATAGTACAACAACTGTCACCGACGGCTGCAGATGAGTGACTGACGTTTTTTTTGCGATTATCCTTACCGGTATAGTCGTAATCATTGGAAGTACGTGATTTTTCGCACCACGTTCGTCAAAGGGTTGTATTTGACTATACGATCGTGTATGAGTAGGCAATATGCAGTGGTATTAGCGGACACGTTATCTCTGCACTCAAAGTCGATTCGCATGTCCACCGTTGCACTCTTCACCGACTCGTTCTGTCGCGAACAATCTATGATCGCGATAGGGGCGTAGCGTAAGAATTCGACCTGTTCAGCAACGGTTCGCCGTGGCCGTAGTACGAACGGGTAAATTTCGCGTACATGTCGTACAGGAGCGCGTATTTAGAGTTATAGAAATCCAAGTGCAGGTCGTCGTACGAATACGTCTCAGAATTCAGAAATAATCGCACGTTCGCGACTTTGCACGGATCGAATCTGCTCGCGTTTTTCTGGAGATTATTCTTTTGATCGGTTTGCATAGCGAATATCACGTATCGCGGTTTCTCGATCTGCGACGAGGCTTTCACGGTCCACGTATGTTTCGTAGTCTTTTGCAACAACGGATACTCGTACAGGTCCCACGATCGGAAAGTCAACGCGATTGGTCGATCACTTTGCAGAAGACGTAGCATCGACAGTTTGTGAGTGTTTTCTAACGCGACTTGTAGCATACGCCATTGTATCTTGCGTATCTCCAGTTTCGGTATTATCGCGGGGTTTAGGAGGTCGCGTACATCGCGTTCGTATCAAGTTGTGCGCGAATCAGGATCAACTCGTGTCGCGCGTTCATCAGGATGCATCTGTAATCTTCGCAGAATCCCAGTAACGTGTTCCTTGGCACGCAGAAATTGAAGGACGCGCTACTAAAAATGTCTAAATCATGTGCCATGGTATGGTTACAACCGGCGTTCATCAGCGCTTTGCTCCTGTCGATGGACAACGACGCGTAATGTTTCAACGCGGTTGTGATTCCCGGATTCCTGGAACGATCGATCTCCACTCCGTTCAATTCGTATCAAACCTCGTCGAACATGAAGTTTGCTGCTTGAAGCTGCTCTCGCAGCTTTCACCTTCTGTTCCGTCGTCAAGGCTGCCATCAAAGAGACGCGTCCTTCGACGTAGAGATAACTTTCGCACAGGAGCGTGTACACTAGGGTGGACCTTAGCTACTCTTGACGAAAATTATTTTGCGAGATATTTTTGGCCCCGTACCCCAGAAATGTGACACTTGTTGGGAAAATGATCTGGAAAAAATTTCAGCTCGATTGGACCACGGGAAAAGGACGTGCAACAAATTTGAAAATTTTAAACTTTTTAAACCTTGACATAAATATACATTATGATACATCGTTGAATTTGTATTTTTTTCTTCTGTTTAAGAATACATACATAGCATATACGATTGTTAAAAAAAAACGTCCGTGACCTTGAAAACTCGAAAGAGTGACCTTGAAAAAATTCCCCTCCCCATTATATTCGCCCCCGTATATACTAGAACTTTGGTCTGAAGAGTTTTCTCATATATCCATAAACGATGAAGATATTAAATATTTTTGATTTTCATTATAACGCTCAATTATACAGAAGAAAAGCAATTCTAAGACTGAAAATAAATTATTATAGCTATTATGTAAATTACAAATAGAAATGTCATTAAAGTATTGCGTCCCAGATTTACTTGTGGACTCGTCAGTAGGGCCCAGCAGAACCAGAAAATACAAATGTCGCGAATTCCAGTGGCCTTTTCGCTAGTCAAGATAAATTCTTTTCGGAATAAATATATTTTTATAACATATATCGCCTTGGCCATCAATCGAGCGTGATGTAAAGCTCCTGGAACTCGAAATATATAATTTGTTCTAGGAGCACCGCCTAAGAAAAGAACTGTAAGCTCCAAGAATTCTCTATAATCTTCTCGTGGTTGATTGATGTTTTTCAAGGTTTGCATTGCAAACTCCAACACTTCAGTACTATTTATAATTGTAGATTGGTGGACGTACTCGAATTCAATTCCTGCGACAAAATTCGATTTATCGATCTGGGGCCAAGCCTGCTGAAATTGTTTAAAAAGTGGAATATTTGGACCCGATGATTCCTCTAACTTCATATCAAAAACACTCCGTAAAATAATTTTATATATGTGATGCCGGCAAGGAAAATATAGCAAATCTCTTTCAAATTTTTGTTCGAGAAGGATACATGCGCCTTGGAAACGTCCCATGTTCGATGACGTGTGTGTCACAACAAAATACTTGCACTTTGCCACCTAAATCCCATTCTGCACTAAATCGTATACCGCAGAAGCATGTTTGTCTCCAGTACCCGATAGAATTGCAAGGATTCCAAGCAGCTGCTCAATACCTCTGCTATTAGTACAGGTAAACGATCAATTTTCTCATTGCCTATTAAAGCTGGCAACAGCTTTCCGTCCCATTGTAGTGTAATAGCACCAAGCTCATATCTTTAAACGCTACACTATATTTATCGGCAAGTTGTGCTCGAAGATCCGTGCGATGACGCCGTACAGACGTTCGATTGATAATTAAGTCGCCTAAGTAGGTCATGATCAAGAGCTTGAGCTGTTGCTGTTATTATACAAACAGCATCACGATCGCTTACTTTGCACTTGTCAAGGGTTGCAACAAGTTTTGGCGTAATTATATCAATTTGAGCACGTCTCTTTTTAGGATTGCTTGGACCAGCTTCATCCACGGGAATAATAAATTCAATATTTTCACCCCCACTTGATAGGTGACCATCTTCTTCGCTGGATGATGCTACTTTGTCCATTGTTTCGTCTTGATTTAAACGATATACAAGTGTCAATAAAGACCAATATATCTTATATTATATATCCAAGATAACGATCAATATTTTGAGTTTTAAAAATGAATTGCATAAAGAATATTTACCTTGCACAGCTTCTACTTCACACTGCGTCTGTCTCGATTTTTCTTGCTCCTTCCGAAACGTTTTTTTCTGTTCTTTCCGGTATAATATATGATCGCGTCCAATCATAGAACCAGGACGTCCTTTTTTCGTTGATTTAATAGAAAAAGTTTGTCTTCCTCTACTTTAATATCAATTATATTGGTACAGCTTAAAGACCGTAAATTTGCGGTTAAAATGCGCCTAGTTACATTAAAATATCTTGACTAGAACCAAAGTTATAGATTTTTGATCGCCGGCGGGTCGTTTTGTCTCACTGTGCGCCGTTATCCATTCAAGCGGCCCGTCGGCACAGTCACTCTCGGCATTAACAGCGGCTACGCTTCAGTCCCACACTGCACTACCAGCTACTACCAGAGACGACGTATAGGATAGGCCTATCAACCAATGTATTTTCCTGTCACCTGTTTGGGGGGTCCCAGGATCCCCTTACCATTTTAGTGTCGCATGCAACGTTACCGGTGAAGTCTCGAAACAGATTGTAACGCCACGTATGGTAGGAATTAAAATTCAGCACGGGTAAAACTAGGTCATATTTTGTGAGTCGAAGCCCATGATTTACAAATGTTCCTGTTAGAGTAACAATTTAAAAACAGTCTTATGAACGAATTCCGTTCAACGATAAAATAAGAAGTATTACAACAAAAAGAAAACACATTCGTCTTTTAACCTTGCCGTCCTATTCGGGGACATTTAACGCCAAACAAATTTCATTCGATCGCAGAAACGTAAATTGTAAAGGAGTGCTTTAATGATTTTTAAGAGCACCTGTTGCTGAACCTTACACATTCATGATGTGTATGCGCATTCATTAATTACACAGTCCAACAAAATGAAACTTTTTTTCTGTTCCACAATATCCACTGGGTGATTCTGGTAGAGTTTTTCACCCTGAACACGAATCCGCAAACCGTTTGTCACCATCATCCTCAGTTTTTGAAAAACTCGATTTTGACAAAAACTGCAAATTTTCGACTTTGAACATCTTTTGCGTCGAAACGATAATACTTATTTGGATGCTCTCTGCGTCGAATTATTCTATGAACCCTCCCGAATATAACGGTGTAAGTTATTATTACATTATGAACATTTAAATATGTTTAAACAACGATCAAAGGGAAAATGACACCCGAAATGCACCCATTTTTGAAGATATCTTTCAATTTATTTCCAAAATTAAGGGTCTAGGAGAAAATCTGACCATTCCACGCGATGCAGCAGACATTTTTTCTTCGGATATCATCAACAAAAGTGGTAAGTCACGTTTTGTTTTCAATTCAGAAGCGAAATAGTTTGGCAAAACACGCGGTGTCGACAGGGGTAGTCAACGGCGGCGCGCGATCCACTGCCGCTCAGCGTACCACAATCGTTTAAAGGTCGGTTTATACAGGCTCCGTGCCCGAGCCTTCCGAGCCTTCCGAGCCGTCCGAGCCTCTATAGTATGTTTATGGCGCCATGGCATTGAGGAGCCGCCGAGCTCGGTGGAAACTCGGAGGCTCCTCGTCTCCCGCTGGGCCCGGGCTCGGTGGCCCCTCGTTGAGACGCCTAGACGGACGGGCCGAGTCCGTGCCCTGTCAAAGTGCAACGCTGCTGGATTTTATGCTCCCAACACGTAGGGTAAATCCGAGAGACGCGATCAACCTAATATAAAATGGCTATTAAAACTAATAAAGTAAAATTATTTATGAGTGAATACAACTACAGATTCATTGATATTTAATTTGTTTACGCTAAACAAATAAAGAACACATGAAAGAAAAAGTCAACTATCTACTGGCGATTAGTAAGGCAAATGAATACAAAAGTTAGTAAATAAACTAAATAAACAAAAATAATTACACAAAATAAAAAAATCATAACTCGACCATCTCACCTTTCTGCAGCGAGAGATGGTCTTCTCGTTAGCTTTCAGAGGAAGAGTTATATGGCCAAATACTTTGGCTGCATTGTTCCTCAATGTCTCTACTATCTTATTATCCCAAATTTTAATCGAAAATAAACTTAGAAGTATATTTTAAAATACTTAGTAATTGGTCTGCACTTTAACGTGCTTTTCCGTATAGAGTCTGAATTATGACGACTCGACAAACTCTCCGGCACGATCGCGTCTTCAGGATTTACCGCAGAGGAGTCATACCTGACAAGCGAAGGTTCCGAGGTGTAGCTTCATGACTTTATTGCCTACGCCTTTTTAGCTGGTCGAAAGCGAGTGACTGATCAGTTCCGAAAAAATCTTCGACCAGTGAAGACCTGTCGACAGTGTCATTCGTAATGTCTTATTCATTTCCCATGGAGCATTTAGCCATAATGGCAATTATATTGCAAGAACCTGAAAACAGAAGAAGGCAGAGAAGATGGAGTGTCCACCCTCTGTGGAAAAATAGAAGCCAGCAAGGAGAATTTCAAATCTATAATACGCTAATTGACCACGAGGACAAGTTTTACAATTATTTCAAGATGTCCAGGAATACGTTTGATGCCCTACTGCAGGCAAGATCAGGTGGGCGGTCCGAGGACGCTAGCCTCCATAGCGTCTTGGACGTGCTACATGGAAGGGGGTGCTCGAAGCCAATAAAGCGGCGGGCATCCCACGGACAGGGAAAGCTCTAGTAGTGTGCGTGTAGGCTCGTACCCTTTAGACTTATATAACTGGGACTCCTGGGGCCCCAGTCTTATACATTTTAGGAATTGTGAAAATAAACAGGAATTGACTAATGATTAAATAATAATATTATATATTTGGACGGAATAGACTTGAACACACTCCCACTCACACCTCTGATTAACAAAAAGTTTCTTATCTCTTGGTAATCAGCGTTTTTCATTTTGTACACATCAATAGAATCAAATGACAGTTAAAACATTCAATTGAATAATCAATTCTAATAAAAATATTTGCTTTTCCACAAAACATAGTGCATAGATCGATACTTATAAGTACTTAAGATTACATAGCTACTTAATAAATATTGTTGCGGTGTAGAGGCGTCTCCTCGTTAGCTATCACGATTTATTTGCCGTTACACGAGTTGAAACTTAATACTATACAATAATGACATCAAGTATACGTCTATAATAGTGCTGCTTTTATTTTAAAAGTTGCATTATCCCGTGTAACACCGGGTATTGTGGCTAGTATAATATAAAATACAATATAAGAACTTTGGTCTTTGGTACTTTGGCTTTTGCTACTTTAGTCTTTGGTTTGAAATCACAGTGTACGAAGTACACATCCATACATACATACATACATACATACCTATATACATATTCGCGATATAGGAAGGTCACCGTACGACGTACGCGCAGGCAACCACACATTGCACGGATCGATTGAATGACAATGGAATATTATAAAAATATTGGTGATATGAAAAATATTTTTACGAAAAATGTAAGTATTTGAGGGACAGACTTTTAGCCGTAATTTCCCCAAAGAAAAATCGGCTGTTGCAGATGTAGTATATGTAGATCTAGCTAGATAGATATATTTTTTAATTTTAGAGAGGAACTTATTGTATTCCTGGGCACGATGAACCACGACGTTCCACAATTACCCAGTAAACAAACTGACTGCAGTCTGACCACAGATTGATGTCAGATTCGAGTATATTCTGACGTCAGATTCGGGTCCTACTATGTCCGCATTTGACTATGGTTTTGTGGTCAGAGCCTGACATCAGGATCTGATCGCAGATTGATGTCAGATTTCGATCAGATCTTGCTGCCGTGGCTGACCGCAGATTGAGAGCAGAAATCGAGCAGATCCTGCGCAGCGCGATCTGACGGCAGATTGGTGTCAGATACAGAGCAGATTCTGACGTCAGATTCGGTGCCTATTATGTCCGCATTTGACTATGGTTCTGCGGTCAGAGCCTGACATCAGGATCTGACCGCAGATTGATGTCAGATTTCGATCAGATCTTGCTGACGAAAACCGCCCGCAAATTGGCGGCAGAAATGAAGCAGATCCTGATGTCGGCCATAGTAGGCAATTTTATATAATAGTATAGATTTAAAAACAGTGCGAAAGTCTTTAGCGTAAATAATATATAGAACACGTTTATAAGACCGACTTGAAAGATCTGATTCCTACCATATTTTATGGAAGAAAGAACAGTTGGTAAACCATGTATTTAAACGGGTATTATAACATTTTTAATGTTTTACTTAGCAAGTTGTTAGTGAATTGAATGCCAGGTCGGCTCAAAATAATGATTTAAACTTTGAAAGACAGTTCTTCCAAATATAAAAGAATTAATGATAACTACTATTTATTCAGTCGTCTTAGGGCGGTATTATCATCAATCGTTTTTTAGTTTTTGGCATGCGGCATCTTCTACTAGTCTAGTAGATTAATAAAGGATGCCGGATGCTTAAGACGATCTTCGTCTTCAGCAACGACTGATAATACCGCCCTTACAGACGGGTATACCAAATATATACTCCGCAGTGGAATGCCGGCAAATACGAGTCGTACTCGAGAGCCCTGAATGATCAAGCCCTCGGCCACTTATTCCCGCCACGGTGCTATTTCGCAAGCGAGAAACGCTCGCCCAATCGCGCCCTGGCGGGTCGTGTCGTGAACTATGTCAGCAGAATCTGCTGTATTTCTGCTGCCTATCTGACGTCAGATCGCGGAGCGCAAGATCTGCTCGATTCCTGCCATTAAATTGTATCAGCAGACTTTCCTTACTTTCTGCCGCCAAACTGCTCGCAGGCTATGTAAGCAGAATCTGCTGTATTTCTGCTGCCTATCTGACGTCAGATCGCGGAGCGCAGGGTCTGCTCGATTTCTGACATTAAATTGGATTAGCAGATTCGCCGCAGTATCTGCCGTCAAACTGCCCGCAGGCTATGTCAACAGAATCTGCTCTGTATCTGACACCAATCTGCCGTCAGATCGCGCTGCGCAGGGTCTGCTCGATTTCTGACATTAAATTGGATTAGCAGATTCGCCGCAGTATCTGCCGTCAAACTGCCCGCAGGCTATGTCAACAGAATTTGCTCGATTTCTGCTGCCTATCTGCCATCAGATCGCGCTGCGCAGGGTCTGCTCGATTCCTGCCATTAAATTGTATCAGCAGACCCTGCCGCCAATCTGCTCTCAGGTTAAGGCAACACAATCTGTCGGCTTTCTGCTGTCAGTCTGCTTTCATCATCGAATATAACAAATAGTGTATCAAATTTGTAGTCTTTCTGCCACAAACATTTGTACTCAGGCGTTGAGCAAAATCTGCAAATACGGACGTGGCTATCTGGGTACATGGCAATAAGTGGTTATGTAATTTAGTATTTTTGTCGGACCTATCTGATCATTTGAACGTATTAAATGTAGGTTTACAAGGGAAGGGTAAAACTATGATGATAGATTTCAACGATTCTATTCGCGGATTTCGAATAAGCTTGATTTATGGATCTCAAAATTGCGCGGAAACCATTTCTGTCAGTTTATCAAACTGACATCTGTGCTCACTGATGACATAAATATAGACGTAGATAGATATACCAAAACTGTGGAAACTTTAAAACAAGAATTTACAAGCAGATTTCGAGATTTAGATAAATTAGAACAGTCTCTGGATATAGTGTCATCACCGTTTGCAGTTAACGTCGAAACAGTTCCATCTCACTTAAAATTAGAATTAATAGATTTAAAGGAAGATCGGGCACTCAAGAAAAAATTTGACGAAACAAGTAATATCACCGAATTTTACAAAAACTTTCCGCAATGTAGATTTCCCCATTTGCATAAGTGTATCGCGAATATATTGGTCATGTTTGGTTCTACCTATGTATGCAAGCAATTATTTCCTGTCATGAAAAGAGTGAAATCAACAACGCGAACGAAAATAACCGACTGTAATTTGAAGAGGATGCGTATGATGACCTTGTGACGTCTTTGACATCTTCACGCACAAATTAAATCACGGAAGAAGTCTGCCTCTTACACACTTCGATTTTTCCTAATAACATTTTTTATATCACCAATATTTTCGATAATATTCAATGGGGAAAATGACACAAAGCTCGGCGCCGAAGGCGCTACTAGCGCATGTACTGCGGTTTTGCCTGAGTACGCATGTGTGAATGGTTTGTGCGGGAATTTTTCATTTGTGGATTGTATGAAGTGACTTCTTACATATTAATGTTTTGTATAAAGTTGTAGTCATCTTTCCCATTGTCACGCTTTAACACGTTGCGTCCGGCACCAAAAATAGTTGACCTTCTCCTAAATACAAGAAACAGCTGCACCATGGTGAAAAAAAATGCAAATTTGTAACGACAGGCACACACCGATGAACACATTCGTACTGAATGCGTATGCAAAAGGAAAATTCGGTACCTCAAAAATTCTTCTTCACCTTCCACATTTATTGGGACCGAGCCCAAGAGTCCCATGACGTGACCGTACACGTCACCCGGACGCAACGTGATAAATGTTGTACTATACATATTGGCAGAGTTGGGCGAAATCAAATCTGATGGATGATCAGCCATTAAAACTAGATTGATATCAAGTTCATGATGAATGATTATGCTTACTAAGTAATTCAGCAATCATTATTAATAAATAAGTGACGTAATCAAAGAAAATGTCATCAGTGGGCATGATTGTTTGTACAATCATTAATTAGGGTAAAACTATAGAACACTCCCCATTTGACAAAACGCTCCACCATTATTTTACGCAAACAAACCAGGATGCATCGACGCGATCGTCAGTTTCGAGCTTGCCTCAGTCGGCCACAACTGCCGCAATATAAATACAACGAAATATTACGGCTTCTAAAGAAATATTTAAGAATTTATATTTTCGGCTGTCAGATAATTTGCGGTGAGTACGTGGGAAATTCAATTTTCTAAGTCACTATTGTTTTTGCGATAAATTCACATATATATTTCAAAAGTAGACAAAATAACCTCTTTAAATTGTTATTGCCCAAACCTCTTTTCACTACGTTGTTGCTAAATTAAAGCCGGAGAGCTTTGTACTCCAGAATTGACAATATGCCCCAACAAAGAATTTACAATATGCCCAACCTCAAAATCATATTTTTCACGAGTAACTTATTTCGTTTCATTTTTGTGGTTAACAGAAATGTCACGCAAATATGTAAGGACTACATTACGAGCATCCTGGTCAGAGAATGACCTTAATGAAGCAATGGAAAAGTTAAAAGTAAAAAAATGGGAATTAATGAATGTAGCAGAATCAAAGGAGCCTAATTCAAGGACCCTAAGAAGACACATACAAACATTTTTGTTAATAATATCGTTTGTAATATCTGTTGTATAACATTTTCATGAAAATAATAAAAAGTTATTACTTTTTTATGTCGGGGCGTTTTGTGACAGAAGTGGGGCGCTTTACCTAACGACAGTGTTATAAAACGCCCTTTGTAAGGTTTACGAAAATGATTATTTACAGGTATTTCCAGTTATTTTTTTTTTCAAAATTCCGGTATAGTTGTGAAGCGAAATGAACACTTAATGTGTTTATACAAAAAATTTAAAGATTTATTAAAAAATATTGGTTTTATAGATGTTTCTTGAAATGTGGGGCGTTATGTATAGTTTTACCCTAATGCCCAACTCTGCTTGAAGATAACGTCATGTCAGTCGAATGTGTTGTGCCAATTATGTGATTTGCCTTCATACTTAATGCCGCTTTTGCTGTGCTAAATGCTCTGTGTCAGGAGAAAATGCCTGACATGCATGTAAAGTTAATAAACTTTTCAAATTACAGTCGGTTAGTCTCGTTCGCGTTGTTGATTTCACTCTTTTCATGACAGAAAATAATTGCTCGCATACATAGGTAGAACCAAACATGGCCAATGTATTCGCGATACACTTATGCAAATGGGGAAATCTACATACCGGAAAGTTTTTGTAAAATTCGGTGATATTACTTGTTTCGTCAAATTTTTTCTTGAGTTCCCGATCTTCCTTTAAATCTATTAATTCTGATTTTAAGTGAGATGGAACTGTTTCGACGTTAACTGAAAACGGTGATGACACTATATCCAGAGACTGTTCTAATTTATCTAAATCTCGAAATCTGCTTGTAAATTCTTGTTTTAAAGTTTCCACAGTTTTGGTATATCTATCTACGTCTATATTTATGTCATCAGTGCGCACAGATGTCAGTTTGATAAACTGACAGAAATGGTTTCCGCGCAATTTTGAGATCCATAAATCAAGTTTTATTCGAAATCCGCGAATAGAATCGTTGAAATCTATCATAGTTTTATCCTTCCCTTGTAAACCTACATTTAATACGTTCAAATGATCAGATAGGTCCGACAAAAAAGCTAAATTACATAACCATTTATTGTCATGCAATTGTGGAACGTCTTGGTTCATCGTGCCCAGGAATACAATAAGTTCCTCTCTAAGATTGAAAAATCTGTCTAAAACTTTACCACGGCTAAGCCAACGCACGTTGGTATGTAACGGCAAATCACCATAATCGCTCGCCAATTCTTCTAGGAACGTGCGGAACTGTCTGCGCTTCAGTCCGTTCATTCGAATATAATTGGTCGTTTGAATAACGATTGACATCACGTCTTCAAATTCTATATGTTTAGCACATAAATTTTGTTGGTGGATCATACAATGGAAATTATCAATTTTATGAGGAACTGGGAGATTTTTTAATCCCTTTCGGAGGCGGCCGACGAATCCGTTCTGGTCTCCAATCATTGCTGGAGCACCATCGGTTGTCACAGACACCAGTTTTGACAAATCTAACCCCATACTGTCCATCGCTTCCTCCACGCACGACAGGATATCCGCTCCTGTCATGGTCTCTTTTAAGGTGCGGAAATCTAACAGTTCCTCTATTACTAATAATTCCTCATTGACACTACGAACAAATATTGCAATCTGTGGCGTACCTGTCACGTCCGTTGACTCGTCCAGTGCCAAACTGTATGCAACGAATCCGCGGCTGGCAGCAGCCAGTTGTAGGGTGATGTTCGCTGCCATCTCCTTAATTCTTCTTGTAATAGTACAACGCAATAACGCTATATCGCGGAATTGTTGCCCGTCATTGAGGCACAGGACCTGATCCGATGTCTTGAGGCATTCTTTTATAAATTCCCCATCGTAGAATGAGCGTCCACTCCTGGCTATCTGAAGCGCGATCTCATAGCTGCACTTTAAAAGTCTGTGCTTCTTGACGACACTGCTTTACTACAATGAAAGCAATGAACTCAATAGTATATATATGTTCTACAAGAACTGAGAAGCATTAAGGTGGAATCTGATGGCATGTGGATCGACGAGCCGTCCCGCCCGGCTCGCCCAGGATCGCTCAGGCTCGCGAATCGGCGGTCCGTGAGCGTTCTCACGGCGTGTGAGCTCGGCGATTCACGCACCGTCAGATTCCACCTTTAAATATTCTAATACGAATTTATAAAAACTTACGTCTTCCACTGCATTTTCTTTGTCTTCTATGGTCCGTTTCAACCGCTCAATAGCTACGAGGCGGTCATCACCCAACACATTGCCATATTCTTTCAAATGACAGGCAGTATAATGCCGTTTGATGTCATACATCCTTTTACATGGAAGTATTTTGCGGCACACAAGGCACTGTATATCTTCATTTCGCTGGGATAAAAGGTATAATCCTTCCCATGATTCATCGAACTGTAGCCCGGCAGACGCAGCTCTACGTTTCGCAGTGGGTCGATCCATTCGTCGCCGTTCAATAACGTGAAACACAATGTAGTGGTTGGTACCGCGGTACGGAGATACAAGTAACGTTAGCGGACGATGAGATGTCTCTGACAAATTTTTTGAAACTCCTACACCTCGAGTTTTCTGAGATAGGCGGAGTTGACTGAGAACATTTCCTCATTGGTTTAAGTCAAAATAATAAAAACTACCTACCTACACATCCATAAACAGATGAGTTTGAATGAGGTACCTTTCCGCGGATCTTGGGGATGGTGAGGTTCATTGCGGAAGGCAATTCGTACGCCCGGCAGGCAATAAAATGCACGTGTTGCAGGTCAAAGAAATATGACAGTTATTTATGCTTCATAACTTGAAAACGACAAGGGGTGAACCCGGACACCACGATATTCGCTGGTTTCGGTTGTCCTGTCCTCCCGTGGTATTTTTACATGATGTAATTAACTATGTTTAGTGCTAAGCAAATGGTAACGACGAATGTCTGCGCGCAACCGCGAAGATAAGGGTCGTGAAATGTTTTCGTAACTTTTCTTATAATTTTATGATTGAGTATTTTGAGTCTATAGTAGCTATATTAAAACTATACTACCCAACAAAGCATAATTTGCTCGTAGTTCGGTTACTTATTTCTAAATAAAATCACGGAATCACTTGGTATATACATACATGTACTAGACCTGTTGATTTCCGGGAGATGGGTACCCGTGAAATATCCGCAGGATTTGTTTACGCGTGGACGCTCGGTCGCTCGGCCGCAGGGTTCAAGAATCGAATAAAGAGAAGAGGTACTTAAGAAGAAAGCGCGAAAGCCGGAAAAGTCCCGGACAGGACTGACCCGAAGGTCGTTTATGATTTTATGGGTTTATGATATTTTGGTGGTAGTTAAGTATGTACGTTGCGGACAGAGGTCTGCCATGCAGATGTGCAGTTGTAGAGTTCTAGCTGGTAATACAAGAAAGTTACTGTTAGAAATTGCAGTAGTAAATCAAAGAAAACGTTGGACGGTCAATTGCAGCAGCCGCACACGAATCTAGGTACTATCAGGACGCAACATCTTCGACAAAGGTTAATAATCCTGCGAGGAACTAAATACTTTAAATTTATTAAAGGATAATGAGATACAATCTGAAAGCCTTATCGATCCTTCAAACACCTGATCCTTATTTAATCTACGGTTTTCATTTTTTTATGTCAGCGCCTCATCATTTCCACTGTGTAAATCTGGCGCAGACTTAAAAAAAGGACAGTCTTCGATTGAATAAGGAACAAAATTATTTTCTAGTTTTTAGTGCATTTTTACATTTTTGAAGTCGGTCTTAATTTTCTTTTAAATGTTTTTATTTCGTAGTTTTTAGTTATTTAAGTTATATAACTACATTTATTTAAATAACATATAACATGTAGGAGCGTAGGTGGTCAGGCGCCAGTAATTTAACTCCAAGGACAACGAAGACGGTTTATTGTAACACACTTATTAAACACAGATATATATAGTAATAATGGTAACTGAAATAATCCGCGTTTCTCTCTTTGCTCGGACTACCGATAACGGACGTACTCGCGTTCACCGTGAGTCTTCTGTAGCGGCTCCACTCGCGTTAAACAACTTCCGGGTTCTCACCGGTCTAACATACATCGCACGTTCGACGGACGACAATCGACAATCGACAAATCTATATTGCCCGTTCGGGCTCGCTCGCATACTCGGGCGCTATCGGGTGTCATCGGGCACTCTCGGCGGATCGCTCGTTTAAGAGCGTCGAAGACGTCTACCTATTTGGGCAAGACCCTACAAACATATAATATTTATTATAATACAATAAATATAATATAATATTAAGACGTAGAGGAGACACAATTCGGAGCGATAGTTTTCGCCCCTTTGTTGCCGATGGCGAGAGCGAATCAGAGGGCCGAATCAAGCGATTTGTATTGCTTGTGTAAAAATAGCCCCATTTACTTGCATGAAATTTGGTATGATTTTCATCAGAAAAGCATAAGGAACCCATGAGTGTCACTTCCATGTCGATACGATAAAAAATAAAGAATTTCTTAATACACGGAAATGAATATTTCACATTTTAATCCTCGACAGCGGGGTGCCGACCTCGATTCGCTGCGGTCGACCGGGGATTCATACCTGTTTCATAAATAAAATAATTCTTTACTCTTTATCGTAGCGGTATGGAAGTGATACCGATGAGTTCCTTGTGTTTTTCCGATGAAAGTCATACCAAATTTCACGTAAGTCATATATACACTTAAATAACTATATATATATATAGTTATTTAAGTTCTATAATATATTATAGAATTCTATAGAATTTCCTTTTAGTGTTGTGTGAGAACTGAGAAAGTAATTCACATTTATATCTTTCAATGTATGTACTTTCACTGCGTTCTTTTTAACGAAGGGAAAGAAAGCACCAGAATGTCCTTCTCATTTTACATAGCAATTTATATTGGCCGTTAACCATCGCTACAGGTTATATAATTTGTACGTCGCCCTCCAGGAACATTAAAGTTTATAAGTCTATGATTCGTGAGTTAAATGGTAAAGAAATCGGAAGGATGGAACAGTCTCGAGACGTGTTCTATTCAGATTACTGGGTATATAATATAAACTGTTTTTTACGATATGGACGTGACTATCAGCACTTTTTCATGTATTTGCCAACATGCCACTGCAACTTTATTCATTTTTGAGCAAGAAAAAATTTGAATGCTAACTGCATCCTTAGGGGACTTGGAGTTTTTTCTACCTTTCAATAGCAATTGCCATATCATAAACCGAAGAAACGGGACCCCTTGTACACCGAGTACTGGGGCCCCTAAAAGTCCCAGTCATTTAAACCTACCCTACGAGTATGAGCCTACTCGCACACAACTAGAGCTTTCCCTGTCCGTGGGATGCCCGCCGCTTCATTGGCTTCGAGCACCCCCTTCCATGCAGCACGTCCAAGACGCTATGGAGGCTAGCGTCCTCGGTCCGCCCACCTGATCTTCCCTGCCCTACTGGATAAAATCAGACTACTAATAAGCAGAAACGATACAAACTGGAAGCAGTCGATATCACCGAGAGAACGATTAGCAATCTGTCTGAGGTAGGTACAGAAGTTTATTTGTTACATGTGCAGAAGATAACAGAAAATATTAATATTAATATTAATATTAATATTAATAATAAACTAAAGTGGTATCGGCGCACTGATTCGGTCACGGAAAAAACAATTATTTTGTTATAAAACAAAATAATAATAATATTCAATAGCTATTTTGCACTAAAAAAATTATTTTCGTATACTTCGACGTTTCGATATGATTTCTTCGATCATTAAGGAGCGTATTTTTGAAATTTACCATCCGTTGGTAGTCGAGAAACGAAAAGAAAAAAGAAACATGATAACAGGACCAATTAGCTGGAGAAACACAGTTGTTATGCCGTTTGTTAATAATATTTCAATTGATATTAGAAGAATCTTTAGAAAAGCTGGTATACACACAATATTTAGATTACCATTCTACACTAAAAACCTGTTTCCTCCTATTAAAGATAAAATTCCTTTGTTAAAAAATTCCAACATAGTATATTCAATTCCATGTTTGAGTTGCAACCAGGTTTACATCGGACAAACTTCCAGACTGCTTGAGAGACGTATATGTGAACATAAAAGAAATATTTATTTATCCCCTTCACAACACACGGCATTAACTAAGCATTCCTTAGAGTTTGATCATTGTTTTGATTTTAACAATGCTAAAGTGGTTGATAAAGAAACCAACTTAAATAGGAGGATTATCTTAGAGACACTACATATGATTAAACAACCTAGCGTGAATCTTAGGTATGAAACGCCTAAAATACAAGATTATTACGGAACATTACTGAAGAAGTAATGAATCTATGATGTGGTTCTCTATATAACTTCATATTAGACTCTATCAGTTACATATTCTACACGTGGTATGTAATTTTGAAATTTGCTCGTTGACATCTGTGAGTGTATGCAAAGTTCACCACATGAATAAGAGGTTTGTTTTAGGTTTTTGCCCGGATAATATAAATTTGAATTTTTGGAATTCATATGTTGGTATTTTCAACGGCTTTGTTGGCCACAGTTCGTCTCACCTTCAAGTTGTCAGTTTGTCTTGTTCGCTGTTTACCTCAGTCATCTTCCAACCGGCTCGCGTGTCGCTGGCTTTATTTAAACTGCTGCGACATTTCATTAGCAAGGCAAAAGAATTTTACTTTCCTGAAGAAGGTCCAAATTGGGGACCGAAACGTCGAAGTATACGAAAATAATTTTTTTAGTGCAAAATAGCTATTGAATATTATTATTATTTTGTTTTATAACAAAATAATTGTTTTTTCCGTGACCGAATCAGTGCGCCGATACCACTTTAATTGAACTGAGCGGTCGAAATTTAATTTTTAAAATTAATAATAAACGTATACAAAACGGAGAATACAAATATACAGGGTGTCCGCGGAAACAGTAAACAGCTGGATATTTCGTCACGTATTCCAAATAGAAAGAAATGTTTATATGCAATTGCATGGTTGAAGGCAGCTAATTTACTAGCCCCGACAAATTTAAAAAAAAAATTTAAAAACTCAAACTTGACCATTGTATCTGTTTAAATAATAATGTAAGAAAAAATTCGTCTGGTCTAATAAATTTGCACCTTCGAACCATGCAATTACCATATAAACATAAAATACAAACATACAATACATATAAATATAAACATAAAATACAAACATACAATACATATAAACATAAAAAGGCACTGAAAAGCTGCGCCCAGGTAAGGGGATTCCTCGTTGTCGGATCGCAACTGTGTGTACGGTAATAGAGAACTGCTTCCCTTAGTTCAGCGTACTCTTGTCAGTATTTAACCCTTAGTATCATGATTTTTTATTTCACCTAGAAAATTCTTATCGTTGCATTTTTTTCCACACTTCATCGTAAAAATAAGCAAACAATTCCTAGTATAACAGTTTTTTATATAAATGAAAAAATGTGGATATAACACCACTGTAAAACCATGTATAAAGGTAGGGGAAAGTGGACTTCCGTTTCCGGTCGCGTGCGAGAGAGGAGTGTGTGAAAGCGTGTGGTCAGTGGAAAGAGGAAAGAGGAGTGAAAGTGTTAGGCGGAGATTAGGGAGTGAGTGGGGAAAAACGTGTGGAGTAGGCGAAGGGAAGAGGGCAAAGGGTTAAGTAAGGGAAGTGGTGTAGTGAAGGGAATAAGGTGAGAAGGAAGGCATTTGGAGGTTAGGGCGGCAGGACAGGTGGTAAAGTGGCGGGAAGGAAGAGCAGCAGAAGACAGGTAGCGGGATCTAGGGGAAAAAGGAGGAGTTAGGAGAAGAAAGAAAAGAGAGTACGAAAAGAGAGAAAAGGAGATAAAGAGCAAAAGGTTTATAGGAAGGAAGGGAAAAGGGGGAGAGAATAAAAGGAAGGAAGGGAAGAAGGTAAATGGACGTAGGAAAGGAAAAGGAGGGGTGGGAGGGAGGAAAGGGGGAAGGAAAAGAGAATGAAAGGTCGCAAAAAGGGGGGAGGGTGAGGAAGGATAGCATAAGTAGTGTAGGGAGTGCGGGAAGCTTGGATAGCCTATGGGGCAAAAAGAGGAAGGACAGGGAGGATGAAGAGGGGGAGGGGGGGGGGGAACGAAAAGGAAGGGAAGGGTTTTAAAAGGAGTGGGTTGACGCAGAGATCGCCGGTGAGAAGGGATGCGGGGAGAAGTTTTGAGAGAGAGAGGAGGAAGTGGGAGGGATGGAAAGAATGTTAAAGGAAATGATGATGGAGATGAGAAAGTTGAGGGAGGAAGTGAGGGCAGATAGAGAGGAGAGAAGAAGGATGGAGGAGGAAATGAGGAAAGAGAGGGAGGAGAGAAAGAGGGTAGAGGAGGAATGGAGAGAGGAGAGGAGGAGGTGGGAAAAGGAGATGAGGGAAGAGAGGGCAAGGAGAGAAAAGATGGAGGAAAGGATGGACAGGTGGGAGAGTAGAGATAAGAAGATGGACGAGGTGTTCGACAAGGTATTGGGATGGGAAAAGGAAAAAATGAAAAAGGGGGCTAAGGTAGATGAGGGAGAAGAGGTAGGGGAGGAATGGAGATGTAGGGTTAGACGAATGGAGATAAGGCAAGATAAAAAGGAAAGGGAGGGAAGAAGGAATAATGTTGTTGTGAGGGGGTTAGGGTTCGAGGGGGAGGAGGTGAAGGAGGAAATAAGGAAGCTGTGGGAAAGGGTAGGGGTGGAAGAGACGGGAATAAAGGAGGTTATGAAGATAGGAAAAATGGGAAAGGAAGGGGGCGGAATGGTGTTGGTAAAGCTGGGGAGTAGGGAGGATAAGCGGAAAGTGATGGAGGCTAAGAAAAAACTTAGGGGAAGGAGGGAGAGAATAGAGGATGATCTTACGGAGGAGGAAAGGAGGGTAAGATGGAAGGTAGAGAGAGAGAGGCGGAAAGGGAAAGGGAGAGGGGAAGAAAAGTTCAAGTGGGGTACATGAAGATGTGGGTGGATGGGAAGGTAAGAAGGTGGGACGAGTTGGGGGAAAAATGGTATGAGGAACAGGGAAACGAGTGAAGAGGGTAGAGGGGTGGGAGGATGTAAGGAGTAGGGAGAAAGGGAGGGAAGATAGTAGTTACAAAGTGGCTTTCTGGAATGTGGCAGGAATGAGAAGGAAAGATGACGAGTTCTGGAAAGGATTGGAAGAATGGGATGTGATGATTTTCAGCGAAACGTGGCTGGAGGAGAGGGAGTGGGAGTGGGTGGAGAAAAAGTTGCCCAAGGGTTATATATGGGAAAGGCAGTGGGCGAGGAGGGAGAGTAAGAAGGGAAGAGCGAAGGGAGGTATGTTGATGGGGGTGAGAAGGGGTATAGAAATGGGGGAGGGGGGTAGAGATGAAAAGGAGGGTTTGATGATGAAGAAAGTGAGGATAGGGGGGGAGTGGTGGAAGATAGTGGGGGTATATATAAACAAGGATCTGCAAAGGAAGATGGAGGAATTAGGGGAATGGACGGAGGAAAGGGAGAAGGGAGTAAGGGTTATAATAGGGGGGGACTTTAATGCGAGGACAGGTGAGGAGGGGGGAGAGGTGTGGGAGGAGGAAGTAGAAGGAGAAGGGAGAATGGGAAGCAGAAGATCGAAGGATAAGGAGGTGAATGGAGAAGGAAGGAGGCTATGCCGATATTTGGAAGAAAGGGGATGGGGTATAATGAATGGAAATACGGTGGGGGATGAGGAAGGGGAGTGGACGTTTACGGGGGGGAGAGGGAATTCGGTAATAGATTATGTGATAGGGAATGAGGACACAAGGGAGAGGGTGGAAAGGTTGGAAGTAGGGGAGAGAGTGGACTCGGATCACCACCCGGTGGTGGTGTGGGTGAAAGGAGCAGGGAGGGAGGAGGGAGGTAGCGGGAAAAAGGGTAAGGGGAGGAAGGGGGAGAGAAAAAATTGGACAGAAGAAGGTAGAAGGGAGTTTATGAAGGTTTTTGGGAAAAGGGAGGTGGGGGAGAGGGGAGTTGATGAGGATTGGAGAGAGCTAAGGGGAAGGATAAAGGAGGCAGTAGATAAGATGGGGAAGGGGGAAAAGAAAGGGGGATGGTGGGATATGGAATGCAAAGAGGAAAAGAGTAAGGTGAGGAGAGAGCTGAGGAAGTGGAGAAGGGAAGGAGGGGATGGGGGAGTGTACAGGTTGAGGAAGAGGGAGTATGGGAAGATGTGCGAGGAGAAAAAGAAAAGGGAAAGGGAGAGGTGGGAAAAGGAAGTGGAGGGGGTAAGAACGGAGGGTCAGGTATGGAAAGTAGTGAACAGAGGACGGAAGACGAGAAGGAGGATAAAGGAGGGGATAGAAATAAGGGAGTGGGATGAGTATTTTAGGGGGTTGTTAGGAGGGGTGGAGTGGAGGGTAAGGAGGGGAGGAGAGAGAAGGAGGGAAGAGGACGGGGAGGGTGAGATAGGAAGAGAAGAAATAAAAAGAGTGGTGAGGAACTTGAAAGATGGAAAGGCCGGGGGGGGGGGGATGAGATACAGAATGAGGTGTGGAAATATGGGGGTGGTGAAGTGGAGGAGTGGTTGTGGAAAATATGTAATAGGGTGTGGAGGGGGGAGGGGTGGCCGGAAGGGTGGAGGGAAGGAGTTGTGGTTCCGGTACTAAAGAAAGGGGCAGGGGAGAAACCGGAAGACTATAGGGGAATAACGCTAACGCAGACTGCATATAAGGTATATGCATCTGTGTTGGCGGAAAGGCTAAGAATGGAGGTAGAGGGGAAGGGAATGCTGCCACCGAGTCAAACGGGGTTTAGGAGGGGGGGTGGGATGCGTAGATAACATCTATGTTCTGAATTATCTGGTGAACAGGCAAGTGGTGAGGAAGGGGAAGAAGATGGTGGTTCTGTTTGTGGATTTGAAGGCTGCGTTTGACTCGGTGGACAGGGGGGTACTGATGAAAGCGTTGAGGGAGAGGGGAGTAAGGGAAGGGATAGTGGAGAGGTGCGGGGAGGTTCTACAGGAGACGATATGTAGGGTGAGGGTGGGGGATGAAGAGGGGGAGAGGTTTAGGACCGCAAGGGGGGTCAGGCAGGGGTGCCCATTAAGCCCCAGCCTGTTTACCTTGTTATTGGCGGACATGGACGAAGAACTGGAAAGAGGAGGATGGGGTGGGGTAAAGGTGGGGGATAGGAAGGTCTACACGCTAGCATATGCGGATGACATAGCTATGCTAGCGGAAGATGAAGAGGGGATGAGGGGAATGATAACAAAGTTGGAAAGGTACATGGACAAGAAGGGTTTACAAGTGAATATCGAGAAGACGAAAGTAATGAGGTGTAGGAGGGGGGGGGGGAGGTGGAAGAAAGTGTCATGGAGGTGGAAGGGGAAGGAGTTGGAAGAGGTGAGGAGTTATAGGTATTTGGGGTATACGGTGATGGGAAATGGAGGTCAGGAACAACATGTGGAGGAGAGAGTGAGGAAGGGGGCAGCGGTAATGGGGAAGGTGTGGGGATTGGGAAAAAGACTATTTGGAAAGGATTGGGGCAGAAGGATCTGGCTATTTGATAAATTGGTGTGGGCGGTGGTGGGATATGGGGTGGAGGTGTGGGGGTGGAAGGAGAGGGGAAAAGTAGAGGCGCTGCAGGACAGATTCTTGAAGTGGGTGTTGGGGGTGGGTAGGGACACGCCAGGTTACATGGTAAGGGAGGAGTTACAAAGGGGGAAGTTGAGGGGTAGGGCAGGGATGAGGGCGTGGGGGTTTGAAAGGAAATTGGAAGAGGGAGAAGGAGGGGAGTTAGCGAGGTTGTGTTGGGAGGAGATGAAGGGGAGATTCAAGAGGGGAAAGGTGTTGGAGGGGTGGGAAAAGGAAAGGGAACAGTTCTTCAGGGAAAGGGGGTGGACAGTTGAGGAGGTAGAAAGGGGAAGGGAAAGTGGGGAGGTAAGAGGTGAGGAGATAGTGGACAGGGAAAGGAAGATGCAGGAGGAGGAGAGGTGGATGAAGATAGGGGAGTCGAAGTATAACAAGTGGTATGGGAGGGTAAAGGGCCCGGGGATACCGGGATATTTAAAGAAGGGCTGGGGGGAGAGTAGATGGCAAAGGGTGGCCAAGTTTAGGTTGGGAAATGGAATGAGAGGGGGGAGGTATTGGGAGGAGGGGGAGAAAAAGAGGTGCAGGGTATGTGGCTAGGGTGAGGAGTCTTGGGAACATGTGTGGGAGGTATGTATGGGGTGGGGAATAGAAAGGGGATGGCAAGAGATGGTGGACGAGGTTTTGGGGGAGGAGGGGCAGGGAGAGGAGTGGTTAAGAAGTTTAGAGGAAAGAAGGGAGGAATGTGGAGGAAAAGAGGGGTGAGTGGTGAGGTGAATGAAGAGATGGGAGTGAAAGGGCGGCGAGTGGAAGCGGAGGTCCAGGAGGGGGAGAGGAGACGGGAGAGCGGACAAGCGAGCGAGCGAGAGAGCGAGCGAGCGAGAGTAGAGTTAAGAATAGGTTAAGAATAGGTTAAGGTTGGAAGAAGGAGGAGGAGAAGATGTAGGATAAAGTAGAGTTAAGGACTATATATGTATGTATGTATGGGAAGATTATAACCCCTAGGGGAATAATAAAGTTTATATATAGGTAGGGGAAAGTGGGGCATAACCGGGTACGCGGGTCAGACCGGGTACCACTGTTTCTCTAAGACAAGAGCTGCGATATGCAGCCAACGTATGGTGTTACATTCGGGTAGACCTCACAACGAAATGAGATCAATCATAGAGCAAAGACTTAAAAATTTCGAGTTGAAAAGTTCTAGCGTTGCGTCGGTGAATTGCCTTTTTTATACCACTTGGATTTAAAGAATCGATTACGGTAAGTACTGCATTGTATTCTGTAGACTTTTCACAGTAATTTGCCGTTTTACCCGGTTCTTTATCGCATTTTGAAGTGTAAATATTTAATGTTTGGTAAATCACCTCATTTGGGGCAAAACCGGGTATTTGATTATGGGGCAAAACCGGGTTCTATGTATTAGTCCAGTGACATTAGGATTCCTTTTCGGAATAAATCCCATCAAGCTAAATTTTGATATGGGCCTTTATTTGGTTGTTTTAAACAATATGTCAAAAGTCCCCATCAATCCGACCGCCGCTAAAAATTTTACAGAGGGTTGAAAAAAACAACTATTTTTCGCGAATATCTCGTTATATAGCAGTTTTGCGACAGAAACGGTTATTATACAATTTATATCTTAGGAAATTCTCTACGAAAAAGGTGGTATGAGTATTTTTCGTAGCAGTAATGAAAACGTCAGCATCAATATCTTAATAGGTACCCGGTATTACCCACACCTATGGGGTAAAACCGGGTATTTGCATACTGTCGAGAAAAATCGTTTTCCTGTGAGCCAAATAATTTTTTCATATAAGAATTCTCATTTTCGGATTCTGTAAGGTCCAATTAAGATTTCTAGCGGTGTCCAAAGTTTATTTTGCCGTCTGACTTCATGCTAGCAGGAAAAATACATTAGATACCCGGTTATACCCTACTTTCCCCTACCTATGTATTATAATGTTAAGTCAATACTCGTTTCTGCAGAATGTTACACTATTGTTGCATACATTATTATGTTCGACATCAAATTTAATGAAAAAAAATTCGAAATAATTGAGAGAACAAATTAGCATTTACTTGGTACTTCCAGTGGTCCTGGCGAAATTAAGAGGTGTAATCACTGATCTATATACTATGGATACGGGATGGCTTGCGGCAAATTGAAGCTGCTTTTGTATGGTGCGCCTCCCCCGTCAGACGGTTGAACTTTATTCCCCTTTACTCCTCTTCACCCCCGTGACACTCTAAACTTTGTCACCTTAAAAGTCTACGCTAGATGGTGCTGATAAAATCTCAATCAACGCCACCCTAATCCTAAAACCATTTTATTTCACAAAGTGTAGGCGTCGTTCAGTGAATTTGTGTTTATCGTGCATTTTTTCTATTTAGTGAGCATTTTGGTCTTTTCGTAAGTTAATGTTGTTAAATAATGAAATACAAGGAAAATGTTAGAAGTTAGGGCGGTATTCATAAACGTGTCTTAAGATAAAGTGTCTTTTTTTATGGGTCATACTTACGTTTTCTTCAACCATAACAAAACAAACGACAAAAATGTTTAAAAAGATTTAAAATTCAGTATTCACTATTTGCAAATTTCATAAATCATTACCTTCGTTCTTTGTATATTAGATTTATATATTTATTTCACTAGTTTTATGAATTTCTAAATCATACAAGAAATTGATATTATGCTATATGTATTACGTAATATAACGATGTATGTATTTTTCACTACTATTTTATTCATAAAGTGCTCGTTGACTATCGTGTCAGTAAAAGTCATCGTGAACGAGCGTTTTTAACCTTCCGGTACTCGCGCGTGTGCACGGAGTGCACGGAGTTCAGTTTTTGGCTGATAAAACCGTTTTACCGTGATCTATTGTACCCAGCACCCCTATGTATTCTTCCAGCGGACATTTTTGCATAATGCCACGTACTTGTCAGGTTCAAATTCAGTTTGCAAGTGTCTCTGATTGAACGAAAACGAAAGTATTGCCGCGTATCCCGCCGGCGAGCGCGCTCGTGTACTCACAAGTTTTCCAGTTATCCGCCTCCGATTGCTTTGATTTTTGGATATGTTTTAGAGGACAGAAAAATAAGATATACGTATTTTTTTATTTTGGCCTGTTTGCATGTTTAGGGGGTGAAACCACCCCTCAATGGTTTTCCAGTTATCCCCCCCCCCCCGATTGCGTTGATGTTTGGATATGTTTTAGAGGACCGAAAAATAAGATATAAGTATTTTTTTATTTTGTCCTGTTTGCATATTTAGGGGGTGAAGCCACCCCTCAAAATTCATAAGGAGTACAAAATTTTGTTGAGGCAAATTTCATATGGAAAAACATATCCAACAACCAAAACAATCGGAGATGATCACCTAAAAATTTTATACCTTGGGGAAGCTTCAACCCCCTAAATATGCAAACAGGCCAAAATAAAAAGACACCTGTTTCTTATTTTTCTGTTCTCTAAAACATATTCAGAAATCAAAGCAATCGGAGGCGAACACCTGAAAACCTTTGGGGGGTGGTTTCACTCCCTAAAGATGACAACAGGCGAAAATAAAAAAATACGTATATCTTATTTTTCGGTCCTCCAAAACATATAAAAAAACCAAAGCAATTGGAGGCGTACTTGTGAGTACACGGGCGCGGTCGCTGGCAAGATACGCGGCATACTTTCGTTTTCATTCAATCAGGAACACTTCCAAACTGAATTTGAACCTGACAAGTACGTAGCATTATGCAAAAATGTCCGCTGGAAGAATACATAGGCGTGCTGGGTACAATACATCACGGTAAACCGGTTTTTTCAACCAAAAAGGTTAATAATACGTGACCGTGCACTCAGTGCACGACGCGAGTGCTCGTGTTACAAAAATAGGCGCGAGTACCGGAAGGTTAAATGTTGCGCAATTTCCCTTAGTTCCTCCGTCTGACGCTGGTGGCACTGGCATATAATATCTGTCTTTAATTTGCCGCAAGTCTGATGCAGCTGGCTTATGGCAATCCCGTATCCATAGTATATACAGGGTGTCCCATCTAAGACTGGACAGCGGGATATCTCCTAACGTATTGGAGATAAAAAAATGAAAAAAATATGGCATCGCATGGTTCAAAGGGGCTGATCTATTAGCGCGAACGAATTTTTTTTTCGATTATTATTTTAAAAGATACGATGGTCAAGTTCTGTTTTTCAAATGGAACTATTTTTTCTGAACACATGAGTTGATAGTGCGTTCCAAGACAAATTCAATGAGCATTAATGTATACACTTGATTTCCACTGGTTTTTGAGATATTGCGCTTGCAAATTCACTGATTTTCCCTGGAAAAAAGCCTGCTGAAATAGCAAGGACAGTGGACAGTCTAGCTGACGCCACGGGTTGCCTTGCCTGTTGAAACCTATACCTACCTGCTAAAGGTCTACGTCAGAAATGGCAGGCCCAAAGGCTGGACAATTCTTTTCCGCCAGAAATGCCACTTAGGTAGGTACATCTGCGGTATCGAGAAGCGCACCGTTACTTTTATTTCGCACTTGCTTCTACGCTCGGATGGCCGGTTCTTCTTGGAGGGATGCAAGCTCGATTGGTTAGGTTAGGAGGTGTGAAAGTTGCTAGACTAAATTTCAACTATAGGGAGCAGATTGTATTAGAACCAATCGGATTTGCATCCCTCACAAACGGCTGCTCTCTAGAAGAGGCCCTCTTCACATCAATACCTCCTCCCCAATGCCCACCTTCTCTCGCATGGAATACGTCAATGCATGATTTTGTTTTAATATTGAAGCTCGTGTTTATACTCGAGAGGACCACGCGTCGACAGCGGGCTACCCCTTTTCTTCCTGTGACTCTCCACGAGGAGTATCGACGGTGGATTGTAGGAGCGTAGATGTTGGGATGCCAGTTATTGAATTCAGGAGACGATAGAAACACTTTATTACAAAACACACATGTGCTATAATAAATGATCGAACTTGCGCCCCACTTCGCGCAGACCGATTACAGGGTGTTTGGCTCGGTACGCCTAATCCGCCTCGCAACCGTGACGAGGTCAAGCCAAAAGGTATGAATCCTGGGTCCTTTTTCCGAAGGAAGCCATAAAATTCGATGGGCACTGCGGGGTGTTGTCGTCCCAGCCACGGGATGAAACGCAGAATTACCCTGTTTCTGTTTCAGAAATAAAATAATTCTTTATTCTTTATCGTATGGATATGGAAGTGTCGCCGATGAATTCCTTGTGGTTTTCCGATGAAAATCATGCCAAATGTCGCGTAAATCGGACTACCTTTACATAAGGAATACAAATAGCTTCTGTCAAAGTAGTCCGATTTGCATGATATTTTGTATGATTTTCATCAGAAAAACACAAGGAATCCATTGGCGTCACTTCCATATCCATGCGATAAAGAGTAAAGAATTATTTTATTTCTGAAGCAGAAACAGGGTAGTTCTGCATTTACGCCCCTCACCACGTGGGCAGGGACAACACCCCGCAGTGCCCATCGAATTTTATGGCTTTTTTCGGAAAAAGGTATGCATCCTCGGCCGACCGCGGCAAATCGGGGTCGGCGCATCGTAGTCGAGGGGTGACATCTGTTTCAGAAAGGAAATAATCCTTTATTCTTTATCGTATCGAAAGGGAAGTGACGCCGATGTATTCCTGGCGTTCTGTCGATTAAAATCATACCAAACATCATGCAAATCCGACTACTTTGACACAAGCTATTTGTATTCCCTATGTAACAGTAGTCCGATTTGCACGATATTTGGCATGATTTTCATCGGAAAACCACTAGGAATCCATCGGCGACACTTCCATATCCATACGATGAAGAATAAAGAATTATTTTATTTCTGAAACAGAAACAGGGTAGTTCTGCATTTACGCCCCTCACCACGTGGGCAGGGACAACACGCCGCAGTGCCCATCGAATTTTATGGCTTTTTTCGGAAAAAGGTATGCATCCTCGGCCGACCGCGGCAAATCGGGGTCGGTGTCTCGTAGTCAAGGGGTGACATCTGTTTCAGAAATAAAATAATTCATTATTCTTTATCGTATCACAGGGGAAGTGACGCCGATGGATTCCTGGCGTTCCATCGATTAAAATCATACCAAACATCATGCAAATCGGACTACTTTGACACAAGCTATTTGTATTCCCTATGTAAAAGTAGTCCGATTTGCACGATATTTGGCATGATTTTCATCGGAAAACCACTAGGAATCCATCGGCGACAGTAGTAATACTAAGCGGGTTCTAACGCAAATTTGAGTTTCAAGGCCAAATGACGCCACAACCGGCGCGGGGGTGGGGGGGGGGGAAGTGAGGGCGCGCGGGGGAGCGGGGCGGAGGGAAACCTGGGCGCGGGGTGAGGAAGACAGGTTGCGCGCGCACGCGCCGCGGAGTGGGGGAAGCCGCGACGATAGAGGGGGGATCAGTCCGGGCCGAACCGCCGCGGAGGCCTCTCCAGACCGGACCCACCGTCGGAAATTTTTCAGAGGGAGGCATTGACCCCCGAAAAAAAATCTTTTTCAAAACTTGGCCCACCCGAAAAAATTTTCAGACCTAACCCAGGGTGGAGACTGTCCTGGAACTTTTTTTTTCCAAACCAATAATTTTTCAGAAATTGTTTCGGACAATGTCGGGAAAGATCGGCGTTTTTTTTTCGACACCGCATCTTCGAGGGAAAGAGACGGAGCATTACTTTAAAGTTAAAATTTTAGGAGGGAAAGAGACGCCACTACATAAGAGACGGAGCATTACTTTAAAGTTAAAATTCTAGGAGGGAAAGAGAGAGTAATACATAGGGGATAGAATCGCATGCATTCTAAAGCTAACAGTATTTCAAAGCGTTCCGATTTAACGTCGCCGCGTATCGCGCGATAGCATGCGTAATTCGACTCCTCTGGAACAGCCGCGTGGGATGATATCATTTGATGGCGCGAAGAACGCTCGAGCGAAACAGAATTAGCGCGAATCATAGAAAGAATTATGCAGCGTTAGCAAATCTTAAAGTTAGGTGGCAAGGAGGAGGACGGGTAAATAAAATTGAGAAATTATATACGTTTATGATATATATATATATATATATTGTTACAAATCATAAAATTAAAAGAATATAATTTACCATTTTTTACTACGAGCATCATCCACAATATGATTGAGAGTACAATCACATTTTATTCTAAAGCTAACAGTATTCTAAAGCGTTCCGATTTAACGTCGCAGCGTCTCACGTGATCGTATGTAACTTGAGTCCCCTGGAGCAGCCGTGCAGGGTGACGACATTTGACAGCGCGAAGAACGCTCGAATCATAGAAAGAATTATGTGGTGTCAGCAGAAATTTTTTTCCATTCCAATATGTGATGGAAATTTTTTCCCCAATACAGAGAAATAATAATTTTTTAATCACCGATATATAACGAACTATTATGTAGCAAACAGATATATTTTTTCCGAACCATTATGTAGCCAGCATTCTAAAGCTAACAAGTTTGGAGCAGCCGCGCGGGATGATATCATTTGGCAGCGAGATGAAGGCACGAACAAAATATAATACTTTTTTCGGAAACGTCGAATCTCAGAATTAGGTGGCAAAGAGAGAAGGAGAATGATGGGTGAATAAAATTGAGAAATAATATAGAATAATACAAGCACAAATATAAAAATATAAAATACAATACAATACAATATGAAAAACAATATAAGTATAAAATGAAATAAAATAATAAAATAAAAGAAAATAAATTAAGAAAATAAAAAAGAAAAATATAAAAACATAATATAAAAATAGAATATGAATAGAATATAAAAATAAAAAATAAAAATATAAAAATTCAATATAAAAATACATTATAAAAAGAAAAAATATAGGAATAATAATAATAATAATTTAATTTATTATCCACTTTTGTGTTACAATTTAACGATCCTATACTCTTTCCATTTCATTCCCGTGATTGTGTCAATGTAAGTCCTACCGTTCTAATGTATCCTGCTGAGTCACAACAATTTTTTCTATTTTACAAGTGTTTCCTAATCTATTTTATGTTGCATAATCTTCTTTTATCATTTTCCTGTTCTTCCCATCTTTTCCTTCTCCCTATTATCTCCCGTAGAATAGCCAAGTTTTTCCCTTCTCCTCTAATTACCTCTTTCCAATTCCTCCCACTCTCTCCACTTACTTCACATGCTTGAATCACATGTTTCACTGTTTCTTCCTCTTTCTTACAAAGCCTACATATCCTTTCTTCGTTCATTAGCCAATATTTGCATACCCTTGTTTCACTATCCTTTATGAATCTTCCTACCCTTTCTAATTCTCCTCTCCTTTTTTTCACCCATAAGTATTTCGGCTTATTTCCTGGTTTCCTTGCCACCTCCCCTAATTCTCTTAGGAACTTTGACTCTTCTATTTTCATCTCTCTTTCTTGTTCTTGAATGTATTTACTTATCTGCTCTATTTTGGTTCACACGTCTTCACCAACAAAAATATAAAAATATATAAATATAATTGAATATAAAAATATAAAAGTACAATTAAAATAAAAAATAAAACACAATACAATATAAAAACATATAAATATAAAAGAACATAAAATAAAATAATAAAAGAAAATACTATTAAATAATAAATATAATATGAAAAGAAAAGAGAAAATAGAATATAAATGAATAAAATATAAAAATATAAAATAAAAAAAAATAAAAAATATAAAAAACATTATGAAATAAAAGGAATAGAATAAAATAATAAATATAATATGAAAAGAAAAAAAAAATATAAAAATTCGTTATAAAAGAATATAATATAAAAAGAAAAAATATAAAAAAACAATATAAAATTAAACGAATAGAATAAAAAATTCAGTATAAAAATAAAAATATAAAAATACAATATAAAAAGAAAAATATAATAATAATAATAATAATTTAATTTATTGCCCACTTTTGTGTTACAATTTAACGATCATATACCTTTTCCATTTAAATCTCGTGATCGTGTCAGTGTAAGTCCTACCCTTCTAATGTATCCGACTGTATGCTAACAATTTTTTTCTATTTTACAAGTGTTTCCTAATCTATTTTATGCTGCATAATCTTCTTTTATAGCCAAGTGTTTCCTTTCTCCTCTAATTACCTCTTTCCAATTTCTCCCACTCTCTCCACTTACTTCACATGCTTCAATCACATGTTTCCCTGTTTCTTCCTCTTTCTTACAAAGCCTACATATCCTTTCTTCGTTCATTAGCCAATATTTGCATACCCTTGTTTCACTATCCTTTATGAATCTTCCTATCCTTTCTAATTCTCCTCTCCCTTTTTTCTTTTTTTCACCCATAAGTATTTCAGCATATTTCCTGGTTTCCTTGCCCCCTCCCTTAATTCTCTTAGGAACTTTGACTCTTTTATTTTCATCTCTCTCTTTCTTGTTCTTGATTGTATTTACTTATCTGCTCTATTTTGGTCCACACATCTTCCCCATTTAATCTTCTTCTTCTTTTCCATTCTTCATTTGACCATCCTCTCCATTCCAAGAATTTGATTCTTATTCTTTCCCTTTTCGTTACTTCATTTCCTCTCATTAATATTCTCCCACGTTCTTCCTATCATTCTTCCGAGTTTATTAACCTCTCTTCACAGCTCATTTCCCTTACTCACATTTTTAATTTCTTTCTCTTCATGTTTCTTTTAACAGCCAGTATGTTGGTGTTGATCTCTCCAATTTCATTATCCACCGTATGTATTCCGCCTGCAATTTTTCTATTTCGTCATACCTTCTCCATCCCCATATCTCTGTTCCATACGCCACGGTGCTTCTAACTAGCGCATGATACAGTTTCGTTCTTCTTTCAAAGTCATCTCTGAATAATCTTTCTCCAATCCCCCACATACTTTTCCTAGTGTCATATCCGCTTTCCTAACTACCTTCTTAATATGGTCTGTATCCTTGTTGTTCTCTCTCTCTCTCTCTCTCTCGCTCTCTCTCTCCCACTGTATAACCTAAATATTCCAGTTCTCTTACTCTTTCTATTTCTTCTTCATTTCAACGAAATCTTTCCTCATTTCTTCTTCCTCCGGCTTTCCTGCATATCATTTTCTTAGACTTTTGCACATTTAACTCCAAGCATTTCTTATTTATGTATCTCTCGAATCTCTTTATCATATTCTTCAACCCCTGTGCATTATTTACCATTAACACAACATCATCCGCGTATGAAATTGTCCAAATTTTCCTTCTACCTATTAGGACTCCTCCTTCCTGTTCTTTGCTCATTTCTTTTTTCCAGGTCTGCAAATGCGACATTGAAAAGTGTCGCGCTTAACGGGCACCCATGTCGAACACACTTTCCTGTTAAAAACTTTCCTATCAGTTCCCTCTTCACTCTTAAATTGCGTATAGTTCTGTCGTACATTTCCTATATCCTTATTCTTAGATGTTCGCCTACTCCTTCTTCTTAAAGCTTTTTCCAAATTTCTTCCCTTTCTATCTATCAAATGCTCCCTTCATATCCGTGAAAAACAGGTATAGCTTCCCTCATTTTTTTTTTTTGAGGTTTCTATATCTATAGGCGTTTTAACTGCCACTATTGCGTCTACTGTTCCTCTCCTTGTCCTGAATCCCATCTGCGTATCGTTTAATATCCCATTTTTCCATTTGTTCTTCTAATCTTCTCCTTAGAATTTCCGCATATATCTTATAACTTGTATCCATCAAAGTTATGCCCCTATAGTTTTAAATCATAACCCTTTCTCCTCTTTTTGAACATCGGACTTATTATTCCTTCTTTCCATTCTTCCAGAAAGTTCCCCTTTCTTCCATGTTCTGTTTATCACATTTGTTAGATTACCTATAGTTATGAAGATGATTGCGTCCTCGATGTTGAATTAAGATATAATTTAAATGCAGGAGTTTAAATTTTAAGTCAGTCAGACTTATAATATCTTATATGATTTGAGTTCAGATCGACGTGAACCAGATCGGTTTTCAATCTATATTTATTTAATAAGTTTTTTGTACGAAAGGACCTAATTTATAAATAATTTTTTCATATATTCAATAAAAATTGGGTTTTCGTATTTATTAAGAATAGGTGTTTACCCTATGATAATTGTTGGTTGGACTTAAAATTCTAATTATTCAATATTAGAAGCGATTGGGTCAATTTCACTGTCAGATTCTCATGAAGTAATTTTATTTTTAACAATATTTTTGTAATATACGTTTAAGATATATATATATATATACATATACAAAAAATAATATAGAATAATACAAATAAAAACATAATAATACAATTGAAATATAAAATACAATACAATATAAAAAAAATAATATGGAATAATACAAATAAAAATATAAAAATACAATACAATATAAATACAAATAAAATATAAAATACAATACAACATAAACAACAATATAAATACAAAAGAAAATAATACATATAAAAATATAAAAATACAATTAAAATATAAAATACAATACAATATAAAAAAATATAACATAAATGAATATAAAAATATAAAAATACAATTAAAATAGAAAAGAAAATAGGAGAAGGATTCCCGGAGAGGTGGAAAGAAGGGGTGATTTCACCAATATTCAAAAAAGGAGATAGAGAAAAGGTAAGCAACTACAGGGGGATAACGATCCTAAACACAGCGTACAAAATATATGCTATGGTCCTAGAAAAAAGATTAAAAGAGGAATTGGAAAAGAACCACATAATACCAGAAACGCAAGCAGGATTCAGGAGCGGTAGGTCGACAACAGATAACATTTTTATTCTGAACTATGTAGCTAACAGAGAAATACAGAAAAAAGGGGGGAAGCTGTATACGTTTTTCGCGGACCTAAGCGCGGCATTTGACAAGGTGGATAGAGTAAAACTTCAGAACATCATGAAGAAAAAGGACATAAGTAAACGCTTGAGGACGAGAATCGGAGAAATTTACAAGGAAACAAGAAATACCATAAAAGCAAACGGAGAAATGTCATCCAAATTCTGGACAACAAAAGGGGTAAGACAGGGATGCCCACTGAGTCCAACGTTATTTACAATATATGTAGCGGACTTGGAGGAAATCATGAGGAAAAACCAAGCAGGAGGAGTTAGAGTAGGAAAAGACAAAATCTGGACTCTAGCATATGCGGACGATATAGCGTTACTAGCAAATGAACCAAAGGATCTTAAGGACATGATACGAAGGTTTGGAAAATACCTTGAAAGGAAAGGATTGCAACTGAACGCAGAGAAATCTAAGGTGCTGATTTTCCATAAAGGAAGAGGAAAGAAGAAGAGAGAAGAATGGGGCTGGCAGGGGCACAGTCTGGAAGAAGTAAAGGAGTTTAAATACTTAGGGTAATGCATATAAGGGAAGTCACAAAGAAAGCTAGAATAGCAATGGCGCAGATATGGGGAATAGGGCAAAGAATGTTCAAGAACAATTTTGAGAGAAGAATGAGAATATTCAGAAGCATAGTGAAAAGTATCTTGTTGTACGCGTCAGAAATTTGGGGATGGATGGAAGCAGAAAAAGTAGAGAAAATACAGGAGAAATACATAAGGTGGACTTTAGGTCTGGACTTCAATACACCTGCATATCTAATTTTGGAGGAAACAAAAACGGACAAAATAAGGATAGAAGCTGGGAAAAGAGCAATAAAATATGAGGAGAAAGCGAAACGCCTGAATAAGAATAAAATAGTACAAGAATGCTGGAGGGAAATAGACACGAAGCAAGCAGAGAAAAAATCGAAATGGGAGGAGATGAGAGACGCATACTACAGGCAAAAAATTATGGATATGCAAGAAATAGAAATAGAAAGAAGGAGGGGAAGAGAGTTTGCCGAGGAACTGGCGCAAAGAGACAGGGCAGAGCAGATCCAATGGCAATACGACAGAATACAAGGAGGCAGATACAACGCACATTACACAGAAATCAGGGATAACCAGAGAGCAAATTACCTAAACGGAAACTACAGAGGCAGAGACCAAAGCATAATTGCAAGGTTCAGATGTGGGAACGAAGAGCGGGGAAGCAAGTACTGGAAGGAGGAAAAAGAGATAGTATGCAGACTATGTAATGGGGCTAGAGAGACGCTGGGTCACATGCTACAAGACTGTAAGGATCTGAAAAGAGAAAACGCAACGATCAGAGGGATACTAAAGGGAGAAGAAGAAGGAGCGGAGTGGATGCGAATGGTTCTACAAAAAAGGAGAAGAAAAGAAGAACAAGATGAAGGAAGAAGTCAAAACGAAAGCACAATTTTGAATTAACAGTCCCAGAAACACTTACACACATAACACATGTAACCCCATTTTGAGGCCGAAAGGCGAAAAATAAACCTATTTACTACTAGAAAAGAAAATACAATACAATATAAACAACAATATAAATGTAAAAGAAAATAAAATAATAAAATAAAAGAAAATACAATTAAATAATAAATATAATATAAAAAAAGAAAAATATAAAATTGAATACAAATAGAATACAAAAATATAAAATAAATATTAAGAATATAAAAATTCAATATAAAAATACATTATAAAAAGAAAAAATATAATAATAATAATAATAATGATTATTTAATTTATTGCCCACTTTTGTATAACAATTTAACGATCATATACTCTTCCCATTTCATTTCTATGATTTTGCCAATGTAAGTCCTACCCTTCTAATGTATCCTGCTGTGTCTTAACAATTTTTTTCTATTTTTACAAGTGTTTCCCAATCTGTTTCATATTGCATAGTCTTCGTTTATCACTTTCCTGTTCATCCCATCATTTCCTTCTCCCTATTATATCCTGTAGAAAGGCCAAGTTTGTCCCTGCTCCTCTAATTACCTCTTTCCAATTCCTGCCACTCTCTCCACTTACTTCACATGCTTTAATCATGTATTTCACTGTTTCTTCCTCTTTCTTACAAAGCCTACATGTTCTTTCTTCTTTCGATAGCCAATATTTGTATGCTCTTGTTTCACTACCCTGTATGAATTTTCCTATCCTTTCTAATTCTCCTCTCCTTTTTTCTTTTTTCCCATCAGTATTTCGGCTTATCTCCTGGTTTCCTTGCCACCTCTCTTAATTCTCTTAGGAGCATTGACTCTTTTATTTTCATCTCTCTTTCTTATTCTTGGACGTCTTTACTTATCTGCTCTATTTTGGTTCTCACTTCTCCCCAATAAAAATATAAAAATACAATAAAAATATAAAATAAAACACAATACAATATAAAAATCAATATAAATATGAAAGAAAATAAAATAGAAGTAAGTAATAAATATAATATAATATAAAAAGAATA
Source organism: Andrena minutula (assembly GCA_929113495.1). Lineage (NCBI taxonomy): Eukaryota > Metazoa > Arthropoda > Insecta > Hymenoptera > Andrenidae > Andrena > Andrena minutula. Next base: position 30,879,627 of record OV815995.1, on the reverse strand, counting down.
TAATATAAAATAAGAAAAAATATAAAAAAATCAATATAAAAATACAATATAATAAAAATAAAATGTAATAATAATAATAATAATTTCATTTATTATCCACTATTGGCTTACAAATTAACAATCATATACTCTTTCCATTTCATTCCCGTGATTGTGTCAATACAAAATTGGCTCGACCATATCAATCGGATCATGTATCAAACATCTTTCGCACCACTCGGAACGTGCACCGAACGTGAATCGAACGTGCATCGAACGTGAATCGAACGGCATCGAACGTGCACCGAACGTGAATCGAACGGCTTGAAACGTGAATTGAACGACTTGCGTTCAATACCCGTTCGGTGCACGTTCGATGCACGTTCGATGCACGTTCGATTCACGTTCGATGCACGTTCGATGCACGTTCGATGCACGTTCCGAGTGGTGCGATTCACGTTGGATACACGTTCCGATAGTGTATCCAACGTCTTTCATACCACATTGATCGTGCACCGAACGTGAATCGAACGGCATCGAACGTGCACCGAACGTGAATCGAACGGCTTGGAACGTGCATCGAACGTGCACCGAACGGGTATTGAACGCAAGTCGTTCAATTCACGTTCCAAGCCGTTCGATTCACGTTCGGTGCACGTTCGATGCCGTTCGATGCCGTTCGATTCACGTTCGATGCACGTTCCGAGTGGTGCGATTCACGTTGGATACACATTCCGATAGTGTATCCAACGTCTTTCATACCACATTGATCGTGCACCGAACGTGCATCGAACGTGAATCGAACGGCTTGGAACGTGCACCGAACGTGAATCGAACGGCTTGGAACGTGAATTGAACGACTTGCGTTCAATACCCGTTCGGTGCACGTTCGATGCACGTTCCAAGCCGTTCGATTAACGTTCGGTGCACGTTCGATGCCGTTCGATTCACGTTCGGTGCACGATCAATGTGGTATGAAAGACGTTGGATACACTATCGGAACGTGTATCCAACGTGAATCGCACCACTCGGAACGTGCATCCAACGTGCATCGAACGTGCATCGAACGTGAATGGAACGTGCATCGAACGTGCATCGAACGTGCACCGAACGGGTATTGAACGCAAGTCGTTCAATTCACGTTTCAAGCCGTTCGATTCACGTTCGGTGCACGTTCGATGCCGTTCGATTCACGTTCGATGCAAGTTCGATTCACGTTCGGTGCACGTTCCGAGTGGTGCGAAAGATGTTTGATACATGATCCGATTGATATGGTCGAGCCAATTTTGTATTGACACAATCACGGGAATGAAATGGAAAGAGTATATGATTGTTAATTTGTAAGCCAATATTATTATATTGTATTTTTATATTGATTTTTTTATATTTTTTCTTATTTTATATTATATTCTTTTTATATTATATTATATTTATTACTTACTTCTATTTTATTTTCTTTCATATTTATATTGATTTTTATATTGTATTGTGTTTTATTTTATATTTTTATTGTATTTTTATATTTTTATTGGGGAGAAGTGAGAACCAAAATAGAGCAGATAAGTAAAGACGTCCAAGAACAAGAAAGAGAGATGAAAATAAAAGAGTCAATGCTCCTAAGAGAATTAAGAGAGGTGGCAAGGAAACCAGGAGATAAGCCGAAATACTGATGGGAAAAAAGAAAAAAGGAGAGGAGAATTAGAAAGGATAGGAAAATTCATACAGGGTAGTGAAACAAGAGCATACAAATATTGGCTATCGAAAGAAGAAAGAACATGTAGGCTTTGTAAGAAAGAGGAAGAAACAGTGAAATACATGATTAAAGCATGTGAAGTAAGTGGAGAGAGTGGCAGGAATTGGAAAGAGGTAATTAGAGGAGCAGGGACAAACTTGGCCTTTCTACAGGATATAATAGGGAGAAGGAAATGATGGGATGAACAGGAAAGTGATAAACGAAGACTATGCAATATGAAACAGATTGGGAAACACTTGTAAAAATAGAAAAAAATTGTTAAGACACAGCAGGATACATTAGAAGGGTAGGACTTACATTGGCAAAATCATAGAAATGAAATGGGAAGAGTATATGATCGTTAAATTGTTATACAAAAGTGGGCAATAAATTAAATAATCATTATTATTATTATTATTATATTTTTTCTTTTTATAATGTATTTTTATATTGAATTTTTATATTCTTAATATTTATTTTATATTTTTGTATTCTATTTGTATTCAATTTTATATTTTTTCTTTTTTTATATTATATTTATTATTTAATTGTATTTTCTTTTATTTTATTATTTTATTTTCTTTTACATTTATATTGTTGTTTATATTGTATTGTATTTTCTTTTCTATTTTAATTGTATTTTTATATTTTTATATTCATTTATGTTATATTTTTTTATATTGTATTGTATTTTATATTTTAATTGTATTTTTATATTTTTATATGTATTATTTTCTTTTGTATTTATATTGTTGTTTATGTTGTATTGTATTTTATATTTTATTTGTATTTATATTGTATTGTATTTTTATATTTTTATTTGTATTATTCCATATTATTTTTTTTATATTGTATTGTATTTTATAGTAGTAAATAGGTTTATTTTTTCGCCTTTCGGCCTCAAAATGGGGTTACATGTGTTATGTGTGTAAGTGTTTCTGGGACTGTTATTTCAAAATTGTGCTTTCGTTTTGACTTCTTCCTTCATCTTGTTCTTCTTTTCTTCTCCTTTTTTCTAGAACCATTCGCATCCACTCCGCTCCTTCTTCTTCTCCCTTTAGTATCCCTCTGATCGTTGCGTTTTCTCTTTTCAGATCCTTACAGTCTTGTAGCATGTGACCCAGCGTCTCTCTAGCCCCATTACATAGTCTGCATACTGTCTCTTTTTCCTCCTTCCAGTACTTGCTTCCCCGCTCTTCGTTCCCACATCTGAACCTTGCAATCATGCTTTGGTCTCTGCCTCTGTAGTTTCCGTTTAGGTAATTTGCTCTCTGGTTATCCCTGATTTCTGTGTAATGTGCGTTGTATCTGCCTCCTTGTATTCTGTCGTATTGCCATTGGATCTGCTCTGCCCTGTCTCTTTGCGCCAGTTCCTCGGCAAACTCTCTTCCCCTCCTTCTTTCTATTTCTATTTCTTGCATATCCATAATTTTTTGCCTGTAGTATGCGTCTCTCATCTCCTCCCATTTCGATTTCTTCTCTGCTTGCTTCGTGTCTATTTCCCTCCAGCATTCTTGTACTATTTTATTCTTATTCAGGCGTTTCGCTTTCTCCTCATATTTTATTGCTCTTTTCCCAGCTTCTATCCTTATTTTGTCCGTTTTTGTTTCCTCCAAAATTAGATATGCAGGTGTATTGAAGTCCAGACCTAAAGTCCACCTTATGTATTTCTCCTGTATTTTCTCTACTTTTTCTGCTTCCATCCATCCCCAAATTTCTGACGCGTACAACAAGATACTTTTCACTATGCTTCTGAATATTCTCATTCTTCTCTCAAAATTGTTCTTGAACATTCTTTGCCCTATTCCCCATATCTGCGCCATTGCTATTCTAGCTTTCTTTGTGACTTCCCTTATATGCATTACCCTAAGTATTTAAACTCCTTTACTTCTTCCAGACTGTGCCCCTGCCAGCCCCATTCTTCTCTCTTCTTCTTTCCTCTTCCTTTATGGAAAATCAGCACCTTAGATTTCTCTGCGTTCAGTTGCAATCCTTTCCTTTCAAGGTATTTTCCAAACCTTCGTATCATGTCCTTAAGATCCTTTGGTTCATTTGCTAGTAACGCTATATCGTCCGCATATGCTAGAGTCCAGATTTTGTCTTTTCCTACTCTAACTCCTCCTGCTTGGTTTTTCCTCATGATTTCCTCCAAGTCCGCTACATATATTGTAAATAACGTTGGACTCAGTGGGCATCCCTGTCTTACCCCTTTTGTTGTCCAGAATTTGGATGACATTTCTCCGTTTGCTTTTATGGTATTTCTTGTTTCCTTGTAAATTTCTCCGATTCTCGTCCTCAAGCGTTTACTTATGTCCTTTTTCTTCATGATGTTCTGAAGTTTTACTCTATCCACCTTGTCAAATGCCGCGCTTAGGTCCGCGAAAAACGTATACAGCTTCCCCCCTTTTTTCTGTATTTCTCTGTTAGCTACATAGTTCAGAATAAAAATGTTATCTGTTGTCGACCTACCGCTCCTGAATCCTGCTTGCGTTTCTGGTATTATGTGGTTCTTCTCCAATTCCTCTTTTAATCTTTTTTCTAGGACCATAGCATATATTTTGTACGCTGTGTTTAGGATCGTTATCCCCCTGTAGTTGCTTACCTTTTCTCTATCTCCTTTTTTGAATATTGGTGAAATCACCCCTTCTTTCCACCTCTCCGGGAATCCTTCTCCCTTCCATACTTTATTGAAAATTTCTGTGATCCTTTTTACTATTTTCACGTTGCCGTAAATCCAGGCTTCATTTTCTATTTTGTCTTCCCCTGCTGCTTTCTTCTTTTTTAATTTCCTGATTTGTTCTTTTACTTCTGCTTCTGTTATTTCCTCCTCCACTTCTCCTTCCGTGTTGTCTATTTCTTCCAACTCTCCTACTTCTTTTTTACAGTCGACGCCTTCTAGTAATGTTTTAAAATGATCCTTCCATTCTTTTAAGTCTATGTTATTGGAGATCCCTATCCTTTTCTTTCTTTGTTTATTTATATATTCCCATATTTGATTTTCTCCCTTTAATTGCATTATCTCATTTTCTATATTTTCTTGTAATTCCCTTCTCCTTTCTTCGCACACTTTTTTGTACTCCCTTCTTTTCTTCTGATAGTCTTCTTTGTCTCCTTTGCCCCTTCTCCAGTTCCTCAGCGCTCTTCTGGCTTCTCTTTTCTTTTTTGTACAGTTCGAATTCCACCACTTAAAGCTGCCCAATTTCCATTTCTTTATTTTTACTTCTTCTTTCCGTACTGCGTTATTTATTTTTCCTACCATTTCTTCTACCATTTCATTCACCTCGGTCGTATTGAAGCTTATTTTGTTTAATTCATTTTGAAACTCTCTTTTCCCTTCCTCTGTCCAGACTCTTCTCTCTCTCCACCCCTCTTCCTGATTTCCCCCTCGCTCTTTTCTTTTATTTCCCCCATATAGTTCTGCTATCAGAGGCATATGGTCTGATTCAACCCTTTCTTCCACTGTGAATTTCTTGATATCTTCTTTCGTCTCGACATTTGTTATTATATAATCAATTACTGTGCTGCCTCTCGGCCCCGTGTATGTATACTCTCCTTTATCATCTCCCTCCATGTATTGTATTTTATATTTCAATTGTATTATTATGTTTTTATTTGTATTATTCTATATTATTTTTTGTATATGTATATATATATATATATCTTAAACGTATATTACAAAAATATTGTTAAAAATAAAATTACTTCATGAGAATCTGACAGTGAAATTGACCCAATCGCTTCTAATATTGAATAATTAGAATTTTAAGTCCAACCAACAATTATCATAGGGTAAACACCTATTCTTAATAAATACGAAAACCCAATTTTTATTGAATATATGAAAAAATTATTTATAAATTAGGTCCTTTCGTACAAAAAACTTATTAGATAAATATAGATTGAAAACCGATCTGGTTCACGTCGATCTGAACTCAAATCATATAAGATATTATAAGTCTGACTGACTTAAAATTTAAACTCCTGCATTTAAATTATATCTTAATTCAACATCGAGGACGCAATCATCTTCATAACTATAGGTAATCTAACAAATGTGATAAACAGAACATGGAAGAAAGGGGAACTTTCTGGAAGAATGGAAAGAAGGAATAATAAGTCCGATGTTCAAAAAGAGGAGAAAGGGTTATGATTTAAAACTATAGGGGCATAACTTTGATGGATACAAGTTATAAGATATATGCGGAAATTCTAAGGAGAAGATTAGAAGAACAAATGGAAAAATGGGATATTAAACGATACGCAGATGGGATTCAGGACAAGGAGAGGAACAGTAGACGCAATAGTGGCAGTTAAAACGCCTATAGATATAGAAACCTCAAAAAAAAAAAATGAGGGAAGCTATACCTGTTTTTCACGGATATGAAGGGAGCATTTGATAGATAGAAAGGGAAGAAATTTGGAAAAAGCTTTAAGAAGAAGGAGTAGGCGAACATCTAAGAATAAGGATATAGGAAATGTACGACAGAACTATACGCAATTTAAGAGTGAAGAGGGAACTGATAGGAAAGTTTTTAACAGGAAAGTGTGTTCGACATGGGTGCCCGTTAAGCGCGACACTTTTCAATGTCGCATTTGCAGACCTGGAAAAAAGAAATGAGCAAAGAACAGGAAGGAGGAGTCCTAATAGGTAGAAGGAAAATTTGGACAATTTCATACGCGGATGATGTTGTGTTAATGGTAAATAATGCACAGGGGTTGAAGAATATGATAAAGAGATTCGAGAGATACATAAATAAGAAATGCTTGGAGTTAAATGTGCAAAAGTCTAAGAAAATGATATGCAGGAAAGCCGGAGGAAGAAGAAATGAGGAAAGATTTCGTTGAAATGAAGAAGAAATAGAAAGAGTAAGAGAACTGGAATATTTAGGTTATACAGTGGGAGAGAGAGAGCGAGAGAGAGAGAGAGAGAGAGAACAACAAGGATACAGACCATATTAAGAAGGTAGTTAGGAAAGCGGATATGACACTAGGAAAAGTATGTGGGGGATTGGAGAAAGATTATTCAGAGATGACTTTGAAAGAAGAACGAAACTGTATCATGCGCTAGTTAGAAGCACCGTGGCGTATGGAACAGAGATATGGGGATGGAGAAGGTATGACGAAATAGAAAAATTGCAGGCGGAATACATACGGTGGATAATGAAATTGGAGAGATCAACACCAACATACTGGCTGTTAAAAGAAACATGAAGAGAAAGAAATTAAAAATGTGAGTAAGGGAAATGAGCTGTGAAGAGAGGTTAATAAACTCGGAAGAATGATAGGAAGAACGTGGGAGAATATTAATGAGAGGAAATGAAGTAACGAAAAGGGAAAGAATAAGAATCAAATTCTTGGAATGGAGAGGATGGTCAAATGAAGAATGGAAAAGAAGAAGAAGATTAAATGGGGAAGATGTGTGGACCAAAATAGAGCAGATAAGTAAATACAATCAAGAACAAGAAAGAGAGAGATGAAAATAAAAGAGTCAAAGTTCCTAAGAGAATTAAGGGAGGGGGCAAGGAAACCAGGAAATATGCTGAAATACTTATGGGTGAAAAAAAGAAAAAAGGGAGAGGAGAATTAGAAAGGATAGGAAGATTCATAAAGGATAGTGAAACAAGGGTATGCAAATATTGGCTAATGAACGAAGAAAGGATATGTAGGCTTTGTAAGAAAGAGGAAGAAACAGGGAAACATGTGATTGAAGCATGTGAAGTAAGTGGAGAGAGTGGGAGAAATTGGAAAGAGGTAATTAGAGGAGAAAGGAAACACTTGGCTATAAAAGAAGATTATGCAGCATAAAATAGATTAGGAAACACTTGTAAAATAGATAAAAATTGTTAGCATACAGTCGGATACATTAGAAGGGTAGGACTTACACTGACACGATCACGAGATTTAAATGGAAAGAGTATATGATCGTTAAATTGTAACACAAAAGTGGGCAATAAATTAAATTATTATTATTATTATTATATTTTTCTTTTTATATTGTATTTTTATATTTTTATTTTTATACTGAATTTTTTATTCTATTCGTTTAATTTTATATTGTTTTTTTATATTTTTTCTTTTTATATTATATTCTTTTATAACGAATTTTTATATTTTTTTTTTCTTTTCATATTATATTTATTATTTTATTCTATTCCTTTTATTTCATAATGTTTTTTATATTTTTTATTTTTTTTTATTTTATATTTTTATATTTTATTCATTTATATTCTATTTTCTCTTTTCTTTTCATATTATATTTATTATTTAATAGTATTTTCTTTTATTATTTTATTTTATGTTCTTTTATATTTATATGTTTTTATATTGTATTGTGTTTTATTTTTTATTTTAATTGTACTTTTATATTTTTATATTCAATTATATTTATATATTTTTATATTTTTATTGGTGAAGACGTGTGAACCAAAATAGAGCAGATAAGTAAATACATTCAAGAACAAGAAAGAGAGATGAAAATAGAAGAGTCAAAGTTCCTAAGAGAATTAGGGGAGGTGGCAAGGAAACCAGGAAATAAGCCGAAATACTTATGGGTGAAAAAAAGGAGAGGAGAATTAGAAAGGGTAGGAAGATTCATAAAGGATAGTGAAACAAGGGTATGCAAATATTGGCTAATGAACGAAGAAAGGATATGTAGGCTTTGTAAGAAAGAGGAAGAAACAGTGAAACATGTGATTCAAGCATGTGAAGTAAGTGGAGAGAGTGGGAGGAATTGGAAAGAGGTAATTAGAGGAGAAGGGAAAAACTTGGCTATTCTACGGGAGATAATAGGGAGAAGGAAAAGATGGGAAGAACAGGAAAATGATAAAAGAAGATTATGCAACATAAAATAGATTAGGAAACACTTGTAAAATAGAAAAAATTGTTGTGACTCAGCAGGATACATTAGAACGGTAGGACTTACATTGACACAATCACGGGAATGAAATGGAAAGAGTATAGGATCGTTAAATTGTAACACAAAAGTGGATAATAAATTAAATTATTATTATTATTATTCCTATATTTTTTCTTTTTATAATGTATTTTTATATTGAATTTTTATATTTTTATTTTTTATTTTTATATTCTATTCATATTCTATTTTTATATTATGTTTTTATATTTTTCTTTTTTATTTTCTTAATTTATTTTCTTTTATTTTATTATTTTATTTCATTTTATACTTATATTGTTTTTCATATTGTATTGTATTGTATTTTATATTTTTATATTTGTGCTTGTATTATTCTATATTATTTCTCAATTTTATTCACCCATCATTCTCCTTCTCTCTTTGCCACCTAATTCTGAGATTCGACGTTTCCGAAAAAAGTATTATATTTTGTTCGTGCCTTCATCTCGCTGCCAAATGATATCATCCCGCGCGGCTGCTCCAAACTTGTTAGCTTTAGAATGCTGGCTACATAATGGTTCGGAAAAAATATATCTGTTTGCTACATAATAGTTCGTTATATATCGGTGATTAAAAAATTATTATTTCTCTGTATTGGGGAAAAAATTTCCATCACATATTGGAATGGAAAAAAATTTCTGCTGACACCACATAATTCTTTCTATGATTCGAGCGTTCTTCGCGCTGTCAAATGTCGTCACCCTGCACGGCTGCTCCAGGGGACTCAAGTTACATACGATCACGTGAGACGCTGCGACGTTAAATCGGAACGCTTTAGAATACTGTTAGCTTTAGAATAAAATGTGATTGTACTCTCAATCATATTGTGGATGATGCTCGTAGTAAAAAATGGTAAATTATATTCTTTTAATTTTATGATTTGTAACAATATATATATATATATATCATAAACGTATATAATTTCTCAATTTTATTTACCCGTCCTCCTCCTTGCCACCTAACTTTAAGATTTGCTAACGCTGCATAATTCTTTCTATGATTCGCGCTAATTCTGTTTCGCTCGAGCGTTCTTCGCGCCATCAAATGATATCATCCCACGCGGCTGTTCCAGAGGAGTCGAATTACGCATGCTATCGCGCGATACGCGGCGACGTTAAATCGGAACGCTTTGAAATACTGTTAGCTTTAGAATGCATGCGATTCTATCCCCTATGTATTACTCTCTCTTTCCCTCCTAGAATTTTAACTTTAAAGTAATGCTCCGTCTCTTATGTAGTGGCGTCTCTTTCCCTCCTAAAATTTTAACTTTAAAGTAATGCTCCGTCTCTTTCCCTCGAAGATGCGGTGTCGAAAAAAAAACGCCGATCTTTCCCGACATTGTCCGAAACAATTTCTGAAAAATTATTGGTTTGGAAAAAAAAAGTTCCAGGACAGTCTCCACCCTGGGTTAGGTCTGAAAATTTTTTCGGGTGGGCCAAGTTTTGAAAAAGATTTTTTTTCGGGGGTCAATGCCTCCCTCTGAAAAATTTCCGACGGTGGGTCCGGTCTGGAGAGGCCTCCGCGGCGGTTCGGCCCGGACTGATCCCCCCTCTATCGTCGCGGCTTCCCCCCCTCCGCGGCGCGTGCGCGCGCAACCTGTCTTCCTCACCCCGCGCCCAGGTTTCCCTCCGCCCCGCTCCCCCGCGCGCCCTCACTTCCCCCCCCCCCCCCCCACCCCCGCGCCGGTTGTGGCGTCATTTGGCCTTGAAACTCAAATTTGCGTTAGAACCCGCTTAGTATTACTACTGTCGCCGATGGATTCCTAGTGGTTTTCCGATGAAAATCATGCCAAATATCGTGCAAATCGGACTACTTTTACATAGGGAATACAAATAGCTTGTGTCAAAGTAGTCCGATTTGCATGATGTTTGGTATGATTTTAATCGATGGAACGCCAGGAATCCATCGGCGTCACTTCCCCTGCGATACGATAAAGAATAATGAATTATTTTATTTCTGAAACAGATGTCACCCCTTGACTACGAGACACCGACCCCGATTTGCCGCGGTCGGCCGAGGATGCATACCTTTTTCCGAAAAAAGCCATAAAATTCGATGGGCACTGCGGCGTGTTGTCCCTGCCCACGTGGTGAGGGGCGTAAATGCAGAACTACCCTGTTTCTGTTTCAGAAATAAAATAATTCTTTATTCTTCATCGTATGGATATGGAAGTGTCGCCGATGGATTCCTAGTGGTTTTCCGATGAAAATCATGCCAAATATCGTGCAAATCGGACTACTGTTACATAGGGAATACAAATAGCTTGTGTCAAAGTAGTCGGATTTGCATGATGTTTGGTATGATTTTAATCGACAGAACGCCAGGAATACATCGGCGTCACTTCCCTTTCGATACGATAAAGAATAAAGGATTATTTCCTTTCTGAAACAGATGTCACCCCTCGACTACGATGCGCCGACCCCGATTTGCCGCGGTCGGCCGAGGATGCATACCTTTTTCCGAAAAAAGCCATAAAATTCGATGGGCACTGCGGGGTGTTGTCCCTGCCCACGTGGTGAGGGGCGTAAATGCAGAACTACCCTGTTTCTGCTTCAGAAATAAAATAATTCTTTACTCTTTATCGCATGGATATGGAAGTGACGCCAATGGATTCCTTGTGTTTTTCTGATGAAAATCATACAAAATATCATGCAAATCGGACTACTTTGACAGAAGCTATTTGTATTCCTTATGTAAAGGTAGTCCGATTTACGCGACATTTGGCATGATTTTCATCGGAAAACCACAAGGAATTCATCGGCGACACTTCCATATCCATACGATAAAGAATAAAGAATTATTTTATTTCTGAAACAGAAACAGGGTAATTCTGCGTTTCATCCCGTGGCTGGGACGACAACACCCCGCAGTGCCCATCGAATTTTATGGCTTCCTTCGGAAAAAGGACCCAGGATTCATACCTTTTGGCTTGACCTCGTCACGGTTGCGAGGCGGATTAGGCGTACCGAGCCAAACACCCTGTAATCGGTCTGCGCGAAGTGGGGCGCAAGTTCGATCATTTATTATAGCACATGTGTGTTTTGTAATAAAGTGTTTCTATCGTCTCCTGAATTCAATAACTGGCATCCCAACATCTACGCCCCTACAATCCACCGTCGATACTCCTCGTGGAGAGTCACAGGAAGAAAAGGGGTAGCCCGCTGTCGACGCGTGGTCCTCTCGAGTATAAACACGAGCTTCAATATTAAAACAAAATCATGCATTGACGTATTCCATGCGAGAGAAGGTGGGCATTGGGGAGGAGGTATTGATGTGAAGAGGGCCTCTTCTAGAGAGCAGCCGTTTGTGAGGGATGCAAATCCGATTGGTTCTAATACAATCTGCTCCCTATAGTTGAAATTTAGTCTAGCAACTTTCACACCTTCTAACCTAACCAATCGAGCTTGCATCCATTCAAGAAGAACCGGCCATCCGAACGTAGAAGCAAGTGCGAAATAAAAGTAACGGTGCGCTTCTCGATACCGCAGATGTACCTACCTAAGTGGCATTTCTGGCGGAAAAGAATTGTCCAGCCTTTGGGCCTGCCATTTCTGACGTAGACCTTTAGCAGGTAGGTATAGGTTTCAACAGGCAAGGCAACCCGTGGCGTCAGCTAGACTGTCCACTGTCCTTGCTATTTCAGCAGGCTTTTTTCCAGGGAAAATCAGTGAATTTGCAAGCGCAATATCTCAAAAACCTGTGGAAATCAAGTGTATACATTAATGCTCATTGAATTTGTCTTGGAACGCACTATCAACTCAGGTGTTCAGAAAAAATAGTTCCATTTGAAAAACAGAACTTGACCATCGTATCTTTTAAAATAATAATCGAAAAAAAAATTCGTTCGCGCTAATAGATCAGCCCCTTCGAACCATGCGATGCCATATTTTTTTCATTTTTTTATCTCCAATACGTTCGGAGATATCCCGCTGTCCAGTCTTAGATGGGACACCCCGTAGATCAGTGGGTGTAATGAACAATACGAGACAGCAGGGGTGTGCGGGTACCCGACTTTTCGGGCTCGGGACGGGCCGGAAATTTTCGGGCGAGATCGGGCGGGATCCCGATACTTTCGTATTGCTCGAGATCCCGACAGTCTCGGGATCCCGAGACTCTATTCGGGCTACAAGCATAGCCCCTTCCCTCTCGGTCCCCTCGTAATAGCTGGCTTTCGAGCCGATCGCGTCCGAGTTTTGCCGAGCCGACCTGAAATCAAATTTCCCGCTCACGGCGGTCTTGCTTGTAGCCCGAAACGAGTCTCGGGATCCCGAAAACTTCGGGACCTCGAGCAATACGAAAGTATCGAGACCCCGCCCGATCTCGCCCGAAATTCCCCGACCCGTCCCGAGGGCCGGGAACCCGAGCCTCGGGACGATCCGCACACCCCTACGAGACAGTGTATCAGAGTAGAATTTCTACGAATGTATTTCCACCCTACGGACACTTGTTACATGTGGTAATAGTAAAGTATCGCTTTTTTAGTTCATGAAAAGGCCCTCAAATGGCGGTCATGATTTTTTCAATTCGTGTAACATTATGATACTAAGGGTTACGACTGTGCTTTGGTTCAGGAATTAAAGGTCACTTTTCTCGAAAAAAGTATTATTATATTTTCAAGTTATTTTTATCTGGAAAACAGCATAATTTCAATTGTATCTTTTGTTATAAGACATCCTGTACATATATTGCGATATTATGTTAAAAACAATATTGCGATGTGTATGAATGTTTTCCCACTTTTTTTTACTTTTCAATTAAATATGGTTTTTCATTTCTGATTTAGGTATCTTACTACAGGAGATTCGTTTAAGACAATTTCCTATAATTTTCGAATTGGGCACACCACTGCATCGGTGATTGTACATGAAACGTGCAACGCAATCGTTAAAGCACTAATGCAAGATGCAATGCCTCTTCCAACCGAAGAACAATGGAAAATGAATAGCACAGAGTTTTTCCATCGTACCGGGTTCCCAAATTGTATAGGGGCAATAGATGGGAAACATATACAAATACAAGCTCCAGCAAATAGTGGAAGTATGTATTTTAATTACAAAAAGACATTTTCCACAGTGCTGCTGGCACTGGTGGACGCCCAATATAATTTTATCGCGGTGGATGTGGGAAGTTATGGGAAAAATAGCGACGGTGGCATACTAGCTCACTCCAATTTAGGGGAGGCATTGGAAAATGGCACATTCCGTTTACCCCCCGATGAGCCTCTGCCGGGCACTACTATATTAGCACCGTACGTTATTGTAGGGGATGAGGCATTTCCCCTAAAAAATTATCTCATGGGCCATTTCCGGGACCACAATTAACCACAGATGAAAAAAAAACTTTAACTATCGGTTAACTTTAGCCAGGCGTTATGTCGAAAATGCATTTGGAATTTTATCACAAAAATTTAGAATATACAATCGACGAATTCAAACAACCCCCGACCACGTCGACTACATTGTGATGGCGACGTGTATCTTACACAATTTTATAAGAAAACGAGAAGTATGCGTTGCACCCGTAACCAATAGAACGTCAGCATCAAGCATTGTACACCCGAGCGCGATCGCGTTAAAAGAAGGAAATGCAGCGCATCTGCAACCTTTTAAAATTAGAGATGCGTTTGCAAGATACTTAATGACATCTTAAGTGATTTATGCGAGTGGCATTGTGTGGTGTTAATAGCTGTTTTGTGCCTGAAATTATAGGGGAGATTTGCAGGACAAGTTCATTTGTTTAAATGGAATATTATACATATTTACTCATAATATGATGGTGTTTGTTAAGACGAGTGCAACGTTGTGCCACCTAAGATAATTCAGTGTAGTAGAAGGTTATACATGAATGACATCCTATGGAGACGGGGCAACGCAAATCGTGGATCGTCGCGTAGGTAAAACCCTACGTGACCGTGCAATGTACTCTATATATGTACTATGACCTTGTACTACATGTAATGACTTTATGTGGCACACCGTTGCACTCGTCTTAACAAACACCATCATATGAATAAAGATGTATAATATTGCATTGAAAAAATGAACATGACCTTCAAATCTCCCCTACAATTTCATGCACAAACAAACTACTTACACCATACCGACGTGCGTTACGAAAAGTAGCATATTTCATTTCTTTTACAAAGAGCAGCACATTTCAATCTATCACGAGAAGAAGCACGTTTCAATGTTTCTGCCGATGACAAGCATGTTTCGAAATATACCACGAGAACAAGCACGATTTGCATTTCGCCACGAGCAGTAGCACATTTCAAACGCTGCAGCGAAAAGTAGTACGTTTTATTTGTTTTCCGAAGAGTAGCATATTTAAGTTTCCAAACAGTTTACAGTCGACGTTGATCGTCTGTGGCTGCCAGTTGACTGTATTGGCGTTTATTGCTCATTTAGTGGGAAAGAAAGTGACAATGTCTAATAGCGAAGATGATGATTGTAAGTACAACAGTACGTAATAAATTCATAAAACTTGAAAATGTCTTTGCTTCTTTAAACGAATTTAGCTAAATGAATGAAACAATTACAAGTTCTAACAAGATATTAAGAAATATACACTACAACATGCATATGATGTTAAAATTCAATTATCATTGAAAAAAAAAGAAGATTTGCCAGCAATGTTGTCTAAAGGTCTTATACAGAAAGAATATATTAAATTTTATAATGACATTTTAACTGAATAATGTTTAACTTATTAAATAAAGACGTTTTTCTTTCCCTTAAAAACCTTTATCTTTTTATTTTTACATTAGAATCTCGGGAATCTATGAAACGTGCTATTTTTCGCGGCTAACGACAAACCATGCTATTTTTTCGCGGCTAACGGCAAACCGTGATATTTTTCGCAGCAAAGTATCGAAATGTACTACCCTTCGTCGCGAAAGAGCATAAAGTGCTATTTTTCGTGGCGATGAATGAAAACATATTATTTTTCGAGAACAAAATCGAAATATTCTGTTTTTCGTTGATAGAATGAGCAGCGTGCTATTCTTGAAAACACAAATGAAATGTGCTACTTTTCGTAACGCACGTCGATACAAAGTCACCCTCCATAGCAAACAACTGTCATAACAACAATTTCCTATATCTTTAACGTCCTACAGGATGTACGAGACATCCAGCGTTTATAGTTAAAACAAGCCCACTGTATATATATGTATATATATGTAAGTAATTCACACATACCTGGCATGTTCAAGATAATCCCAATTCGTGTCCACACTTTCATTTTATACTTGTGGTCAAGATAGCGTGGATTCGACATGTCAAATAACACTGCGTATTGCCTCACGAGCGCAATCAATTTTTCGTCGAACATTTTGCTCACACTTCCGTTAAATGCACCGTTTGATATACTTCAAGACTCGGAAGTAGACTGACTTGGTGCTCCAAGTCTCGCGACCTCGTAAGCTTCCATTTTCCTATGGTACTTCTAATTAGTCATTTACCTGAATGGAAATAACCAATCATGGTTGCCGATTTCGAAACCTCCCTTCTTTTACTCATTCGGCGCGCTACCTCGAGCCGTGGGTACGACGAGCACCTTCAGAAGGTATAGCCATAAAAACGAAGATAGGATAGTCCCAAAGTTGCACGATTAACTTTAAGCCATTATTATTGCAAAACGGAGTCAGATCGAACACGTGGCCATACAACATTTTTGATCATTTATTAAACCTCTCTGCGTAACCTGTGAATATTTCTCAAAATATTGGTTACGCCTTGTATAGTTACTCTTATGTTTATATGTATTGAATGTTTGCATTTTGTCTTTAAGTGTAATTTGTACATTTATATGTATTACATGTGTTTGTGTACGTTTATTAAAATTATTGCTTATTAATTTTTGGAACTGTAACA
This sequence comes from Andrena minutula, assembly GCA_929113495.1. Taxonomy (NCBI): domain Eukaryota; kingdom Metazoa; phylum Arthropoda; class Insecta; order Hymenoptera; family Andrenidae; genus Andrena; species Andrena minutula. Next base: position 30,863,129 of record OV815995.1, on the reverse strand, counting down.
GTCTGTCGAGAAACTTTTATTTATGTACCTGTGACTAGGGGTGTGCGGATCGTCCCGAGGCTCGGGTTCCCGGCCCTCGGGACGGGTCGGAGAATTTCGAGCGAGATCGGGCGGGGTCTCGATACTTTCGTATTGCTCGAGGTCCCGAAGTTTTCGGGATCCCGAGACTCGTTTCGGGCTACAAGCAAGACCGCCGTGAGCGGGAAATTTGATTTCAGGTCGGCTCGGCAAAACTCGGACGCGATCGGCTCGAAAGCCAGCTATTACGAGGGGACCGAGAGGGAAGGGGCTATGCTTGTAGCCCGAATAGAGTCTCGGGATCCCGAGACTGTCGGGATCTCGAGCAATACGAAAGTATCGGGATCCCGCCCGATCTCGCCCGAAAATTTCCGGCCCGTCCCGAGCCCGAAAAGTCGGGTACCCGCACACCCCTGCCTGTGACAGATTACCAAGCGTTCTCTCAGTGGTATCGATTGTTTCTACTTGGGGTGAAACTATACAATTCGTCCCGCTTTTGCAGAAATATCAATAAAAGAAAACAAAATTTTAGTAATTCTTTAATTTTTTTCCTAAACACATTAAGTGTGACAAAACTGCACGAAAAATACACATTTAAAATATATCAGTAGGTAATATTCGTCCATCATTAACGTCAATAATTTTCCGAAAATATTGGTCATTTTGAAATGACTGTATCTTCGCGAGAAATGTTCCCAAAAATATTAAAAAAAAACATTTTAACTCTTAAAGTTTCTGATTTTTGAATCAAGGACTCCATTTTTTTTCATCAATTATGAATCAATGAACTTTTGCAGTCTGATACGGCTGCACATCACGGAAAAGCACTACGGAAGCAGTACATTGTTTTATATACAAGCAATTCACACGAGCGTTTTGCGTTTATTTAACGCAAGAAATAATTTATATAATAAATAAATAAAAATTAAGCGCAGAACGCGAATCGTGGCGTTACAAAACCGCTCATGTGAACTGCTAGAAAAATTTCACGCGCGTCTCGCTGCGGTAATTTGCCGCGGCGGCAAACTGTCGCAAACCGCTCGTCTGCACCGGGCCTAAAAGATGGAACATCTGCTCTCACATATATTTTATATATTCTTTCATTATATTAATATCCCGTTAGTTGTACTGACGCTTTAGAGTTAATTTATTTGAAAATATTGTACCTATTATTAATGTTCCGTTCCACATTAATACATTCGTTACAATTAATCTATAAAGTGGTTTCATACTTATCGTAAAAGCAACGAAAACAAGAATTTTATACACAACAAACATCTAATAAATGTTATTTGTGTAGAATGTGTTTATGTGAGTGGTGGAAAGAGAACGAAAATAGTGAGACAGCAGAGAGAACATAAGGAAGTCGAGTGATAGAACGTGTATCAGTATATAATTTTTATTGTCGTTCCCCTGAGGGTTACAACCTCCTTACAATTTCCTTCGCCTTCACCACATTTTCCTTAACTTATCTTATTCTACTTAGCCTAACTTAGCCTAACTTAGCCTACGTCTTAAACCTACTCCCGCTCGCTCGCACTCTCCCCCTCCCTCCTTCGCACGCCGCACGCTCCCCCTCCTCCGCTCCTCGGACCTCCGCTTCCGCCCACTTCCCCATCCACTCACATTCCTTCATTCATTCCTACACTCCCCCCCCCCGCACAACTCTCTTTTTTTTTCCAATCTCTTCATCCATTCCTCCCCCTCCCCATCATCCCCCAGAACCTCTCCCATCGCACTCTGCCATCCCCTCTCCACCCCCCACCCTGTACAAACCTCCCACACATGTTCCCAAGTTTCCTCTCCTTGTCCACACATCCTACATTTTCTTTTTTCCTCCTCCTCCCAATATCTCCCCCCCCTCATCTCATTCCCCAACCTAAACCTTGCTACCCTCCTCCACCTATCTTCCCCCCATCCTTTCTTCATGTACCCCGGTACACCTATTCCTTTCACCCTCCCATACCACTTATTATATCTCCCCTCTCCTATTTTCCTCCACCTCTCCTCTTCCTGCGCCCTTCTCTCCCTCTCCACCAACTCCTCCCCTCTTAATTCCCCTTTTTCCCTCACCCTTTCCACCTCCTCAACCGTCCACCCTTTGTCCTTATAAAACTGCTCCCTCTCTTCCTCCCATCCCTCAAGCACCTTTCCCCTCCTCATCCTCCTCTTCATCTCCTCCCAACATTCTCTCGCCAGCTCCCCCCCTTTTCCTTCCTCCAACTTTCTCTCATATCCCCATGCCCTCATCCCTGCCCCTCCTTTCATCATCCCTCTCTGCAATTCCTCCCTAACCATGTATCCCGGGGTACTACAGTCCACTCCCAACACCCACTTCAGATACCTTTCTTGCAGCCCCTCTACCTTTTCCCTGCACTTCCACCCCCATACCTCCACCCCGTAATTTACTACCGCCCACACCAGCTTGTCGAAGAGCCAGATTCTTCTCCCCCAATCTTTCCCACACTTCCTTTTCCCTATCCCCCACTAGAACGTGTATCAGTTAAATTGCATAATCGTGTATGTAGTTAATAACGTTACATATATATGTTACCAAAAAGACACAACATGTGTGTGCAAATATATAGTTATCTTTTAACTTCAGGTGAAAATGTTGCCTCATTAACATTAACGAAATGCCTTAATATTTTGTACAGGTATAATTATTACTATTATATACTCGCCAAAGCGGTGTACATATTTGTATGTTGAAGTAGGGGCGCCTTTGCGGAATCCCCTTGGCGTGACTCACGATGGGGAATTCCATGGGGGTCGTTTGATTTAAAAAATGAGCAAAAAAAGGTGAGTTATAAAGTTGGTGACCTACTGCTACCTTTGGAAGGGGTCGTAAAGTAATTTAGGCTCGAACACTCGCTGCACAACGCGAAATCTTAACAGACCGCGAGGGTCTATCATAAAGTGTACGCTGTAACATCTGCAATGACCTGCCCATGGAATATTAGACTTCCTTTACCTCTCCGCGAGGCGTATTGATGTTGGATAGTACCTACTCTGAGTCTGCTATTGTCCCGAGCCCAGTGGGTGTCAATCCCAAGAAATAGCGAAAAAATTAAACATACCATTTTTGGCAATCAAAATGTCGAATCTTATAACCTAATTTAAAAAAAAAGTGATTATGGTTTTACTTTAGCAAAGATAGAAAAATATTTGGGATAATAAGATAGTAGAGACATTGAGGACGAATGCAGCCAAAGTATTTGGCCATATAACTCTTCCTCTGAAAGCTAACGAGAAGACCATCTCTCGCTGCAGAAAGGTGAGATGGTCGAGTTATGATTTTTTTATTTTGTGTAATTATTTTTGTTTATTTAGTTTATTTACTAACTTTTGTATTCATTTGCCTTACTAATCGCCAGTAGATAGTTGACTTTTTCTTTCATGTGTTCTTTACTTGTTTAGCGTAAACAAATTAAATATCAATGAATCTGTAGTTGTATTCACTCATAAATAATTTTACTTTATTAGTTTTAATTAGAGGTCCTTATTTCACGTGTATTTAAATACACGTGTACACGTGTACTAAACGTATCCATACCCCAATCCGTGTATCTTTTAGTACACTCGGCTCAAACGATTGTGGCCGATCGAGATTCGATTGCATTCGAGCTTACTAAGGCTGACTTTTTTGCATCGCTAACATTCTACAGTATTTCATGAATATGGTGAGAGCACTGCCAAGCTACAGGCTTAGAGCATATATACATGGAGGTATCATTGCCTTAGAGTGACTGCCTCGAAACTGTCGGGCAACATCACGCGAGAGAGAAAAAGAGAAGTATATGTCCTATTCGACCGATATGCGCATACGCCGATGTCGTGCGAGAGAGAAAGACATGTGCGAGCGAGAGAAGTATAGGTGAACAATCGGCCGTAATATACTTCTCTCGCTCGCAAGATGTGTTTCTCTCTCGCACGATATCGGCGCTTGCGCATTACGGTCGAATGGGACACATACTTCTCTCGCTCGCACGTCTTTCTCTCTCGCACCATGTTGGGGACAGTTTCAAGCTTTCAATGAGACCTCCATAGTATATGCTCTAAGGCTACAGGTTCCCGTCTCACCATATAATAATAATAATAATAATAATACGTCTTTATTTATCACATTTACAAACAACAAAAAAAAAAAAACAACTTATGTGATAAATAGGCGAGGTTCAGCATATATGCCGTTTTGCAACCTAACCCAAAAACAATAACAATATAAAACAGAAGTAAAGTTAACGAAACAAGAAATGAGCAAGAGAGAGAACCACATGACAAGGGGAGTTAGGGATAGTGAGCAAGAATAAAAGAACGCGTAGCACATTTAAAAGCAGGCATAGAGGCCAAAGAGCGGATATCCAAGGGAAGAGAATTATAATATAAGGATGATAAATAAGAGAAAGATGCCGTAAATTTGACCGTACGATGGACAGGCACAGACAGATCAGCACCACGCCTCGTATATGGTGCATAAACAGAGTGCATAGATGAATTACTGCATAGTAATTCACTTAGATAGATAGGCGTATCGGATACCAGAACTTTGTGTACAATGCAACACAGGTGCAATATCCACCTCTGTCTGACTTTGAGCCAGCCAGAGCGAAGAAAGCACGGCGAAATATGATCAAATTTACGGACATTGTAGGTATAGCGAAGACACGAATTCTGGATACGTTGCACAATTGACGCGAGACGAGTAGAGAGACAAGGACCATACACAACATCGGCGTAATCAAAGAGAGAAATAACGAGTGACTGACAGAGCGAGAGCTTGATGTGGGTGGATAAAATACGACGAGAAGGATACAGGAAACGCAAACGAGCAAAAGCAGAACGGCACAAAACAGCTACATGTTGGTCAAAGCACCAGGAAGAATCAAAAGTAACACCGAGGATTTTAACAGTAGGCTGCATAGTAAGAGATGCCGAGCCCCAGGAAATAACGAAAGAAGTCAATTGTTGACGTAACGCGGGAGAGCCAACCACTACTAAAGAAGATTTAGTAGGATTTAGCTGCAAACCGTGAGCATCTGCCCATGCCGTGAGGCATAGCAGGTCAGAAGCCATCTCGCATTTGGCAGACTCAGCGCTGCCAATAACAAAGTCCTTAACAAGCTGAGTGTCGTCCGCATACATATAGACCCGACAGTTATGACACACCGAGGGCAGATCCCTTACATATATACTAAAAAGTAGGGGCCCAAGCACAGAGCCTTGAGGTACACCACGTTTGACCTCGCGAGAAGATGAGACCGTGGGCATAAACTGGTTAAGCATAACCTGCTGAGAGCGGGAAGAAAGATAGGATTCAAGGAAAGACAGGACATTAGAGGACAAACCAGTATGTCGGAGTTTAGCCACCAGCAGGTCATGATCAATCGTGTCAAATGCCTTAGAAAAGTCTAAGGAAATAATGGCAGTTAAGCGTCTAGAATCAAAGCTCCGCAAAACGGTATCCGACAAATGCAGCAAAGATGTAGTAGTGCTATGACCACGTCGAAAGCCAGACTGAAAAACTGGAACAGCATTGGCGGAGGTGAAAAACCTCTGAAGCTGCACAATGCAAAGTTTCTCGAGCACCTTAGATAAGAAAGGAGTAAGAGATATAGGACGAAGGGAATTAAGAGCAGTTACATGAGGTGTTTTGGGAATAGGAACTACAAAGGAGTGCTTTAATGCATGAGGAAATACACCATCAGAAATAGAAGCATTGAAAATATGTAGTAGAGAGTCAAAACAGAAAGGAAGGCAATTAAGGACCATACCACCAGAAATATCGTAAGGATTAGAGGACGTAAGTTTGATAGTTTTAAAGACGGCAAGGAGATCCACTGGAGTAAAGGGCACAAAAGAGAAAGTAGGAGAGTCAGGATCAAGATTATTCCGGGATGCATAATTATGTATAAGGCTAGAAGAGGCAGTACAAGCAGGCAGGGAGTCAATGAAATAATTATTAATTAAGGTAGCGTCAGGAAAGGACTCAATGCCAGACGAGGACGAAGACGAACGGTAAAATCCGGCCAAGGATAGGAAGTCCCAAAGCCTTCTAGAGGAACAAGAGTGAAAGCTTTTAAAAAACGCCCGCTTCTCAGCGCGAATGACGGACTTAGCAATATTACAAAGATGCTTATAGTATTCCCAAGCACCAGCTGTACCAGTCTTTCTGAATTTCACGAGTGCTCGATTGCGAAGCTTTATGAATCTCCTCACAGTCTGCGTGAGCCAGGGCGCAGGGGGCCTGGAGACACGCACTAATCTTATAGGTGCGAACTGATCATATAATGTGACCAACAAAGATTCAAACACAGCAAATTTAGAATCAACCGTGTCACAGTCACCAATCCGATGCCAGCTTAAGCCCTCAGCCTCACGACGGAATTGCTCCTCGGGTATATCCTTAAAATTACGTCGCAAAATGAAGCGTTGGCGGCCTGTCGATTTGGGAATATTAAGTATCGAGTAGACAAGACAGTGGTCACTAATATGGCTTACATCCAGAGAACCCGCAGCTACAATATCCACGTCATCGCTTACAAATATTAAGTCCAGCAAAGTTGAAGATAGCGCAGTAATTCGAGTAGGCACAGATATAGTTTGGCATAAAGAAAGCGATGTCATAAAGTGCCTAACAAGAGGCAGACCCGGGTCGCATACATTATTGTAATCAATATTAAAATCACCCATACATATAATATAAGTAGCAGTACAAGAAACTTCGACAAGGAACAGTGCAAGATCATTTATACAGGACAAAGGACAGTTAGGCGGACGATACACAGACAGGGCCACAATACCTCAAAGATATTTACACAATGTAAACTGGATTTGACATACAAAGCCGCACCACCACCACGAGCAAGGAAACGAGAACGACGGTCAGCACGATAGAGATAATAGTCACGCAGCAGAAGGGACCCAGAGTCGTGCTCAGTACGCAACCAGGTTTCAGTAAGAGCCAACACGTCAAACTTGTAACAACGCACTAAGTCGGCTAGATCCGCAAAATGACAAATAAGTGACCGAATATTTAAGTGAGCAGTAGAGAAGGATTTAGAGTGCGCACGCAGCTTACAAGAAAGCGAAGTAGAGAACGTAGAAGACGCATGTTCCGAAATAGAAGAAGATGGCTCCAGCAGAATAGAGGACGCAGAGGAATATGTACTGCCAGAAGTAGAGTCCAGCCCAACTGACCCATCCAAGGAAGGCGGGTGAATAGTTACAGAGCCCAAGTGTAGGCCCAGGTCAGGTCACTGTCTCCCATCAATAGTATGCTGAACTTGAGCTGGAGAGCCTTGCAGAACAGGAGGCTGAGAAGACAGTTCCTCAGCAAAGTCGGCAGAAGATGTGAACCGCCGGACTGGATCACCATCATCCTTCCTTAGATAGATATTTCCTCGTTTCATCCATACAAACTTAAAATTATGTTCTTTCGCCAGCTTCTTGGCCTCAAGCAGACTGTTACGCTCACTAGCTGTCGAGCGTTCATTAATATATATAAGTGAGCCAGGCCAAGACGAGACAATCTCACTAGCACGAAGATCCTTCTTGACTCTCTTTTTGGCGATCCACTCGTCCCGAGTAAACGTAGATGTAAATCGAATGACGAGAGGCTTAGACTTAGCTTTGGTATGCCGAAGTCTAAGCGCAGAGGCTACGTCCGACTGCGAGAAAGGTACCTTAATGGCATCCGCAACACTTTTAATAGTCTGCAATAGCCCCACATTTGGATTATCAGGCAACCCTGATATAACAAGCTCAAAGTCTCGAGTAGAACGCTCCATTCGTTGAAACCTCTGGGTGACCTCAGTATGAGGCACCAAACCAGCAGCAGCAGACGTCCTCCCACCGGCAAAACGCTGCTCAAGCGATGTCAAGCGTCGGTCAAAAGAGGCTTGGTCAACGGCTAGGCAATCCACCCGTTCAGCAACATCCGACATCATAGCGTGTAAGGAATTAACCCGTGCTACCAAATCATCGAGCGAGCATAATTTAAGTTTGATGTCCTGAAGGGTGCCATGAATAGCCCTTAAATCCGGTGAAGCCACAGATCTTGATCTTGAGGACGAGGTGGAGGATCTCGACAGAGATAGGGCATTATTGTCGTCAGGTGCACCAATGCCAGGATAATTATTATTCATTCCACAGCCTGTGCATTTACCGGATTTAGGAAGGAATTTGGAGCATCCTCGACAGTGGGCCATACCGACAGTACACCAACAGTAGTGTATTAAACTCCTCAATAGATGTCGTTAATTACTAGTTAGCCTTACACAAGGCTCAACAGAGTTTGTAATCACGATGACGACACCGAGGACAAAGTCAAGCAAAAACCGGCGGAAGAAACCACAAGCTGAGCAAGCCACAACCGAATACCGAGAAATAACGGCGGATTACTCGGAAAGTAAAGGCACTACGCGAACAGCACTGCGGCAGCGAAGAGATAAGCACAGTATCCACAAGTGGGTATAAAACCGAACTAATCAGACTCGGATAAACACTACCAAAACAGAAAGAATACAGAGCAAGATAGACACACGTCAATACAGTTGAACGTCCTCTATATAGCACAGGCACAGTATATTCATGAAATACTGTAGAAGGTTAGCGATACAAAAAAGTCAGCCCTAGTAAGCTCGAATGCAATCGAAACTCGATCGGCCACAATCGTTTGAGCCGAGTGTACACGGGTACCCGTACACAATTTCACGTGTATTTAAATACGCGTGAATTTAGATACAAGTGAATTTAGATACACGTGTTTTGACTTTTGATTCGTCAGATTTTTAATATCTATGAATATCCCAGAACTCTGAGGGATTGTGAAATTAATAAAATAATTAATGTATTTGAATATATTTACTAGAATAATATGCGGAAAATATGGTTTTACGAATTTTCAGATTGTAACTAATAATACAATAACAAAATTAACAAGATTTATTTAATCGATTACCTATTTTGATACAAAAAATTAAGGCATTACTGGTAATAAGCGAGTTTCTTTTAGACACGTTTAGTTCGTTTTCGTACGTCTACGTGCAAACATCAATTCAGTTCTGAGGAACATGCAACATCCTGATACAAAAAGACAACGAAAAGTCCTTTACTATTTTCGATTTGTTTAAACAATGTCTTAATTATAAAATAATTTTCGTCAATTCCGATTTGTTTAAACAATGTCTAAACGGAAAAGTTGGGTATGGCAACATGCCCATCGTGATGGCGATAAAGCTTTTTGTGACATGTGTGATGAGGGAGAAAATAACGTATTTTCATGTGTTGGTGGAACTACCGGCTCCTTAAGCAGACATTTGACTGGTATACACAATTTAAGGCAATCTAAAGTTAAATAACTTTTATTGGACCCGTTATTTAAGCTATTTTTTATTAAAAGATACACGGATTGAGGTACGGATACGTTTAGTACACGTGTATTTAAATACACGTGTATCTAAATTCACGCGTATTTAAATACACGTGAAATTGTGCACGGGTATCCGTGTACTAAAAGATACACGGATTGAGGTACGGATATATGTCATACACGTGTACACGTGTACACGTGTCTTTTTACTACACGTACTATACCGTGGCCTCTAGTTTTAATAGCCATTTTATATTAGGTTGATCGCGTCTCTCGGATTTACCCTACGTGTTGGGAGCATAAAATCCAGCAGCGTTGCACTTTGACAGGGCACGGACTCGGCCCGTCCGTCTAGGCGTCTCAACGAGGGGCCACCGAGCCCGGGCCCAGCGGGAGACGAGGAGCCTCCGAGTTTCCACCGAGGTCGGCGGCTCCTCAATGCCATGGCGCCATAAACATACTATAGAGGCTCGGACGGCTCGAAAGGCTCGGAAGGCTCGGGCACGGAGCCTGTATAAAGCGACCTTAACGCGCGTGACTACCACTGTCGACACCGCACGTTTTGCCAAACTATTTCGCTTCTGAATTGAAAACAAAACGTGACTTACCACTTTTGTTGATGATATCCGAAGAAAAAATGTCTGCGGCATCGCGTGGAATGGTCGGATTTTCCCCCAGACCCTTAGTTTTGGAAATAAATTGAAAGATATCTGCAAAAATTGGTGAATTTCTGGTGTCCTTTTCCCTTTGATCGTTGTTTAACCCTTTAGAGCCCAGTGTGACGTATACGTCACATAATTTTCAGACATATAAAGAAAAGCGATAGTAAATAATTTTGGGTCCCAAAACGGTTCAGTTCTCCAAGTGGTTCCGAGATGAAGCTATTGATAACGTTTATACTGCTGTAAATAATGTTTACAATAAGCGTGGAAACGTTTCTGGCGAATGCATGTTAAGACTGTTTTCGATAACCTGAAACGTTGCTCTTGTTTTCTTTAAAAAGTTGTGAGTAAAATTATTCTTTTACAATTTATTTGGTAGATACGTGTAAATTAAGTGTTATACTAAAAGAATACCCATAAAAAACTTCAAAAAAAGTAAAAAAATACGCCAAGTATATGAAATCATATAAATCACAAAAAATAGAATCCAGTAAAATAGAATCTGGACGAGCCGATAAGCTCGCCGATTTACATGCCGTCTGTATCCACCTTTATACAGAAGTAATATGGCAATAACGCCTCACGGACACATTTCACAACAACCATGCACCGGCCCGGCGTTCGGAGAGCTGTCAGCGGCCGCTGGACAGCAGCGATGCCCGAACTTCGAAAATTGTTGGATCGTCTCTTTCAAATTAACGTCGCAAAGAGCAATTCGGAATTTCCCGGCCTGGGTTAAAGAATTTTGGGTCTTTTTCGCATAACTTTTGAACTATAACAGATGTCGGAATGCAATTAGCGTCGAAAAATGAGGAAAAATTATTTCCTCTTAATGATGGATAATTTAACATGTTTCACGTTTACTTAACCACAAAATTACCTTTTTTAAAAAAAGGTACAAAAAAGAGCGCCAAATATATAATCTCATAAAAAAGAATCCCATTTAAAAACATTGTCGTAAATTAATATAAATTTATTAATGTGCTATATTCAACTTTACAAAAGTAATGATATACAAAAATTGCGCCAATTATCACACTGGCTATTTACACAAAGAACAAAATGTATTCAATAATATTAAGCAGATATATTTTTATACAAATAAATATTTTAATACGAATAAATATTTGATTCAAAATACTTGGCGCTGCGCCCCGAATTGGTGTTGCTAAACTCAATAAATATGTATAAATTGCATTAATCCTTTTCTTTCTTTCTTGTACGTGCGTGCGTGCGTGCGTGCGTGCATGCGTGCGTGCGTGCATGCGTGCGTGTATGTGTGTGTGTGCATGCGTGCGTGCGTGCGTGTGCATATGCTACGTATGGTATTAGAATTAAATATATGTAGAATAAATCTGACTGCGTTTCTAATATGTGTATGTACAGTATTGTCTCCATATGTACCCGATTTGGTGTATCCGATATAGCCCTGTCGCTATCCCCACCACTTCTGTCTCACTCTTGTCCGGCGAAAGCGAGAGCGAGATGGAACGAGAGCGAGCGAGATGGAACGAGAGCGAGCGAGAGCCACTAAAACCGAGTGAGGACAGTACGAGACAGACGACAGCGTTCATGTTTTGTCTCCCTCCGTCCTTCGGGCGCCGTGACACTCCGTCCTTGGCGTGCGCGATGGTCGCAGGCACATACGGAAGCACGAGACCGCAACGCAAACACTTGACACAGGCCCGGCTCAAGTTTTTTTTGCGCCCTAGGCCAACTTTTCAAATTGTTGCTATTGCTGAAAATAAACTTTAGAATTAAATATTACAAGTTGTACTATAAGTGGATTAAACTACGAATAAAAATTCAAAGTAAGGTTATTAATAATCTCAAATAAATGTATTATAATATAGGGCGTAATTTGAAAAGTTTGTCTAGGGCGCAAGAAAGACTTGTGCCGTGCCTGGCTATCTGACCGTCGCGCGCATGCGTTGGGTAGTCACGATGCCTTCTGAGTGCTCGCACGCCCGCGCGCAAGAAAACCGGTCCATCTCGCTCACTCCTTCGACCAGAAAGAAGCGACAAACGCACACTCGGAATTAGGTATCTGCGCATTTTGAGTACCCAACGCCGGTCCCGACCAGTGGGCACACACGGAGACAATACTGTATATGTATTTTATATTGTAATGGAGTTGTAAATTATTAATTAATACTAATGTAAGGCAATTAACATTTTTTCGGTTGCGCAGCGCCAAGTATTTTGAATCAAATATTTATTCGTATCAAAATATTTATTTGTATGTGACGTCCCTATAATTTTCGCCCAACCCTAACTAGCTTCCTCCTTATATGACCTACCCAAGAATCTACTACTATCTATAAACCACAACTCTTAACCCTTTACCAATCATCAGATCTTGGATGATGCACCTTAGCGGTCCCCATCTCCAGCTGATCATATACGAAATTCCCCTTCCCCTCTTCGCCTTAGAGGCATGATTCCCCCTCAATCACGAATTACAACAAGTCCCTCGCCCCAACCTTCTAAATCAAAACCTCTTCCCTCCCCCTCTCTACCAATGAAAACCACAAAAGTCCACCCAACGGATTGAGTGCCCCTTTTCGAAATCCCATTGTCTTATAGCCTAATTATAGATCAACCTTTGATTCTTACAAAAACCCCAGAGTTATTACGACACATACTTTACGGATGACTCATCACGCATACCGCAAATTCCACGCATACTTTGGGCATGAGTCATCACGCATACCTCAAATTCCCCGCATACCTCATATTCCATCAGTTTGTATAAATACCGGTGCCGCGTGGCCCACGCATGATTATTCCTTGCTATCGTCAGTCGCGATCATCACTCTGTTTCACTTCAGACTTAAGTGGTTTCCTTTATTAGTTGTATTCTAACATTTAAATTCAGTGTACATCAACCAGCGTCTACATCACTGTAAGCGTTTCCATTTCTCTTATTTTATATTACTGTTTATGCTTTTGTTATAACATTTAATTGCTATGTCATTTCTTTATATTAATTTCTTTGCTTAGACATACGCTTATCGCTTTATATATATATATATATATATATATATATCACGTAACGGATAGCAATAAACACCTTATAATTATGCGTTGGACATTCAGCATAGGCACATAACATTTATATAAAGGTAAATGATAGATAATTAGCGTTAGGCAAAAATAGCAAAAGATGCGAAGCAATGGAGTTAAACAATAAGAGATTATATGATAAAGATAACAATATAACTATATGAGGCTAGAGCCTAAGCAAGAGAAACCGATATAAATGCAACCTAAACAATATATATATATTGTTTATATATATATTGTTTATATATATTTAAATATATATATATTGTTTAGGTTGCATTTATATCGGTTTCTCTTGCTTAGGCTCTAGCCTCATATAGTTATATTGTTATCTTTATCATATAATCTCTTATTGTTTAACTCCATTGCTTCGCATCTTTTGCTATTTTTGCCTAACGCTAATTATCTATCATTTACCTTTATATAAATGTTATGTGCCTATGCTGAATGTCCAACGCATAATTATAAGGTGTTTATTGCTATCCGTTACGTGTTCCAATAAATAACGCTTTCGCTTTTATCTTTAACCGTTAATTCTCGCTATTTCGCCTCGAATACCTGAACCATTACGCGCAACGACTACAGCTGATCGGTCTCCGCAAGCGCCGGGAGTTCTTGCCCGTGTTTACTAACGTTCTTTCATATAGAGTCCCGTATGGCTATTCCCAAACCTATAATGAAAACCCTATTATTTACGCCTCTTTTCATACGATGCAGTTAGTAAGCCAATTATCGAGCCATAAATCAAAGCCAGTACTCTCACGTGCGTCACTCGGGTGTACGATCACCATACAGCCTTCCCTGGTCGACACGAGTCGCGAAGCATAGCCTTCATAGTGAAGCTGGTCTTCCCACGAAGCAAAGTCTTCGAGCTCTCCTAAAAGGCGCGAAGCATAGCCTTCATATTGAAGCAGGTCTTCATACGAAGCAAAGTCTTCGAGCTCTCCTACACCTATCCGCAAGTTCTGAACCATAGCCTTCATAAAGAAGCAGGTCTTCTCACGAAGCAAGGTCCGCACGCAACCTCCCTACCCCATATATGTTACGATCCAAGTCCCGCCACCCAGGACGTGACATGTATAAAAATATATCTGCTTAATATTATTGAATACATCTTGTTCCTTGTGTAAATAGCCAGTGTGATAATTGGCGCAATTGTTGTATATCATTACTTTTGTAAAGTTGAATATAGCACATTAATAAATTTATATTAATTTACGACAATGTTTTTAAATGGGATTCTTTTTTATGAGATTATATACTTGGCGCTCTTTTTTGTACCTTTTTTTAAAGAAGCTAATTTTGTGGAGATTTCACACATTTTATAGTGTTTATTATGGCTGTATAATTTGTTCTCCCCCTCGGGTGAATTATTAATATTACGTGAAATATTATATTGCCATCTAAACTACGCACGCCTGGAAAGCTACCAGACAATTGGATTGGTGGAATTGGTTTAAATTTGAGTTTTCAGACATGAAGCAAACATACAGGAAGCAAACAGAGGATTGAAGCTGAATAAAATCGTTTAATTAATATAATACTATGTCACAATAAATTTTTTTCTCTAACGTAGATTATAAAATCCACATTTTAGTTACAACTTAACGTAGAACATATAGAAATAGAGTGGCCCTTTGTTATAGTAAATGTAGAGACTACAAATTTGCCCGAAGGAAGTGAGAGCGCAGAATGTCTTGTTGGAGGAAATTTAAATAATAATGGTAATTTATCGAAAATGAACAAAGAGATTCAATATTTTTAACACACAATTTATTGGTGCTGGAATAAAATTAAATTAGTATGTTTATTGGTGAATTGAAATATTGTTCATGGGAAACTAATCAAATTAATGAATAGCGTAGGAACTACTGTGGATTTTAATAAAATATTATATTCATAATACTTCAGAGATTTCAAATCTTATGTGAAAATATGTTTCACAAAAGTTTGGAAAGTATCGAGGGAGATGCATATTCAGCGTACTTTCTTCACTAATGTGACTTACTCGACATTGCAAGCAGTACGCCATAATTTTCTTAATGGAATTTTCTTAATTTTCTCCTGGGGTTGTGGCAGACCCCAAATAAAAAAGGGCACAGAAACTTGTAAAGTCGACACTAGAAGAACCTCTATGAATATTTTGTTCTTAGGGAATATATAAAATAATAGAAACGTAGAAATTTAAAGTATTACTACAAAGTTAATTATAAATTCAGTTTACAAACTTAGACAACCAAAAGTTTCACAGCGAACTCTGCGTGCCGGGGGTAATGAGTGACCCCAGGATACCAGTTAAGGGTTAAATATCAATGCTACGCTAATTTGAAAAATTTTGTCGATTTACCTTATTTCTCTATCTAATAACCTCCTCCGGACAACCTCCAAGCCTGTGTATGCCCTTCATTCCTGTCCAAGCCCGTGCGTCACGGGAGAGAAGCGATTCCGACGGAATCGCTTACTTCTCTCCCTTGTCACGCAATATACTATTTTCCTTCAGTGTCGGATCTGCATTCGTACTCAGAAAGTTAAAATTCGATAGCCACGACATTCTGGCCTTTTCAGTGTACGCTCTCTTGAAATCGGTTGAACGGTAACGCGTACCTTGTTTTACGACCCTGATGGGTTCGTAGGTAAAAGCTTTCGAACGACGCGGGTGGGGGGTCATAACCGCTAGACTAGTGGCATGAGAACAAAGTCAGCAATAGACCATTCAGTAATGAGTATGCCAATTGCTATTATAGAAGTATCACTAATGGATTACTAGTGGTTTTCTGATGAAAATTACACCAAACATTATATAATTCTGATTATTTTTAATGACTGTAATGGAAAGTACTTTGAGTAAAGTAATTGAGGAAATTAATGGAGAGTACTTGAATTCTACGTGAACTGACATGGAACTGATATGTGTGCCTAGATCTTAATGTAAGCGATACCTACGCTTGTGTACTTAGATCGTAGATGATTCTTATAATTACCATATCCATTCAATAGTTAATAAGGACAGAGCCAATAATAAAATACAATCAATTTCATCTGGCACTTTGTAGCTTCTATACGCTCTCAAGAAGTGCCATATTTCAGCGCCCTATATGCTTCTGATTCTTGAATAAGTTTTCAGAGAAATAATTCGGCGTGTGTCGTTGACAAATTGAGCCAAAGCATAGCTGTTAAACTGCCACTCCAAACAAGGTACACGTATACAAGCACACACACACACACACACACACACACACACGCACGCACGCACGCTCGCACGCACGCACGCACGCACGCACGCACGCACGCACGCACACATACACACACACACACACACACACACACACACCTTTCAGTGTTTCAACACATTTCAGTGAAGTTCTTGGGTTGGATGCTGTTCATGAACAGAGGTCGCTAAATTCAGTCCTCAAATTATGGGTCGATAACACAGTTTGGGTGGTGACACGAACCACAGACCAGGTATAGAATAGACCACTCATCCTTTTGTCTTCAGTGTCACAGGTCTGAAGTACCGATATTCTGAAATAACCACTGGTTTTCGAGCGCCCTCTCGAATTTTCGAGCGGTGGGTGCCGGAAACATAATGTGTTTCTAGTCTTGACACAGGTAAAGCTGCCGGTACAGTCGGCTCAAACGATTGTGGCCGATCGAGTTTCGATTGCATTCGAGCTTACTAGGGCTGACTTTTTTGTATCGCTAACATTCTACAGTATTTCATGAATATGGTGAGACGGGAACCTGTAGCTTGGCAGTGCTCTCACCATATTCATGAAATACTGTAGAATGTTAGTGATGCAAAAAAGTCAGCCTTAGTAAGCTCGAATGCAATCGAATCTCGATCGGCCACAATCGTTTGAGCCGAGTGTACCGCCGAGGAAACTATAGAACAGGGTTTGGCGGACCCCGGCCCATGCACCACACCTACAGGAGCGGTGGTAATGTGTGCGTGAATTGATGCTGGCGCCAAGCCAGCCACGCGGCGACATCGCGCAACGAATGTGACGTCACAAATCTGCCGACGCCAACGCCAAGCCCAGCCAAATGCGTGACGGGCGCGTACAGGAACTACTACTCGATTGGAGACGAACCGACGCCAGCGCCAAGCGAGTGACACCGCGGCCAATCAGCGTCGACAACCTATTTCCCCGGCGACGCTAATTGGCCATCATTGGTTGTTTCCTTCTGACCAATAGCAGCGGTGGCCGGTGGACCCTGCCTGAAATTTCCAGGTGCTTGGGCTGGGGTCCGCCAAAGCGCACGTTTTACGTGGCACAGGGTCCACCTGTGACGTCACATTCGTTGCGCGATGTCGCCGCGTGGCTGGCTTGGCGCCAGCATCAATTCACGCACACATTACCACCGCTCCTGTAGGTGTGGTGCATGGGCCGGGGTCCGCCAAACCCTGCTATAGAAGCTATGTTATACAGGGTGTCCTACTAAATCGGTTCACCTCAAACATCTATTATTTCAAGTTATTACTTAAGCGAAACACGGTGAAACTAGTTTCTTTACAGACATAGATTAGATGTGGAGGTCAATTTTATTTTTTCAAATGGACTGTCAAATTCAATAGAATAGCGAATTCTGAGTATGAAAGTACTAAATTTCGTGCATTAATCCTAAAACTTATTGTTTCTGAGATATTCAACATTCTCCATCCTATGACTTTGATTAAGAAATTTGAAGCTATGCTCAGTTCATTTCGGATAGTCGGCCGTTGAATGCGAAAATAATAAAATAAAACAATAAATACGAACGTCAAAGAGCGCTTTTTGACTCTTGAAAGTACATATACACATGCCATGTGACGCGTGTGTAATAAACCAAATGAACGACACTTAATATAAATTCAAACATATTGATATATTTATTAAAACATGGTACAGAAATTAAACAAATAATTAAATTTATCACGCAGCAGAATATTCCAACCAGTTGAAACAATTTTTTAGAAGTATTTGAAGCATTTGGAGAGTACATATTATATCGAACTTGATGCGACTTTGTTTTTCAACTACCTGTCTGGATCTATTTAAATATTTCACAGCTTCAAGATGAAGGGCGACAGCAGGTCATAGTTGTGTAGGTGATAGAGATGCACCCCTACAGTGGTTCGCGCTGTGTCGGTGTGCCAGCCTTTCAATGGGACGATTAAAGACCATCATCGACTCGAACCAGCGCGAGAGCCTAAATTTTCTCTGTCGGGGGTCCCGTCTCGAGTCCTGAGGTCTCTTCTTCAAGAAATGCCCACAATTTTCGCTTAAGCTGGTAAATTCTATAAAATGGATTAACGAAGAGCAACGAACCTTTTGTTTCCTTTCATGAAGGCAGATTTCGTTACTCATTTATTAGCTGTTGTCATGTAAGGCTAATGTGTTTTGGTCTTCATCTGATCCTGCTTTTGTTCCTTTCAATGGTTTATTGGCAGCTATCATTTTTTGCTTCTTCCATCACGAAGTGAGCGCAACAATTACATTTGCACATAAACACACTCTTTTATCCAATAATGTAATACGTGCTACTTATGATGTAAGATTACGGGTTGAGGACTCCGTAATGAGCATCGTGACGGGTCGAAAAAAAGATAAGCTCAGTCGGGAATCGGATTAACCGTTCTTTTAAAAATCTTTGATTTCTGGGAAACTATAATATAATGTAAAATAAAATATAAATATAATATTAACCCTCCGTATCCTGAGCCTGTGTCTTTTTCGACCCATCATTTCAGAGCTCACGCACACAGTGGCAGAGCGGTTAATATTATTCGAGCTTGAGCGACCATCCCCACCTGAGTTATACTGTATCGGTGAGGCTCTCGAGCGACTGTGGATTTTTTATTTGTGAACTATCGGTGTGGGTCCGTCAAGTTCCAGGCACACGACTCGACGTCCCGTACTCGGAGGGTTAAATATATATACTGTATATACAGAAATCAAAGATTATTAAAAGCATATCCGCATTTCGCTTATGTTTTCCCTAATTATATAAGGTAACACGCATAAGTTTTAATATCTCAATATATCGAGAATTACGCACACGATCAATTTTAATCGTTCTGGTCTCGAGTTCCATACATCTCATGCTTTTAAATAGATATGTATTGATACAGGCTCGCACTCATCTCTCCTTGTATTTGAAGCAGGGGTGGAACCAATTATTTTCCTAATCCACGTTAGAAAACAAGCAACTTTTGTTGGAAGCATTTTTTCTTAAAACCATTTCAAACTATTTCTCGATGTCTAGATGCTAGAAGACTGACAAAAGGTCAGAAGCTAAAATGGTTCCAAAATGAGAAGCGAAAATCACATTTAGTATCTGGACCTGCAGGAGTATCGTTTACACCGCTTGGGTTTTCCCCAACCACTTACTTGATGTCCGTCTACCCAGGTTATTGTTGCCGCGACGCAACCCCCACAACCATTCTTTGCGCGTCGCCTGACAACTGACTCTTGCCACAATCACACACCCCAAAAATCAGTCACACGTCACTCTTTCAAAAAGTACTCACTCCTACAGAACACACCTATCTGCTCATTCCCCACATTTATTGTACAGTGTGTAGAGCAATTATTGGTTGTTGCTCTTAGGGGGTGAATCTACACCTATGAATCAGTGGACATTTGTAAAAAAAAAGTGTCCGCAAAATTGTTTATAACATTGAAAATTAATATTAAATTTTTTGGTAAACTTGTCGAAAAACTTCCTCCTCACCGATTTCAATGGCCTTCACATATGTTGTCGAAGTCATCATTCTGAACAACATTTCCCTTTAACCTTTTTGTCGGTTGGCTTTGGTTTACGAAATATTCGCAACAAACTTTACTTAACAACCGATATACTGTCAGCTATGAAACAGATTTAAATATATTATGCCGAAAGTTTTTCACATGTTTTTTATAACATGGCAAGATCATTGAAATCGGTAGGAAGGTAGCTTTCAATCTATTATTCCGAAGTGTTTATTAATATCTCCGAAACTGAGGCCGACTGTCAAAAAGTTTAAAAGGAAATGTTGTTCAGAATGACGACATTGACAACATATGCGAAGGTCATTGAAATCGATGAGGAGGTAGCTTTTCAACAAATTTACCAATTTTCTTTTATATCAACGTATTTTGCGTGTTGGAAAGGAAAAACGTTTGAATGAAGCTTTGATCAGTAAAAATTGTTAAAGATTTCGGAATGACTTGATTGTGTAGAATTACACAATCAATATATGTAGGCAGGGGCCCACCACTACTCTGCTGCTTGATACGAGACACACCATAAGATTATCATAATTTATTAATCATTTTTGAATTAGTTATTATAGAAAGTGTTCAAAACGATAAATGAAAGTGTATGTCTGTACACAGAGTATCCCGGGTATACAGTTGAAAAAAATTGAAAAAGTTGAAAAAGTTAATATAAACCCATGTCCGCAAATAATTGATTAGGGAATTATAAGATAGCAGAGGTTCGTTACATCGTAAGCGAAGTTGTACAATGCTTCTCCGTTGTATGGGTCTGTAGAGTTGCTGATTGATAAAGAAATGAAGAAATTTTTATTTGCCTTTTAAAAATGCTGCATTAATTTGACATCGGGACACCGTGTATGTAAATTCTCACCGCTATTATAACTTTCATTCCTACCACTTATAGCGCTGCACTCTTATTTCATGCTTAGCCGTTAACGTTGGATGCGACACGGAAATGGTAATGGGGCTCTAGAGCCCCAAAATCAAGTGACACAGAAGAAAATAGGGTGGAAGGTCTATTCTATACCTGGTCTGTGCACGAACATCCATAAGGTGATAGGTCTATTTTATACCTCGTCTATGCTACTATTGAAATGAGGGACATGATGAGTGATTTAATCGAGAAAGAGCTTGCTGTGTTTCGTGATGAAATTCTCTCAGGTATTAGAATGAACCTTTCGGACATGAGGAGTGATATTGGTTCGCTGTCCGAGCGTGTCAGGGCGCTCGAAGAAAAACCCTCCATCTCTTCCAAGCAGCCCCTCTTCCCATCCAATGAGGACATCATAGAGAAGATGCATGTTAGGGAGGTGAGGGACAAGAACTTAATCATATTTGGCCTGCCGGAGCCGCAAGAACCCACGCTGGAGATCGCTAGAACAGCTGATGCGCCAGGAGCACGGGCCATTCTGAATGAGATAAGTCCCCTGGATGTCCAAGATCTGGTCACCCATCGCCTGGATAAACTGGGGAATTCGTCCAATAGACCCTAATGTGTGGGTCTTGACGCGGTAGCTAACGTTAAGTCGATCCTTAAAAATAAGCATCGGCACAAGGAGCCGTTTAAAATAACCGTGGATAAGATGAGATTGCAACGTGAGACTCTGACGCAGCTAAGGGTGAAGCTGCGGGACCTGCACGAGCAAGGGGGGACTCATATGACTATACGTTATATACATGGTACACTGAGGATCGTGCCGAGCAGCCATCGTCGGGACGCTACGCAATAAAAAACTCAAGTGGAATCTTTTAGTGTACTTACAGAACGTCCGTGGTTAGCCCACTAAATTGGACAATTTAAATAACTCTCTACTTTCATCTGCTATGTCATACGATGTGATCATTTTAATTGAGACCTGGCTTAATTTCGCTATTTCCTGTGTTGAGCTGGGTTTAAGTAATTATGCTGTCTACAGATGCGATAGAACCCTTGTAACAAATCGCTTTTCGAGAGGTGGCGGTGTCCTTATCGTCGTCAAGAAGTCAATACCTTCCTGCCTTATTACTGTTACTTGTTCAGAGATAGAACGATTACCTTCACGGTAATAATTACTTATTACTTGGTGCTATTTAAATGCCGTCAGCATCACAATATACTATTTACGCCAGTCATGTCGACTGTATAACCGAATTGTACCATAAATATAGTGATGACAACCTCCTGCTGACAACTTCGGCGATTACAACCTCCCGCATGCCGTCTGGTATAATGACTCATGTTTAGCGTGTTTTGGCAGCTGGGGGTATCGGGGAATGAATCGGTCGCTATCGATCTTCTTCTGGGATGTGCCGATTAGTGCAACCTAGCTCAAGTTAACACTGTCTTTAACGAATCAGATGTTATGCTAGACCTCATTTTTGCAACCAACTCTAATGTTACGGTCGATCGTGTCATCGATGCTCTAATTGTATCGGACGCCTATCACCCCACATGTATATGATGTGTAACGACTTAGCAGCAGTCATCGACATTGTGGACGATAGTTTGTATATAAGGACTTTAAATGTGGCGATTATCAGGGCCTGGTTGGTTACTTTAATTCTGTCGACTGGGATGATGAGACCGGTAATGTTGATCCGTGTAGAGCCCTTGAATGGCTATATTAATCGGGAAATCAATGCCTTTATTCCAGTTCGGACTGTGGTACGCTCCTCGTTTCCGCATTGGTTTTCCCCAGGACTGAGGAGCATGATTTGGCAGAAGAAGAGGGCGCATAAAGCCTTCAGCGTTCAAGCGCACATTGTGATTACCTAAACTTTTCCTATCTCCGATCGTAGTGTAAGTTAGTCTTATTGCGAGATCACCGTATTTATATAGATGGTGTTGAGAGTACGGTCATAGATGATGTATCGACTCTCTGGAATTTTGTAAACATTAAGCGGGGCGGTCATTATATTCCCGGTAAGGTACATCTTGATCATACGCCCGCTTCGACGCACTTGATAGCCGCTGACCTCTTTGCGAAAATTTTTTTTTTTTTGAAGAGGGTGAAAATGCATTATGCATACCCCGACATTTGCTGCCGGGGTTATGTGGGACTCCCCGCCAAAATAGGCGGGATACCCACTAAAAACCCCCTCTGGTGGTCTCCTACTGGGGGCTTCATGGCGGTGCCCGGAACTTCTGATGTAGTCCATCAGGCACAGTCCATCAGGCACAACCTCTTTGCGAAATTCTTCGACTTTATATATGTTTCTCCGTCCGGAGTGGCGCCTGCCGTTAATCCTGTTCTATCCTCTGTCAGTAGTGTAAATATTCACTTGCTATCCGTTTCTATATGGGATATATATTCCAAGCTAGATTCGCTTGATACAGTTAAAAGCCCGGGTTTCGACAGCATTTCGCCTCTATTTTTAAGGGAATGTCGTTTCATTCTGGTTAGGCCCTTTTGGCATATCTTAAATTTCTCCCTTTCCAAGGGTATTTTTCCTACAGCCTGGAAGACTAGCATACTTATGCCGGTTTTAAGGCAGGCGACCACACTGATGTTAAGAATTATCGGCCAATTGGTAAATTATCGGTTTTGCCTAAGATTTTTGAGGAAATGATAACAGAGTATTTGACTGCAGCAGAAGTATGCCACGGTATCTTGCAGCAGAAGTTAACCGCCATTGGGATCTATGTACCGCTCGTGTCTTGGATTTGCAGCTACTTGGATAGTCGTGTGCAGGTTATCAGGGTGGGTGACCAGCTATCGACTCCGGTTAAAGTGTGCTCGGGTGTCCCTCAGGGATCGCATCTTGGTCCCCTTCTATCCCTTCTTTTTATCATGCTCGTTCATTGTTCATTGTATGGGATGAAAGTACAATGTCTCTGGATAGAACTCTCAAGGATCTTCGTAATAACAGAAAGATGATGGGAAGAATCACTGTGTTGTATGCAGGAGATTTTCGGCAAACGTTGCGCGTAATACCCAAAGGTACACGAGCTGATGAATTTAACGCTTGCCTCAAGAGATCTTATGTGTGGTCCTCAGTTGAAAAGCTGTCACTTACAACCAATATGTGTGCCACCCTATACGGAGACAACAATGTGAACATATTTTCCGAGTTGTTGCTGAAACTGGGCAATGGAGACTTCATGGAAAATAACGGAAAGGTTTCACTCGGTAAACCAGTACTCTGTAATATGGTCAAAGACATCAAAGAATTAGTTGATTATGTTTATTCTGACATGAGGCTTCTGAACACTAATCCTCTTTCCTGGTTTCAAGAACGAGCAATATTGGCTCCAACGAATGAATCAGTGAACAGTATGAATGATTTCATTTTGAATAAAGTTGATGCTCCTCCTCGCATTTATTTCTCAATAGACAGAGTAGTGGATGACCAAGATACTGTCCATTACCCTGTCGAATTCCTTAATTCATTAAATCCGTCAGGATTACCAATTCACGCTTTAAAGTTAAAGGTAGGCGCACCTATAATCCTACTTCGTAATTTAAATCCTCCAAAATTATGTAATGGAACTCGACTACAAATAAATAAAATGCATAACTATATATTAGAGGCAACACTCTTGACAGGCTGTGCTACTGGGGAAAATGTTATGATACCTCGGATCCCAATGATTTCTTCTGACATGCCCTTTCAATATAAACCAGCGTTGGCCACATCGGGCCATTTGTGAGTAAGGTCACCATGATGTTTACCATAGCCGCGCAGAAGGGGAGCTCGAAATCCAATGGTAACGTAAGCACGCCACGGATAGGGAAACACTGTAGTAGTGTCCGGTGCAACCTCATGCCCGTACGATAAGCTTGAATGATTGTGAATCTTGGGGGCCCCAGCGATCGCTGCCACTTGGGCTCCTAAGAGGGCCAGTTATTTCAGCCTAAGGTACGAGCCTGCACAGCACGCTACTACTTACATTCTTAGTTTTCCCTATCCGTGGCGCGCCTACGTTACCATTGGCTTTCGAAGTCCCTTCTGCGCGGCTAAAGTAAACATCATGGAGACCTTACTCCCAAATGGCCCGATGTGGCCATTCCTGATATAAACGGTTGCCGTTCCCTATTAAAGTATGTTATGCTATGACCATTAACAAGGCATAAGGTCAAACATTCAAAGTGGCAGGCGTTGACCTACGTACTTCATGTTTCTCGCATGGACAGTTGTAAATAGCCTGCTCCCGTGTAAGTTCCGGCAGTAACCTTTATTTACTTGCTCCTGACTGCAACACTATGAATGTCGTCTATAAAGAGGCGCTGCGATGAATTGATAACAAAATCCACCCCAGCGAAGCCGGGAACCAACAAGTGCATATTAAAAAAGGTGTGAAATCAAAATGAGCTGCCAGTACATAAAGATACTTTCCAACTGCTCTTTAGATAACACAACTACATATGCACAGCTACAATTCCATTACTCATAATGGCTATTTATACAAAGAAAAAATGTATTAAATAATAATATGCAGATATATTTTTATACAAATAAATATTTTAATACGAATAAATATTTGATTCAAATACTTGGCGCTGCGCAACCGCAAAAATGTTAATTGCCTTAGTATTAATAATTTACAGTAGGATAGCAGGGACCGTTCTAACCCCTGGTGTGCTGAGGGGAGCGCGGGGCGGCGGGGAAAGTGAGGGCGCGCGGGGAGCGCGGCGGAGGGAAACCTGGGCGCGGGGCCTGCGAGGAGAGGAAGACAGGTTGCGCGCGCACGCGCCGCGGAGTGGGGGAAGCCGTAATCGTGGAGGGGATCAGTCAGGGCCGAGCCGCCGCGGAGGCCTCTCCAGACCTGGCCCACGGTCGGAAATTTTTCAGAGGGAGGCATTGACCCCCGAAAAAATCTCTTTCAGAACTTGGCCCACCCGAAAATTTTTTCAGAACTAACCCAGAGTGGGGACTGTATTAGAAATTTTTTTTCCAAACCAATAATTTATCAGAAATTGTTTCGGACAATGTCGGGAAAGATCGGCGTTTTTCGACACCGCGTCTTCGAGGGAAAGAGACGGAGCATTACTTTAAAGTTAAAATTCTAGGAGGGAAAGAGACACCACTACCTAGGGGATAGAATCGCATGCATTCTAAAGCTAACAGCATTTCAAAGCGTTCCGATTTAACGTCGCCGCGTATCGCGCGATAGCATGCGTAATTCGACTCCTCTGGAGCGGCCGTGCAGGGTGATGTCACAAGGCTTCATGTGGCAAGGAGGATGATGGGTAAATAAAATTGAGAAATTATATACGTTTATAATATATATTGTTACAAATCATAAAATTAAAAGAATATAATTTAACATTTTTTACTACGTTCATCATCCACAATATGATTGAGAGTACAATCACATTTTATTCTAAAGCTAACAGTATTCTAAAGCGTTCCGATTTAACGTTGCAGCGTCTCGCGTGATCGTATGTAACTTGAGTCCCCTGGAGCAGCCGTGCAGGGTGACGACATTTGACAGCGCGAAGAACGCTCGAATCATAGAAAGAATTATGTGGTGTCAGTAGAAATTTTTTTCCATACAAATATGTGATGGAAATTTTTCCCCAATACAGAGAAATAATAATTTTTGAATCACGGATATATAACTAACTATTATGTAGCAAACAGACATATTTTTTTTCTGAACCATTATGTAGCCAGCATTCTAAAGCTAACAAGTTTTTAAAGCGTTCTGATTTAACGTCGCAGCATATCGCACGATCGTGTGTAATTTGACTCCTCTGGAGCAGCCGCGCGGGATGATATCATTTGGCAGCGAGATGAAGGCACGAACAAAATATAATACTTTTTTCGGAAACGTCGAATCTCAGAATTAGGTGGCAAAGAGAGAAGGAAGATAATGGGTGAATAAAATTGAGAAATAATATACGTTTAAGACATATATATATATATATATATATATATATATATATATATATATATATATATACAGGGTGTCCCACAAATGCTGTGTTTCCTTAAAGGGGGTGATTCTGGGGGTGATTGCAAACAACTTTTTTCTTTGCGAAAATGCTCTCCGATGTTTCATTAACGAGATATTAATAAAAAGCACCGACCAATCACAGCGCGAGTCTGACGGCCGAGTTAACGCGCTAGCGTGGCTACGAGCCGCGCTGCGACTGCTAGCAAGCAGCTCGGCATGCATCGAAGAAACTTGCGTAGAATGGCTAATGAAAAAGACGTAACAAATAAAATCGAACATGTTGTCATGGTTTGTTCGTCATTTAAAGTGAATAATGAATAAAGGATAAATGGATGAAAATCACGTGTAACGTAAAAAGGCGAATACGCAGTTTTTTTTTTAGAAGATTCAAAAATAATAATTATTTGAAGTGGAAGGATAAGGAATACGTAAGTTTCCTTGTGTTAATAACGTAGCCACGAAAAGGTAATGTAACAGGAAATTAACGAAAGGTGATAGACGTTCGTTATTGTGATAAAAATCCGTAATTCAATAATGGCCAGCACTGTTGGTGGTAACGAATAAGTCTGTTTAAAAAGCCCGAATAAATGTTATCGTACGGGAATTTAGAGAATTATCGCCGGAAATAAGCCATCGCTTGCGTTAAATTTAAAAATGAATTATCACCAATAAAGTAACTAAAACTCACCCTTGATGGAAATTCACCTGCAGCTTGAAAATCTGTGTCACAGGGTCACCGAACCGATCCTGGTCATCGATGGACGTGCTCCATGCACAGCTGGTCCCAGGTATCCTTACATTCCCACTGCCCAAAGTTAAGGGTCGCAATGTCAGGTGCGTCCAGGTCAACGTACCGAATATTCACTTCACTGCACGGCTACTAACACTGATCACTTTATTTATTTTTTATGGAACGTGTTGTTCCTACGTTTTAAAAATTGGTGGCCCCGAAAGGGGCCGATTGTTATTAGTTTAAAAATTGCTCCACATGGCGACCGTCATTGTCCACGCATGCCTCGGTGCGGAGAATTGCTTGTTGCTGGACGCCCTATAGTGTTTGCGGCGTTATGTTGGACACCGCCGCGTGGATAAGTGCACCGGCTGACGATACACCTCATTCTGAAATGATTGTTGTACAACAAATACAAAACGTAAGTAAAAAAAAAGAATACCTATCTACAACAGGAATAAGTAAAGAGTAACAGCAATAATCAAATTACCTTCAGGTAGCCCCAGAAGAAAAAATCCAGCGGATTCATATCCGGTGACCGTGGGGGCCACGCAACGTGGGCCTCTCGCCCGCCGCGGCCGATCCACCTGTCCTGAAAGGTTTCACCTAAATAAGCGCGGACATTATCGGCGTAATGTGGCCCAGCTCCGTCATGCTGGTAGTACATGTTCTGTCGGATCTCATATGGAATATCGTCCATAAGATTCGGCAGAACATGTTCTAAAAAAGATTTATACGCTGGGCCGCCCAGCCTGTCTGGAAGAATGTACGGCCCAACGATAAATTCGCCACAAATGCCGGCCCATAGGTTGATCGATCAACGGACTTGTGCTGCACATGGACGAAGCGCTAGGGGATTTTCGTCGCTCCACACATGCATATTGTGGGAATTGAAGCAACCTTCTCTGTTGAAAATTGCTTCATTCGTCCACAATATGTATTTGGTGAACGACGGATTCCTTAGCACTTCTCCCAACAGCCACCTGGAATATTGAATCCGCAGGATGTAATCCCCGGCGTGCAAATGTTGCACCCGTACATATTTGTACGGATGCAACCTGCGATCCTTGAGGATTCGGTGTATCGTCGTCCTGCTGATACTAGAACAAAATGCAAGAACATCCACTATTAGATAACATTTTTTTTTTAATTAATAATTGCTGCAGTTATTTTGAACTGTCACTTACTCTAGGCGACGGCTCAAGACGCGCACACTGATGGTTGGGTCGGCTTCAACGGCGTCGAGGATTCGCTCGATGGTGCCCAGATTTCGCGCTGCTGCGGGTCTGCCCACCTCGCTGCCTCGCGGCATCATGGACCCCGTCGAGTATAGCCGCGACGCTACCCGGCGAAATGTATCCTTGCTTGGAGTTTCTATGTCAGGATATTCTAGCGCAAATGCTCGCGCAGCAGCACTTGCGACCCCGTTGTTCCGGGCGTACACCCAGAACATCCTGAAGTATTCTTGGACTGTGTACATTTCTGCGACGCCATTGCTAGTTGACTGACAGCTAGTAATGTCGTCCCAGAATGTACTCAGCCGAAGAATATTACGCGATGTTCTGGTTGTACGCGCGGCACCTTTGGGGCCACCAATTTTTATAACGTAGGAACAATAAATTAAATGATCAGTGTTAGTACCAGTGCAGTGAAGTGAATATTCGGTACATCAACCCGGACGCACTTGACTTTGCGACCCTTACCTTCGGGTGGTGTCCTGCGAATACCTGCGGGCAGCTGAACACTGGGCGCTACCCTACCATAAATCAGGATCGGTACAGTGACCCAGTGACACAGGTTTCCGAAAAGGAAGGAAAGGAATGTCCGAATGGGTGAGTTTTATGTAATTTATTGGTGATTATTAGGTGTAGAAATAAATTCTTTTCGATTTTAGGGTACAATAACAGTTCGATTTAAAAAATATGAAAACAACTCAATCATCGAAATAATTTCCATTATTGTTAATTACTTTTTGCCATTTTTCTGGCAGCTTTTTTAAATATAATTTCGACCGTAATAATTAGTATAACTGATTTCGGCGCACAGGTTCGGTCAATTTTAAGTCACTAAAACACAAGCTATTTAGCAATAGATAATAAAAGCTTTCGACGTTTCGATCTTGATTTAGATCTTCGTCAGGAAAGTTGCGAAAAATTATAACATATTGCTTTTGCTGTTTGAATTAAGTCAACGTGTTTCTGTAACACGTGTGACTCGCGAGTCGGTTGGAATAAGACTGAAGTAAACTGTGTAACAAAACATCTGACTTTAGAAGGTGAGAACAAGGTAAATACCGTTGAACATTGAAAAGATATTTGAACTTCTAGAATTTCAAACTTAAAGGATGTACAGGGTGTCCCATCTAAGACTGGACAGCGGGATATCTCCGAACGTATTGGAGATAAAAAAATGAAAAAAATATGGCATCGCATGGTTCGAAGGGGCTGATCTATTAGCGCGAACGAATTTTTTGTCGATTATTATTTTAAAAGATACGATGGTCAAGTTCGGTTTTTCAAATGGAACTATTTTTTCTGAACACCTGAGTTGATAGTGCGTTCCAAGACAAATTCAATGAGCATTAATGTATACACTTGATTTCCACTGGTTTTTGAGATATTGCGCTTGCAAATTCACTGATTTTCTCTGGAAAAAAGCCTGCTGAAATAGCAAGGACAGTGGACAGTCTAGCTGACGCCACGGGTTGCCTTGCCTGTTGAAACCTATACCTACCTGCTAAAGGTCTACGTCAGAAATGGCAGGCCCAAAGGCTGGACAATTCTTTTCCGCCAGAAATGCCACTTAGGTAGGTACATCTGCGGTATCGAGAAGCGCACCGTTACTTTTATTTCGCACTTGCTTCTACGCTCGGATGGCCGGTTCTTCTTGGAGGGATGCAAGCTCGATTGGTTAGGTTAGTAGGTGTGCAAGTTGCTAGACTAAATTTCAACTATAGGGAGCAGATTGTATTAGAACCAATCGGATTTGCATCCCTCACAAACGGCTGCTCTCTTGAAGAGGCCCTCTTCACAGCAATACCTCCTCCCCAATGCCCACCTTCTCTCGCATGGAATACGTCAACGCATGCTTTTCTTTTAATATTGAAGCTCGTGTTTATACTCGAGAGGACCACGCGTCGACAGCGGGCTACCCCTTTTCTTCCTGTGTCTCTCAACGAGGAGTATCAACGGTGGATTGTAGGAGCGTAGATGTTGGGATGCTAGTTATTGAATTCAGGAGACGATAGAAACACTTTATTACAAAACACACATGTGCTATAATAAATGATCGAACTTGCGCCCCACTTCGCGCAGACCGATTACAGGGTGATTGGCTCGGTACGCCTAATCCGCCTCGCAACCGTGACGAGGTCAAGCCAAAAGGTATGAATCCTGGGTCCTTTTTCCGAAAGAAGTCATAAAATTCGATGGGCACTGCGGGGTGTTGTCGTCCCAGCCACGGGATGAAACGCAGAATTACCCTGTTTCTGTTTCAGAAATAAAATTGCGAAAGTAAGTTAGTAAACACCGTGACGCTTTCTGCGGTCGTTGCCCGTAATCAGCTGTTCCGGCAGCCTGTTTGGATTTCGGGATCTTCGTAGCCGAAGGATTTACACAATAATTCGTAGCGTGATTTAAACTGTTTATTCACTTTATAGCTTTTTGATAATATGTAATGCACTATTATTGTGCAGATTGTTACGGTTTATAATAATGGGTTGGCGATGAACATAGCATTTATATAGTGGTTATAAGTTATGAATATGAACATGAAATACAATATATATATATATATTAATAAGCTAGGATGATTTAAGCAATAAGCGTTAATAAGCAATACAAATAGCAATACACAATAGTATGAGCGCAATAAGCGTTGCAATACGAAATAATGTGAAAAGCACTAAGAATAGCAATACAATATAATATAAGCGCAATAAGCGTTGCAATACGAAATAGTATGAAACAATGAGAATAAGAATAATTGATAATGATGATGGTGATACACAGTGGTATTAATGGTAATTATAATCTCTTACAATTCTTGATGATTGAAGATGGGTGAATTTAGTTTAAATAACACTTTGCCGAGCGTGTCCTTTCGGAGCTGGTATTGCGGTGAAAGAGAGCGTGTCCCTTCGATCCTGGTATTTCGGCGAAAGAGAGCGTGTCCCTTCGATCCTGGTATTTCGGCGAAAGAGAGCGTGTCCCTTCGATCCTGGTACCTCGGCGAAAGAGAGCGTGTCCCTTGTATTTATATGATTTTGCAAGGGGTTGTGGGGTGTACGCGCGGTATGGACTTTGCCCTGCTTATATAATATTTTACAGTATAAAGGGGGGTGCGAAGTATGCACCTTGGGCTAATTATAAACATGTGTCACGGTTAGTGATGGGATCAACACAGCAGCTTCGAAATCAATTTGAAGTTAATCAATCCTGTAAAGATTCGAATTGTTTCGAATCTCATTTGTCATGGTCGCCAAGCAAATCGAATCGCTTCGAATTCTTCCGAAGCTCGGGTTCCCGAACCTCGAACTGTCAAGACTTTCAAGACCTATCAAGACCTATCAAGACTTTCAAGAAATGTTTGTTTCGAATAACAGTCGAAGCGATTCGAAACTTCTGTCCAAAATTCGAAGCGATTCGATTTCCTTGGCGACCATGACAAATGAGATTCGAAGCGATTAGAAGCATTGTGTCATAGATTCGAAGCGATTCGATCGGTCTTGAGCCCATCACTAGTCACGGTAGCTTTTGGGGTTTTTGCAGGGACCGAAGGTTGGTCTATATTGTGACTTGCGGTTTTTCTTCTAGGGTTTTTATACACGTGATTTTGAATTGCTCAACTCCTCGAATGGATTTTGGGTGTTTTAATAGGAAAGGGACGTCGGTGGTTTTGACTACTTTGGTCATTTAGAGGGTGTGAGACGTGGTCTCGATTTAAGAGATTTGTGGGGCGAGGGACTTGTTTAGATTCGATGTGAGAGAGGAATTTGTGCCGCGTTGGGCGAATAAGGGAAGGAGATTTAATGGTTGACCGTCTTGAGATGGGGACCGCTAAGGTACATCGCCAAGGTGGTCGGGGGTCAGTGGTAAAGGGGTAGGAGTTGAGGTTTGGGGAGATTTGAGTGGAAATGTAGAGTGGGAGTTGTTTTAACCGCGCGCGAAAAATCGTGCGACGTCACATTAGCAACACCAATTCGAGGCACAGCACCAAGTATTTTGAATCAAATATTTATTCGTATTAAAATATTTATTTGTATAAAAATATATCTGCATATAATTATTTAATACATTTTTTCTTTGTATAAATAGCCATTATGAGTAATGGAATTTTAGCTGTGCATATGTAGTTGTGTCATCTAAAGCGCAGTTGGAATGCATCTTTATGTACTGGCAGCTCATTTTGATTTCACATCTTTTTTTAATTTTGTAATTATTATTATCCTCTATTTTTTGTGATTTTCATGTACTTGGCGTATTTTTTTACTTTTTTGAAGTTGTTATGACACGATACGCAACCATAACACCTGGTGTAACAAACACCAGCAAGCTCAGCAAGACGCGCAATCAAAAGTAAACCGCATACGCAGCAAGACCCAGATCCACTGGCGAAGACCATTAGGCCTTCCCCCGCGGCCACCAAACCGCGACCCAAAATCTTGTATATAATCCCACGCCCGAACAATCAAAGCGTAACATTGTAATTCGAACAGTAACGCGATCACGTCCGTGATCGCTCGGCTCAAATAAACCTTTATTAAACCTACGGTGAGTTCTAACTCTTCAACCGGCAACGATCCACTACCTCTCGGCTCAACCCGAGAATCCCGTTCCCGGCACCTTCACCCGAACTATCGGAGTCCGAGGAACAACCCGTTCAGGGATAACCGCGGAGTGCAGCCAGATTCTTAGAGAGAATCTCCACACCGGTAAACCTCGCAACAAAATTGGTGGCAGCGGTGGGATCCAGCCAACGTAGGGGACAAGGTGAGCCTGACCAACAGAAGCAACACAAGTTACCACAACCGAGTGCTGTCAACTGACAAAAGAGGACGCCAGCGAAAAATTCTCCATCGCAAAACCATCGGCAGTCCAGCAGCGGCAACAATGATGACGATGCATCTTCTACTACACGTGCTGTAAGTGGAACATTCGATATTACCAAATTCGAGCATCGCGCCGCGAAAATTTTTTCATGCGACGAGCAAACTCGCTAGGAATCAATCTCGAGCGAAATTTAGGCCTAACAGAAGGGCAAAGATTGACACGACGTAGGGCTGAGTGGCAAAATATCCAAAGTAGGGCACATAGCATTCCCTCGATCGTACAGACCGACGAGGAACACAAAGCAGCAAACGATCAGAATCAATCATTAGGGCACAATAGCTCAATAGCCGAGATCCTACAAAATTCTTTAGGGCCTGACGGATATATAGTCCTGGAACGATTTTTTCCTTTTGAGGAGATAGATCCGAGTCTACTCCCTCCTGTAAGACTACACCCTTCTGACGAGACGTGCTTAGAATCGAGCAGATTTTACGATAGTGAAACTCTCGGCATCGCAGAAGCCATGGTGATCCATAGCCCAAAGACATCAAGACCCGAAGGAACCTCAAGTGGAGGACCTTCAGGGGAAGATACCACAAACGCGGAACTCTTAATTACAAGAGACGAAACTCTAGGAGACGAATTAAATTCGGGAAATGCAGGGTCTGATGATAGACAACTTAGGTTAGAACAAACATTAATTCTACTTCAAGACACCGTGCAGCAAAATTGGTCACTTTTGCAAACATTAGCCGAAAGAATGACTGACCTAGAGGTAGCTAATAGAACAGGAATAAGAGCGCAAACTATTAGTGAACGCGACCGATGGATAGATAGAGAAGTACATAGGATGCAATCGTCAATGAACGGTTCCCCGCAAGGAGACAGGAACAGGACCATGGTACACTTCGAGGACCACATGGACGAAGAGGACATACCCAGACGATCCAGCATTTTTGTACCCCCTACATACGGGATAGATGAAGCACATGACATTCCAACAGGATTAGAGGACAACAAAGTCCTCAACGCTTTAAAACTTATACCCAAATTCGACGGGAATCCTAAGGAATTAGTATCATTCCTGGAGACCTGCAAATGCATAATAAAGGGTTTCAGGATACCTGAATACAAGACACAAATAGTACGAGGAATTAAAGCAACAAGGATTACAGGCGCAGCCCAAACAGAAGTAAGGAATCGTCAAATACAGACATTCGATGACCTGGAAAATGTGCTGAATTCGCTGTATAAGCCAACACGTACGACCACGGCTGTACAAATGGAACTTTTGCAATGCAGACAAGGAATGCAAGAAGATGCCCATGCATACGGGAATCGATTGTCCCAACTGCTTAATGAATTAATTGAGACCGGTTTAGATGAAAAAGATACACTGACAGAAAAAACAGCGGCCATCAAGATATTCAAGAGACAGGCACATTGCATCTTCCAAGAAGGACTTCGTAACGACCTGAAAATTCTGGTTAAATCACGAAGATCGGCTGATCTGCCAGAGGCCATATCAATAGCCATAGAGGAGGAACGGTCAAGTAAGAAGCGGCCAGCGACAAACCGCGACCGAAATTACAAGGGTCAGAAATACTGTCACAATTGTGAGAGGTCGGGACATACCACCGAGGAATGCTGGAAAGGCACCGGAAATGATCCACGACAACCTGGCACAGAAGCAGGAGATAAAAGAAATTCAAATGGAGGCAACACGCACTTCACTGAAGAGGGGACATCTGATGCCCAAAACGGGAATCGCCAGTCAAACAATGCGCAGGGACGGCGACCCTATAATGCTTACAAAGCAAAAGCACAAGCAGGAGGATCACGAACTCTGCCGACGGCAACAACGAGCACCGAGGACTCCAATACAAATCAAAAACAGGTTAAAATAGCCAAAAGGATCCAGCAGGAAACTGGAATACCTAACTTTGGTTCGGATGAGATACAAGTACAAATAAAAGAAGCAAGAAACGATGAAGTCAGAATGCTAATAGATTCAGGAGCCGAGGTATCCCTAATAAACAAAGCATGTATCAAGGACAACGTAGTATGGAAGGAAAGTGAATTACAACTGGTAGCCTTATCAGGAGGAACCATAAAAACATTAGGAGAAATAGAGGCGACCTTCCCGGTTGGAAAACAAGAAATCAAGCATCCTTTATATGGGATAGAAGACGGTACATTGACAGATTACCAAGGGATATTAGGCATAGATTTCCTGAAAAAACATGAAGCAGGAATTCAATATAGGACGCGAGAAATCACGATCCGAGGTGTGCATTGGAAAACTCTTCAATCAAAAAATGAAATAACGGTTCCCCCGCGCTCCCAAACTCTTGTAGAAGTAGAAGTAAAAGGCAAGAAGGAAGGAAGAATAGAAAAACAAGAGTTAGGGAAAGGAGTATTCCTAGGCGAGTGTCTGGTAAAACCCAAAAAAGTGAAAAACATAGCTTGTGTAGTAAATTTATCAAACACAGCACGCACTGTAAAATTACCACGCATACAGCTGACCGAATGGCAAAACAAGGAGGCAGACGAAAAGTATTCCGCTGCCGCAGCATTTCGCGCAACTGTAGGGAAAGAACCGCTGACCACACGTGCAAACCATGTCCTGGAATTAATGGAATTGAGCCACCTGAACAATGAAGAAAGAAGCAGAATGGAAGAAATAGGTAGAGAATATTGTGATATCTTACACCTAGCAGGTGATCAATTAACCACAACACATGCAACCACGCATCAAATACCTATAAAGGAGGGAGCAAACCCCTGTAATGTTAAACCATATAGATTGCCATATACCATAAAGCCAATTAAGCATAACGCAAGAATCCACTTTACCCACGTCGGCGAACTACACACGGTCATCGATAATTGGAAAATCGCAACTCGATTAGACACAAAACCACTAGATAGGATAATAAAAAATCCTTCGGTAATAAAATATTATTACGATAATAAAATATACCATTATGGCACATTGTATACCCAAGTGCCACTACAATACTAATAATAGTTATGGTAATACTCACAATCGTGATATACATTGTACATCGCCGGAAGAAAACAATTAGCGGAACTCCGAGCGGGAAAATCTAGAAAAATAGGCTAAGAAACGATTGTAAAATAAAAATGTAATCGGGAAAAACACATGTAAAAGCGAAAATTCTACCCGACAACGCCACCTCTTATAAGGGGAGGAGGATGTTATGACACGATACGCAACCATATCACCTGGTGTAACAAACACCAGCAAGCTCAGCAAGACGCGCAATCAAAAGTAAACAGCATACGCAGCAAGATCCATATCCACTGGCGAAGACCATTAGGCCTTCCCCCGCGGCCACCAAACCGCGACCCAAAATCTTGTATATAAACCCACGC
The DNA here is from genome assembly GCA_929113495.1 of Andrena minutula. Lineage (NCBI taxonomy): Eukaryota > Metazoa > Arthropoda > Insecta > Hymenoptera > Andrenidae > Andrena > Andrena minutula. Next base: position 30,826,211 of record OV815995.1, on the reverse strand, counting down.
CCGAACAACCAAAGCGTAACATTGTAATTCGAACAGTAACGCGATCACGTCCGTGATATATATATATATATTATTTTATACATGCATGGTACAAATTTCCAGAAACTTATGCGAAAGGAGATGCTTCTCAGTCGAAACATCTCCGGACAACTTCCAAGTCTGCGACTTTACATAAGAAATCTATTAAAAAAATTTTGGCGACTTACCTTATTAATTGAGACAATAATTCAGTCTCCTACGTAGTGTAAAAACTCGTGACATTTCAAATTGGGACAATTTACTTTATTTGACACTTAGCACTTAGGTTATAAAATTCAAAATAGTATATATATATATGTACGTACAATGGCGGACGACGAACGAAGAACGATACATGTGTTGTCTGAAGGTGTGTGTGTAACGCGTGTATACGTATTATGTGGACGAAAATTTGGCTTGGAGAATCAGGAGAAGAATCATAAGAAGAATCTTAAACCTATCGGATTTGACCGATCCATGAAACGATATTACGATATCTCTGTCATGCGTGGACCGATTTTATTGAAATTGGTCTTATTCGAAAGCCGATATGCGGTTTACATAAGAAAAATGCCTTTAAATTTACAAAATATTGCAGGCGTGATGAGATATTAATGTATAAATATCAGCGACGAGTAAAGGTACACGGTAGCGACATCGACATATACCGGGTGTTTTTCATGTACTTGGCGTCGAGACGCTACCGCGTCTCTAGATTAACTATACTAAACAATACGACTTCTGTTTCCAGTCGCGAGCTTGGCAGTGCTGTGTGAGAGTGAGCGGGTGATTGTGCGAAGGAAAGGCGAGTGAGGTGGCGAGGAAGGGCTGGAGAGTGGATGTGAGAGAGAGTTGGGGTAGTGAGGAAGAGGCGAGGGGTATAAAGGAAGGGCGGGCTGTAGGGTGGTTTAGGGATACAGCAGAGATAGGGGGAGGTTAGAGGTTAGGTGTGCCGGTAGGTGAAAGAAGGCGGGAAGGAAAGCGAAGAGCGGTAAGAGGTAAGTGGCGACACAGTGCGGGAGAGGAGAGAAGTAACACAGAAGACCGAAAAGGCGGGAAATTCAAGTGGGGGATAAGGCGCGAGGTAGGAAGGAAAAGAAGGTGAGAGAAGAGAGAAGTAAACAAAGAGGGTGAAAAGGGGTAATAGGCCAGGGGAAGGGAGTGAACAGGTACAGGAAGGATGGAGGAGGGAAAGGAGGGTGAGAAAAGGAAGGGGGGGGGGGGTTACGAGGTGAGGATAAAAAGAGGAGGGACAGCACAAGTAGTGTAGGGAGCAGTGTGGGGAGTTCAGAAAACTATTGTGGACAAAAGAGGGAGAGAGAGGAGGGGACAGAGGAATGGTTGGAGGGGAAGGGAGGGGTTTAAGAGGAGCGGGAAGACATGGAGGTCGCCGGAGAAAGTCGAAAAGCGGGAGGGGAAAGAAGAAGAGGGGGGGAAGGAATAGTAGGGATGATGAGAGAAATGATGTTAGAGATCAGGAGGATGAGGGAGGATATGGAAAGGGACAGAGAGGAAAGGAAAGAGCTAAGGGAGGAAATAAGAAAGGATAGGGAGGAAATGGAAAAGGAGAGGGAGGAGAGAAGAAGGTTGGAACAAGAGTGGAGAGGGGAGAGGAGGAGGTGGGAGGAGGAGATGAGGGAGGAGAGGGGAAGGAGGGAAGGGGTGGTAGAAATGTTGGGAAAGATGGAAGAGAGAGAGAAAAGGATGGATGAGGTGATAGAGAAGGTGGAGAGATGGGAAAAGGAACGGAAGGAGGAGGGGGGGTATTGAGGTATCTGGGAATGAGGGGAAGTGGAGAATGAGAGTGACAAAGATAGAGGTGATACAGGACAAGAAGGAGAGAGAGAGTGAAGAAATAACGTGATGGTATGGGGGTTGGGTGGAGGAAGTGAGGTGAAGGTGGAAGTGGGGAGGCTTTGGGAAAGGATGGGGCTGGGGGTGGAGGGAATAAAGGAGGTGAAGAGAATAGGTAAGACAGGAAGGGAAGGAGGGGGCATGGCGCTGGTGAGCCTGAGGGAAGAGAAGAGAAGAGGAATGTAATGGAGGCGAAAAGCAAATTAAGAGGAAGAAGAGAAAGGGTGGAGGACGACCTCACAGAGGGGGAAAGGAGGGCGAGGTGGAAGATTGAGAGGGGGGCTCAAAGGGAGAGAGAGAGGGGTAGGAGAGTGCAGGTGGGATACATGAAGATGTGGGTGGATGCGAAGGTAAGGAGGTGGGACGAAGTAAGGGAGAAATGGTGTGAGGAACAGGGAAACGAGTGAAGTGGGAAGGGGGAGGGGAGGTGGGAAAGGAGGTGGAAAAGAAAAGGGGGAAAGAAAAAGGGGGGATTTGGAAGGTGGCTTTCTGGAATGTGGCGGGAGTGAGGAGGAAGGATGAAGATTTTTGGAGGGGATTGATGGAATGGGACGTTATGATTATGAGTGAGACCTGGGTCGAGGAGAAAAATTGGGAGCAAGTGGAAAGGAGGCTGCCCAGGGGATATGTATGGGAGAAGCAATGGGCCAGGAGGGAAAACAAGAGGGGGAGAGCGATAGGGGGAATGTTATTAATGGGTGTGAGAAAGGGACTGGAATTGGGCGAAGGGGGAGGAGGAGGGAGGGAGGGGATAATGGCTAAGAAGGTGAAAATAGGGGGGGGGTGGAAGGTTGTAGGGGTTTATGTTAACAGAGACTTGAAGGAGAAATTAGAGGAGCTAGGGGAATGGATGGAGGAGAGGGAAGGGGGGGTGAGGGTAGTTATAGGGGGGGATTTTAACACGCGTACGGGGGAAGAAAGGGGAGAAGCATGGGAAGGTGAGGAGGAGGAGGGGAAGGGGGAGGGAAGTAGGAAATCCAAGGATAAGGAGGTAAATGGGGAAGGGAGGAGATTGTGCAGGCACCTAGGGGAAATGGGATGGGGAATAATGAATGGGAATATAGAGGGGGACGAGGAGGGGGAATGGACCTTCGCAGGGGGCGGGAGAAGACAGTAATAGATTATGTGATAGGGCATGAGGCTACAAGGGAAAAGGTGGAGAGGATGGAGGTAGGGGATAGGATAGAGTCGGACCACCGTGTGGTTCGTGGCTGAGAGGGGAGGGGTGGGAGGAGGGGGAGATAGGAAAAAGGGAGGAGAAAAGGGAGGGGGCAGAGGAAATTGGACGGAAGAGGGAAGGATGGAATTTATGAGGAAGTTTGGAAAAAGGGGCGAAGGGGAGAGAGAAGTGGAGGAGGAATGGAGTGAGCTGCGGGAAAGGATAAAAGGAGCGATGGCTCAGATGGGTAAAGAGGGGATGAAGGAAAAGGGGGAGGGTGGTGGGATTCGGAGTGTAGAGAGGGGAAAAGAAAGGTGAGGAGAGAACTGAGAAAATGGAGGAGGGAAGGAGGGGATGAGAGAAAATATAAGGAGTTGAAGAGGGAGTATGGGAGGTTGTGCGAGGGAAACAGGAGCAAGGAGGTGGAGAGGTGGATGAAGGAGGTGAGAACGGAGGGGGAGGTTTGGAAACTGGTTAATAGAGGAAGGAGAAGGAAAGGAAGGGTGAATGAAGGGATAGCAATGGGAGATTGGGACGAATATTTTAGAGGCTTGCTAGGGGGAGTAGAAAGGAGAGTGAGAAGGAGTGGAGAGAAGAGGAGGTGGGATGATGGAGAGGCAGAGATAGGAAGGGAAGAGATAGGAAAGGTGATAAGGAATTTAAAGGACGGGAAGGCGGGAGAAGGGGACGGGATCCCGAATGAGGCGTGGAAGTACGGAGGGGTAGAAGTGGCGGAATGGTTGTGGGGGCTGTGCAATAGGGTGTGGAGGGGGGAAGGGTGGCCGGAAGGATGGAAGGAGGGAGTGGTAGTCCCGGTGATAAAAAAGGGGGGAGGGGGGAAGGTGCAAGACTATAGAGGGATAACCCTAACACAGATGGCATACAAGGTGTATGCGTCTGTGTTAGCGGAAAGGCTGAGGGTGGAGGTAGAGGAGAAAGGATTGCTGCCACCGAGTCAAACGGGGTTTAGACGGGGGGTGGGGTGTATAGATAATGTGTATGTATTAAATTACCTGATTAACAGGCAGGTGGGAAGAAAGGGAAAAAATATGGTAGTGTTATTTATAGATATGAAGGCCGCGTTTGACTCGGTGGACAGGGAGGTTTTAGTGGGGGCAATAAGAGGGAGGGGAGTGAGAGAACAGCTAGTGGTGAGGTGTGAGGAGGTACTAAGGGAAACGATATGTAGGGTGCGGGTGGGGGGGGGGGGGGCAGGAGGGAGAGAGGTTTTGGACTGCGAGAGGGGTGAGGCAGGGATGCCCGCTAAGCCCGACCCTTTTTACACTGTTAATCGCGGACCTAGATGAGGAGTTGGAAAAGGGAGGATGGGGAGGGGTGAAGTTGGGGGAGGGACAAGTGTACGCATTAGCGTACGCGGACGACGTGGCGGTGCTAGCTGAGGACGAGGAAGGAATGAAAGGATTGATGGGGAAGTTGGAAACATACGTGGATGGGAAGGGGTTACATGTGAATGTGGGAAACACAAAGGTCATGAGGTGCAGGAGGGGGGGGGGGAGGTGGAAGAGTGTGACTTGGAGGTGGAAGGGTAAGGAACTGGAAGAGGTGAGGAGTTTTAGGTGCCTGGGGTACACGATGATGGGGAATGGGGGGCAAGAGGGACATGTGGGGGAAAGAGTGAAGAAGGAGGCCGCGGTGATGGAAAAGGTATGGGGGATTGGAAAGAGGCTGTTTGAGAAAGACTGGGAAAAGAGATTGTGGCTGTACGATACATTGGTATGGCCGGTGGTGGGGTACGGGGCGAAGGTGTGGGGATGGAGGGAAAGGGAAAAATACAGAGGATGCAGGAAAAGTTCCTGAAGTGGGTGTTGGGGTAGAAAGGAGTACGCCGGGGTATCTGGTGAGGGAGGAGATGCAGAGGGGAATGATGAAGGGTAGGGCGGGGATGAGGGCGTGGGCTTTCGAGAGGAAGCTGGAGGAGGGACGGGGGGGGGGGGGCTAGCAAGGAGGTGCTAGGAGGAGGTGAAAGGGAGGCTCAGGAGGGGAAAGGTGCTAGAGGGGTGGGAAAGTGAAAGGAAGGAGTTTTTGAGGGGAGGGGATGGACGCTGGAGGAGATAGAGAATTAGAGGAATTGAGAGAATAAGAGGAGAGGAATTGGTGAGCAGGGAATGGAAAGTACAGGAGGAGGAGAGGTGGGAAAGGATAGGGAGGGCCAGATATAATGTATGGTATGGAAGGTTGAAGGGAGAAGGGCTACCGGGGTATCTAAAGAAGGGGTGGAGGGAAAGTAGGTGGAAAAGAGTGGCTAGGTTCAGGCTGGGTAGTGAAATGAGGGGGGGGGGGGATAGATACTGGGACGAGGGAGAGAAGAGGAGGTGCAGGGTTTGTGGGAGGGGGGAGGAGACGTGGGAGCATGCCTGGGAGGAGTGCATGGGGTGGGGGGAAGAAAAGGGGTGGCAGGAGATGGCAGGGGAAGTACTAGGAGATGAAGGAGAGGGATAGAAGTGGATGAGGAAGTTGGAAGAAAGGAGACGAGTGTGTGGGGGAACGGGGGAGTGAACGAGGGATTGGAGTGGTCGAAGAGTTGAGTGGAAGCGGAGGTCCGGGGAGGGAGCGTGCGAGCGAGCGAGCGAGCGAGAGGAGAGATTGAACGGGGTTTTTTGTAAAATTTTGTAAATAAATATAAATATGTAAATAGCTATGTAGGTTTAAGGTAGGCTAAGTAGGATAAGTTAAGTTAAGTAAGGTTAAGTTAAGTTAAGGAAAATGTAAGGATGGAGGCGAGGATAAGGGAGATCGTGACCCTGAGGGGAACGATAAATAAAACTACTACTACTACTATACTAAACAATACATTAATTTACTTGCGTTGTTTGGTTGAAGAAAGTTCCCGAAAACACCCTTACTTTTCAGACCATTACAGTAATTCTGCAGGCTTGAAACACGACGGATGAAGACCACGGGGAAACCTCCTCGTGTGCGGTGACACGGCAGTGTCTCGCGCCAACTAAATAGGTATATGCACAGCGCGAGACACTCTGTGTCTATATTTCGCCACGACTCGCTATCAAGAACCTTGAGATTATCGAATCTCAATAACGACTGATCCGATTAAATTTTTAAATGATCCTAATGGATAGCTTGGGTTTGATTTACATAAGAAAAGCGTCTTTGTTTTTTCCCTACGTGCCTTATGAGCTGAGATATTTCGATATAAAGTTGCAATTTGCCGAATTTGATGTTAAGATTGTAACCGTGATACGCGGGGTTACCGGTGGGACGGTGGAGGTACCGTATGGCCAGCTCAGGACGGTGGTCCAGGGCCGCCGATCGAATGATTGAACGCAGGAGTAGAGTAGAGTACGACAGTTTATTTAGGCTTACGGCTACGTACAAAAGATCCCGGCCAGGTCTATGCTGGCACACAGTGTGAGGACGGCTTAATATATATCGCGGGTCCCGGTGTGTATCGCAGCGCACGAGTCGGCGTGGGTTCCGGCGCGTGTTCGGTCGGTAACGATGCGGCGATTGGGGGGGGGGGGGGGGGGAGATGGTTTGACCGTTCGGTGTCCGGGCGGGCCAACCCTGCCGATGGACCCTAGTCGAAGAGTCTTTAGTCCGGTCACCCAGTGGGCACAACCCGTGGGTGGATCGGAGACTGTGGAGACGCTCTCGAGAATGGAGATAGCTCCGTTCGGGAGATCGATGGCGGTTGACGGCCTGCTTCCAAAGGATGGCTCACGCTGTCCTATTGGGAACCGTGGAGGTTGCAAAAATGGTACGCAGAGATGCAGTCTGTCGACACACGAAAACTGGTGCTTACACTAGCGCTTGTCTTTCGCAACCACGAGTGTCTGCACAAGAATGTGGAATCGTACAGGATGCCTCTGGGAGAGTTGTACTATGTACGGTCGCTTCTAGGCGGTCTCTGCCAAATAGGCCTATGCCCTCGGCTTATATATCCTCGTCCGCGGGAGTTTCGGCAGCGAGAGAGTTAATTACTGTGTACCCTCTCGCGCCTATTCTCGGAACCGCGGACGAGTGGTGGGGGGCAAGACCGTTCGCCACGCGTGGTACGCGTCGTTACGGTCGGGCGCGTGGTGGGGGGGCAAGATCGTCGTCCTACCGACAATAACTCGTTACAAGATATTTTCTCCGTCGTCAAGTATAGGCAAGAGGGGAACATGGAAGGGAGAGGAAATGTCTCTAATATGTACGGCGTTCATTCGATGAAGGTTTCGGCACTTTCGGCCAATCGCGTAACAAATTATTGTCACGTGACAGCTGGACAGAGAGCACATCTGTCGAGGTAAACGTAACCTAGCTATACCGTGTTCATTCTAAGAAAAAACGTCGCCCATACCGTTTTGTGACCGATCTGCGCAGCCCCCACCACCGCCTACGAGCCCGACGCAACAGTTGACAGAGATGTAACAGGCGATAAGACTGAGAAAAACGTAGGCGGTTAAGTGGGGAGTCGGTCCAGTCAGCGCCTCCTCAGAACCATTCCTGAGCGGACACATTTTTTCTTAGGATGGACACGGTATAGTGTCAAACAACCATAACCTACCAAGTGTCAAATAAGGAAACTTGTCAAAATTTTTTAAATGTTACGAGTGTTTATATCATATAAGTACACTCAATTATTATCTCAATTAACAAGTTAAGTCGCCAAAATGGTTTAATATACTATTTATACTATTTATAGCGGCAAATAGTTGTAGGATTAGTGTAAGATTAGGTTTAAGGTTTAAGTATAAGGAGTAGTTTGTAAGGAGTAGGTATGAGAATTGTAATCCCCAAGGGGGCACAATAAAAAAAATACTATTTATGTAGAGCTTATAGTAGGTCTGTCCTTTAGGATGCAAATACCTCCTCAAGTTCTGGGACCCCGGCGAAAGCCGGGGCTGTTACCATCCTAACCGTTGCGAGGGTTTTGGGGCAACTGCAAGAGTGTGTGTGCGCCTATGCGCGTGAGGCCCAGCTATATGGACACGGGGTACGAGCCAGTATGAACACACGCACAGTCTTGCAGTTCACCCGCAGCCCATGCTGTGGTTAGCAACGTAAAAGTTCAGCGCTCGGCTGTTGCCCGGGTCCCAGAACTCGAGGAGGTATTTGCACCCTAAGGGCAGGCCTAGCTTATAAAAACAGAGGGGACGCACAGTCTTGGAAGTTGCCCGGAAAAGGTTCAACAGAGAAGCATCTTCTTTCGTACAAGTTTCTACAAAATAATATATCGTTTTTATACCAGCAAACTATTTTTACATTAAAATTTTTATGTAAAGCTTATAGAAATGAAGTGGACGCACGGACTTAGATGGAAATAAAGGGATCGCACAGGCTTGGACAGAAATGAAGGGGATGCACAGGCTTGGAGGTTGTCCGGAGAAGATTAAGTAGACAAAAAAGCATCTTCTATCGCACAAGTTTCTGGAAATTTGTCAATTAAGGTAAGTCGACAAAATTTTTCAAATTAGCTTAGCATTAAGAATTAAGAAAATTATGGCATACTGCTTGCAATGTAGAGTAAGTCACATTAGTGAAGAAAGTACGCTGAAAACGCATCTCCCTTGATACTTTCCAATCTTTTGTGAAAGATATTCGTAATATTTGATTAAAATCCATGGCAATTGCATCGCGAATTGTTCATTTTATTAGTTTCCCATTAACAATATTTTAATTCACCAATAAACATACTAAATTAATTTTAGCCCAACACCAATACATTGTGCGTTAAACATATTGGATCTCTTCGTTTATTTTCGCTGAATTACTACTAGCATTTAAATTTCCTGCAACAAGACTGTGGAATCAGGAACCCCCACCATAAGAGAGGGCACGGAACAATAACATCTCGGGGAGTCGGCGGTAGCCGAGGTGGCTAAGGCGGCTGGCCAGCGCGCAAATCTAGAGATCGCGGGTTCGAGTCCCGGTTAGGCGACTTCCCTTTTTTCCGTGATCCTACAAGACTTTCTACAATACGCTGCCACCTTCTTCGTACACATTTTCTATTCTCTACACTTACTATAGCAAAGGGCCCTCCTAATTATATGTATATGTGTGTGTGTGTGTGTGTGTGTGTGTGTGTGTGTGTGCGTGTGTGTGCGTGCGTGTGGGTTTGTGTGTGTGTGTATTTTTATTGACTCCCGTTAGAGTTGCACGCACCTTTGTCTCCTTCCGTACATTTTCTTTACTTAACTCTACTTAACTCTACTTAAAATTACTCCTTACAATTACCCCTAACTACATCTCTATTTACAGTTCTCCCCTCGCCGCTTCCTACCTTTTTTTTTGTATATACATTTTTTTTTATAGAGGGGGAAAATGCATTATTGCATACCCTGGGCAGAGCCCGGGGGCCCGACATGTTCCGTCGGGACCCACTGCGGGTTATGTCGGGCTCACCGCGGCAAGACGACATACCGACTAAAAACCCCCTCTGGAAGAGACCTCCGTTATCTCCCCGTGGGTGGATCCAGCAAAACAGGAAGTACGTCGTACCACCCCACACTGAAGTTCGGGGAGACAAAATTAACTGCGAGGAAACACACACGCCCTCTTCTTCTCCTACACCCTTCCCATGTAGCCAAGACGGGAGCTCTCCTTCCCCTGGTAGGTACTTATATATATGTACATACAAGTAGATACACAGTCCACATAAATCGATTAAATTGTATCGGTAACTAAATAAATAAATAAGTAAATATATAAAATGGTTTAGGTAAAAATGTCAGTCATAGGAATAAAATGAGGACTGGTACGGTAACGAGTGTTATGTAAAGCATACGCGGATAAAATATATACAATAAATTAAACAGGTTCACGGATACATAACCGCACCCGCGGTCCAAGTCACGGAGGGGGAGGTCTACTTTTTCCTCTTCTTGCCCCTTCTCCTTTCCTCGGCACTTCTCGCAGCCGCCTCCTTCACTGCCAGGGCCCTGGCCGCCCTCGCCGCGGCGTCAGTCGCGTTCTCCTTCTTTTGTCTGTCGGACATGACATCCGAGGCGAATTTCCTGAATGCTGCCGACTTATTTTCCGAAGATATCCCCGCTGTAATCACCGTCTCCAGAGCCAGGTGAGTCCCAAGGGCCTCCCGGAGGGTAGTCCTTTCCTCGTTAAATTCCGGGCAATGCAGCAACACGTGTTCTGCGTTATCCATGCAGGCCCCGCAGTCCAGACAGGCCGCTGTCTCCGACTTGCCTATTCTTTTCTTGAAGATATTAAACGTCCCGTGCCCGGTCATCAGTTGCATCGTATGGTAATCGGCTGTAACCGTCGGGCCGGTGATTTCCGTGAACGTCCTAACGTTCGGGACCAGCATCCTGGCCCACCAGGAGCCATCTGCCGATTCCCACTCCCGCTGCCATCTACGAAACGTCTCCTCCCGCGCCCGCTTCTTGTGATCCACGATCCGTGCTTTTCTCCTCTCAGGGTGCGCCCTCAGACTGGGGTCGGCGCGGTCCGTCGCCTTAGCCTCCCACACCAAGCGGCCCATTCCCGCCTTCAGGTAGATATGCAAACAGCCAGCGAGGACGCATAGTGTGTGGAACGCCACCGACCTGTACGCCGTTGTTGTGCGTACCAGTGCCGTTTTCTGGGCTTTTCGTACAAGAGCCTTGCTGTGTGCCCTCAGTGCCGTTGTTGCCCAAATCGGGGCCGCATATAGGATCACCGATTCCCATACCAAGTAGTAGAGCCGCCTAGTCTGGTAGGACGGCCCCCCTACATTCGGGAGGAGTGTCGACAGGGCACCCGACACCTTATCAGCCCTCGTTACCACTTCCTTGAGGTGCATGGCAAAGTCCCTCCTGCAGTCAACTTTCACACCGAGGTATTTTACCGCCACGAGAGGGTGATTTTTCCCGTTCCCCATGATATCAAATTCCCACGCGGGGTCTATCTTCTTCTTCGTCAGGAGGATGAACTCAGTTTTTTCAGGGGCTAGTTCCAGGCCCGTACTTCGGAACCATGTGGCCACTCTGCGCATAACCGGCGGCAACCTACCCCTAAGCTGGGGGATATCGCGGGCCGAAACCAGCACCGCAAGATCGTCCGCGTATTCGATTGACTTGACGCAACTATTCCCGTCATTCAGGGCCCTCAGGATGCCGTCATAGACAATATTCCAAAGGAACGGGCCAATGACCGAGCCCTGTGGGACTCCCGCAAAGACCTTCCTCTCTACGTTGCCGCTGAGGGTGTGGGCCAGGATCCCCCTCTCCGACAGGTAGTCGTCGGCGACCTCAATCAGCCATGGCGCCACTCCTTTGGTTACTAGTTCGCTGGTGATGTTGTCCCAGCCCAGGGAGTTAAATGCGTCTCTAACATCGACCGCTATTAGTGTGCAGTATCGACCTTGTGTCTTACACTGGTCCGCGAACTTGCCCAGCTTCCCGATGGCCTCCACAGTTCCCACCCCTCTACGGAAACCGAACTGTCCTTGGTCGAAAGGGACGAACCCCAGCTGAGCTCGAGTGCCTCCTTGACGGCATATTCCCAGATCTTACTAAGGGCCGGAAGGATACTAATTGGCCTGTAGGCCCTAATGTCCAATGGGTCCTTTCCCGGCTTGGGGATAAGTATCACCCTGGCTACCTTCCATTGGCGGGGGATGCGACGTCTCTGAAAGGTGTCCATAATCATCTCCTTAAGGTCTTCGCAATTAGTTTTAGCCACTATAGCCGCGATTTCCGACGGAACACGATCCAGGCCCGGTGCCTTTTTGGGTTTGATGGCGGCGAGCACTCTGGTCATTTGCTGGTCGTCCAATGAGATGGCCTCCTCCCCAGGGCCGCCGGGTTCAAACCTGTCCGGGGGGGGGGGGGGGGGCGTGGTGGCGGTGGTGGTGGTGGTGGTGGTGGTGGTGAGAGTGGGCTGCACGGTAACGAACAGGCCATCCACAACCGCCCCCACCTTTTCCAGTGACGGGATCATCTTTAAGGACTTCCCCTGGAGGTTGGCCATGACGATTTTATATGATTTCCCCCAGGGGTCCTTATCCACGGTGCCACATAGTCCTTTCCACCAATCTTCTTTTCCCCTCCAGAAGCTAATCTGGAGACGTCTTCTCGCCTGGGAGTACAGATCTCTTTTTTCCCGCGTCGAAGGGAGCCTTCTTCTAGCCCTTTGGTGCAGCCTCCTGGCTGCATTCTTCTCTCTTCTGTTTGCTGCTATGTCGTCCGACCACCAGGCCTTGGGCGTTCTGGATCCTCTGGGGCGGGGCACCTTCTTGAGAGTCTGAGCCGAAACGAATTCTAGCGCTTCCTGCATTGCGTCCGCTAGAGATTGCCTGCCCGTGCCGCTGCCCTTTCCTGGGTCTTCTCCTCCCAGCGCCGTAAGAAACACTCGGACACCCGATCGGCGTCCAGGTCCTTAGTTGAGTACGGACGCCACAGGACCCCCGGGTGTTGCCCCCTGATGCCTGGTCCGGACAGCACATGGAGCACATACTTGTGGTCCGACTCGGTATCATACCCAAGTACTGTGCTTTTGGTGACAGCTGTCGCTAGCGCCATATCCATAGACATGATGTCTATACAAGACGTCCGGCCATTGCGCTCGAATGTATGTGCCTGCCGGAGCCTGATTGGAGCCAGTCCATGTTGCCCTAGCATATCGAGGCAGGCTTCTCCTCTCCGATCTTTGCCCCCCCCCCCCCCCAGGATGGCGATGTAGCATTTAGATCACCCGCTACGATAATCCTCGTTTGAGGACTCCTAAGGGAAACTATGGTACCCTCCAAGTCGTCCAGGTATAGCTGGTATTCTCTCCACTTCTTGCTCGGGGGGCAGTAACAGCTAATGATGGAGATGTCGTCCACGGTGACTGCTACTATACCCTCCAGGGCCACAGGAGGGGGGGGGGGGCACTTTTTTTTTTTTTTTTTTTTTTTTTTACTTGGTGGAAATCCCCTCGGATACCCGCGGGGGCGGACGGAGGGTTATGTGGGACTCGAACCCACTAAAACCACCAAGATGGCCTCCTCAGGGGCGGTGTCGCGCGCCTGAGGGGGAGGACTTTGGCGAGATCAAACTAGCGATACTTTCGCTTGCCTCCCCCCCATGCGCTTGTGAGCGACACCGCCCGCCAGCCCCGGCGCGTGTGATGCGCCGGGGTCATCCCTGGGGGAGATGACTCCTCCCCCAGCTCCTTCTCGGCGACGCGCGACGGGCCATACGCCCGCGCCGCCATGTGGGGCCGTTGCTGCTAGGGTGAGTGGTGCCCCCCGACACCCTCACCCCACGGCCCCGCGATCGAGCAACCCGCCGCTCGGCCCAGAGATGTAGCGACGGGCCAAAGCGGTTCGAGGGCTAAGGTGTGTTTGGCCACGAGGGCCGTCAGCGAACACACACTGGGTGGCCCATCGGTGGCCCATCGGTGGCCCACCCGCCCCCGGGGCTGTCGATCGCTTCCGAGGGGGCGACAGCTGTTCGTCGCCCCCCTGGAGGGTCCATTCCTCGCAGGGACCCTCCGCACATCTACCCTTCGTCGCCGCCGCGGAGTTGACGCCCTGCCACTGCGCGTCCACGGCGGCATTCGCGACGAAGACCGTGGTGGCCCGACTAGGGGGCCACCCTCCACCTCTTCCTCCCACGCTCCTCTCTCTCACAGAGGGCACCTTTGCCGGGGGTTACCTTCGATCCCCCCGGACTTCCCTCCCTTCCCCCCATCACTGTCGTGGGGGGGGGGGGGGGGAGTCAACGACGGCGCGCGGCCGGGACCAATACCGGGGGAGCGGGCGACTTACAATGTCGCCGGACCGCGTCCCCCGGCCCCGGGTCATCTGTTGCGCGCGCGTCGTCGTCGGCCGGGAGGCCGCGGGATACGGTTTGGATGACCGGACCGTTCCCTGTCCCTCTCCGCTTCCTCCTTTTTGAGCATAATTTGCTCCGCGAAGAGGGACACGGCCTCCCAGCAGCCCCGATCCTCTGCCATCCGGCGCACGACTGCCGGCAGCGCGAGATCGGGGCCCAGCTGCGCCTCCAGGACTCGGCGGTCGTCGGCCCACTCCCGGCATCGCGCCAGGGTGTGATCCGCCGAGTCCAGGTCGCCCGAGTCGCAGCTGTGGCACTGCGACGTTGCCTCCCGCCCTATGCGACACAGATAATCCCCGAAACAACCATGTCCGGTGACCATCTGCGTCAGGCGGAAGGTCAGCCAACCATACCTGCGCCCCGCCCACTCCCCAAGGATGGGCAGTAGCGCCCCGACGACGCGTCCCTCCCGATGTTCGGGGAGGGACAACCACTCGACCCACTTGTCGCCGGTGCGTCGTCGGGCCTGGCCCCGTACCTCTACTTCGCGTCCCATGGCCGCAGGGTCCCCCGCCTCGCGGAGAGCGCGGACGGCGGAATAGACTTCCGCCTCCATCTCCGCGAGAAGATGGAATGGGGGGGACGCGGCCAATGCGGACAGTCCGGCGTGTGACACCGTGCGATAGGCTCGCACGGCTCGGAGGAGCACGCGGCGGTGGGATCTAGCCAAGAGCTCCCGCCCAACGCGACACTCCTCCAGGTCACCGGCCCATATGGGTGCGCCATACAACACTATGGACCGGATGACCGTCACGTATAGCCGCCGGACACCCTCGCGAGGGCCCCCGAGATTCGGCATGATTCGCCCGAAGGCAAATATTTGCCGTTCTATTCGGGGGTCGAGGGTCTTGAAGTGAGGCGTGAATCGCCAGTAGGTGTCGAGGGTCAGGCCGAGATATCGCATCGATCGACCGACCCTGACGTTGGCTTCCCCGATCCTTAGAGACGCTCGGTTCGGGACACCGGTCCCGTTCCGGTCTGCGAGCCATATCGCCTCGGTTTTCCCGAAGGCGACTCGCAGACCGAGCGTCTCGATCGAGGCCACGACACGTCGCAGTGCCTCCTCGGCGAGGCTGATAGCCTCCTGCCGCCGCTGCCCGGAAGCCACCACCAAGGTGTCATCTGCGTAGCAGACTAGCGACACTCTTGGTGATGGCATCTCAACCCGCAGCACCGCGTCGAACGCTAGGTTCCACAATAGGGGGCCCAACACGGACCCCTGTGGAACGCCGCGGTGCACTTGAGCCGCCCCCGCCCCGTCTCGGCCATCGTATGCCACCACCCGGCCGCGGAGATAGTCCCGGATCAGGCGGCGAAGGTAGAGCGGGACGTTGTGATGAAGTAACGCCCGCTCGATCGCCGCCCAGGAGACGGTGTTAAACGCGTTCGCTATGTCCAGCGAAACAGCGATGCTCACACCGCCTCCCTCGACCGCCCTGTCCGACAGCGTCCGAACCAATCGAATGGCGTCGATGGTCGAACGCTGCCGTCTGAAACCGAACTGGCGGTCGGAAAGATCCGGGCCCACGGTACCGAGGTGGGACTCGAGGCGGGCAGCCACGATACGCTCGAGGAGCTTGCCCGCCTCGTCCAAAAGGCAGATCGGCCGATAGGCCGAGGGCGACTCTGCGGGTTTACCGGGCTTGCGGAGCAGCACCAACCTCGCCTCCTTCCACGCTGGGGGGAACCTCCCGGTTCTCAGGACGGCGTTGAACAGCCGCCTGAGACCGTCTCCAAGGGCGCTCATGGCGCAGGCCCAAACACGCCCGGGCACTCCGTCCGGACCTGGAGCCGCTCTTCTTCGGCACATGCGTGCCACCGAAGAGGCGAACTCCTCGTCGCTGACCCCGGGGGCGTCGGATGTATCGGCGCCCCGTGTCAACCATGGGTCCCCGGCATCGACGTAGCCACCCTCTCCCGGAACTGAGGGAGGGGGGAAAAGCGTCGTGATAACTTCGCCGAGGAACCCAGGCTCCAGACCCTCCGTGACTGGGGGCGTCCAAGGACCGAGCTTGACAGACACGGCCCTGTACGGGCGCCCCCAAGGGTTCCGGTCGAGGGTCGCGACGAATTCGTCCGCGGAACGGGCTTTGGCCCGGGCGATCTCTCCACGGAGCTCTCGGCGCGTCTCTGAAAACGAGGCGCGCAGCTCCTGGAGTAGCCCCTCCGGTACCCGCCGAGGATCTTTCCGGCGGGTATTGGTGTACCGGCGACGCGCTAAAAGATTCGCCGCCCGAAGCTCGGCGATCTTGGGCGTCCACCAGTACACCGCCTTCCGACCCCTGACTGGCGCCCCGGTCCGCGGCATCGACGCATCGCAGATGCGTTGCATACTGCGGCGGAACCAGAGGGCGCCATTAGCGGGGTCGTCCAGCACGTCGCCTGGCAGTGGCGGCCAGGCGACAACGGAGGCAGCTAGTTGGGCCGCGTCGACGTCCAAGCGTCCGAGCGCCCATCGTGGGGGCTGCTCGCGCGCCCGAGGGGCAGGGGGGGGGGGGCACTGTGGCAAACCTTCCTCCGAAACCGGTAACCCAGATGGAGGAACCCCCGGTGGCGTCATTGGCCCATTCCGGCATTTGCCTGTATGGCTCTGAGATCACTACAATGTCTGCGTTGATCTGGTAGACATTCTATGTGAGTAGGTCCTGAGCCAACCTACAGTGGTTCAGATTAGCCTGCAGTATTTTTAGCGGTCGTCGTCGTCGTGTGGGCATTAGGGGTTTTATTCCCACGGCCCTCCGCAGCCGGAATCCTTCTTGTCATCGGGCAGGCCAGAGATGCCGTGACGTGGGCCAGTTTTGGACCCGTGACTCCGTTCTTCGCACATATCGCGCATTTCGGGGGGTTGGTGCACGATGAGATAATGTGGCCCAAATCCCCACATCTCCTGCAGCTTTCCCTACCTTCCATAACTACGCGACATTCCCTAGCCATGTGTCCCAACATATGGCACCTGAAGCATCTAGTGGTTCGTGGGAGTACCCTGGCTGTTGCCGATGCCGCGGGTAGTCGGGTGCACCGGATGGCCCACCCCCCTGGGGACGTTGTGGCTGGTGCTGCTGCTGCGTCGTCGAGGCCCGGCGCGGTGTCTGGCACTGCTGTTGTTACTGGTGCCGCTTCTGCTGCTGCCCACGCTGGGGGGTTTGCTGCATCCGCGAATGGATCCTCCACCTCGCGATGGTGCTTCTGGCGACGCTCCCTCCTTCGTTGACCGTTAGTCTGAATCTTATTCCACTCCTCGTTGTCGCACCCCCCATCCTCCGAGGGGTTGTCGCTCCTTGCCCCGGGCTCGCTGTCGCTCTCCGTAACTCTACGGGTCGCTGGATCTGCTATTGGTAGCAAAACCCGCTCCACGCCATCCAGGACCTTTTTTTGGTCCCGCCCACCTTCTACTCTGGGGACGTACGCTGTCTCTTCAAGTGAGAAGAGACCCCCGTCCGCTCCAACTGCAGCCTTCAGGCTATCGTAGCTGCTCTGGGCGTGGGAGGAGGGGGGGGGGGTCCCTTAGAAACCTTGCTCTTTTGGACCATGGGGGCACCTACCTCCCTCTCCTTTCTGGCAGACTCATCGGTGTTGCTAGTGTTGGTGCTAGTGTTATCCACCCTACCTCCTTGCTCCCCCCTCCACTGGTGTAATGCGTCGGTAGCCATTGCCTCCGCCACCGTCTCCGCGGTAGCTTCGCACCCCTTCGCCATTCTGGTGACGTACGAGCTCAGCACCGCCGCTGGTGGTTTCATATTAAGGGATCTCCCTAGTGTGACGGTTCAAAAAAATCGATTTTTTTTTTTTTTTTTCTGAAAGTTCAACATCTTAAGAACATATTCCTAAAATATTATAGCTGAATTCGAAATTTTGGCAACGCTGTGAGCTATGAACAGTAGCGCGCGACCTCTATGGCGCCATGTATACCCGCTACATTGGCGATGGCGACAGTAAAACGTATAAGGGCATTGTGGATTTGAATCCATATGACGTGCAGGTGAAAAAGTTAGAGTGTGTTTTACACGTTAAAAAAAGGATGGGTTCTCGTTTGAGAGCAGAAAAAAAGAAACATAAAGGAATAGGGGGAAAAGGTCCGGGAAAATTAACGGATAAGTTAATAAATGATTTAACAGCATATTATGGGTTCGCAATTACACGACACACGGATTCAGTGGAGGAAATGAAGAATGCGATTTGGGCAACGTATCACCATAAGTGCTCCACTGATACAGCGCCCGAACATGATTACTGCCCTACCGGAGCCGACAGCTGGTGTTCGTGGCGCCTCGCTGAAGCAAAAGGCGCCCTCGACAATTACACTCATGATCCACCCCTTACTGAACTCGTACAGCAGGTTATAAAGCCCATTTATACCAATTTATCCCAACACGAATTGATCGAGCGATGTCTAGGCGGAAACACACAGAACAATAACGAAAGTTTTAATCAGTTAATTTGGCATTTCGTCCCCAAACATATATACTCTGGGCCAAAAACAGTTGAAGTAGCAACATATTTAGCAACTGGCATATTTAACGATGGCTACCAGTCACTATTAAGAGTATTAAATACGATGGGAGTAACAATTGGCCCAGAAGCCAAAAGTTTTGCCGATACGCAAGACGTGAACAGAGTTTGCCTTGGAGAGAAAAGGCATCAGGAAGCATCAAAAGAAGCTCGAACTGCTCGAAGGAAAGCAAATGCAGCTTTACAAGAATTGTATGAAGAAGAGGAAGGTGTACTCTATGGGCCAGGCATCGGAGACTAATCGTAAGTATGATTTATTATTTGAAAAATGGTACTTGAATCTTTAAACGCGTTTTACTCGAAACTACATTTTTCGGCCCGGCGATCACGATATCTCCAAAACTACTCAACCAAACGACTTAAAACTTAACATATATATTGAGTGCGTGTTCTCTTAGGATCTGACCTAGAATGAAGTCATTATTTGCAAAATTCGAATTTTGCAGCTCAAAAAACTGACCACTTTTTTGCCGCGAAATGAAAACTTTTCTGTAAAGTGCCGCCATTTTTTTATTTGGTGATTTTCTATTTTCATTCTAGCTCAAGTCCTAGCTACATTCATATAGCTTAAGAAAATAACTGTGTTTTTTGTTTCAGATAACCATGGCAGCCGGAATCGTGATCGCCAGCAGCAGGCGTTTTTTTGCGAGCTTTTCATTATAACCCTTATAACATAAAATATAATTATCATTAATGCTTCAAAAAATTCAAGTAGATTGTCAAAATGTAACTGAATAAATACCCCAAAGTTAGAAACCGCAATATCAAGTACATTTCCTTCAAAAAAATTCCCAAATATAGCCCTATTTTCCAGGCGTCACACTAGGGAGACCCCTTAATTGCCATAGCAAAAGTCGCGCACTCCGTAATTCCCTACAGGTGGGTTTGCAGGGACGCCAGGAGTCTCCCCAACTTGACGTCGGTTAGCTCGGTATACTCCTCATCTCCAGGCCCCACGACCTTTTGGGTAATTCTCTTCTTACTTTTGGACGGGGGAGGACCCGGAACCAGAAACAACGCCTTTTCGGCCTCCCTGGACTTATCCTTTTCGACATCCACCGCCCGCGTTGCCGAGATCGATCTTATCCTCGGTTTAGCCATTTCCGACCTGATCCAGGTTGTCTGGGTTGTCTGCCCCCCCTTAACTCTAGCCTCCTTCTCCCGGTGTGAGACCCTCTGGGTCGACATCTCCTTGTCGGCTGGGGTGATCGTCACTTCTGGGTAAAGGCTTGTGCCCATCCTAGGGGACTTGCCACTACTCCTTCCTTGGGGGTGGATATCCCCTTGTCAGGTATGATCTCCTTTACCTTCTCGGACTCCGGGGGAGTCCTTGCCAACGATCTTCCCTTGAATACTCCCCGGGGAGGGGGCGTTTCCGGGAAGACTAGCTCCAGGTCTACCAGGGGAGCGCTCCCCCTCAAACCGTCCAGGAACTCCCCAACCGTCGTACTCGGTAGTGGGGCAGGGCCTCCGCCTTTGATCATTCCCTCGCTTTCCTTCGGTGTAGTTTCCGTTCCGTTCCTTGAGCCTCCATTGTCCGCAGCGTGGCGAGTGAGACCTGCGTATGCCCCCAATCCTACCTGGTATTTCACCTCCCCTACCCCTTTCCGTGCTTCTTTCGAGTCCATCTCATAATCCACAAATACATTGCCAGTTTCGGCTGCTGTGGCTCCTTCTGAGGCGTGCAATGGCGCCTTGGCGCCAGCCCCAGTGACGCCGGCCTGCGGCCCCAGCACGGCGTCATCAGACTTACTTCTTCCTTCTCCCTGGCTGCTGACGGGGTCAAGAAAAGATGGACGTCCTCCAGAAGCGGCAAGTTTTCCATCCGAGGCGACGCTAGTATTGAACATTCCATTAGTATGTCTTAGGGGCGACGGCCCCACCGCCCAGCGAATTTGCTCCTACCCTACGGCCCAGATGTGTGGCCAGACAGCTTGCCCATGAAATGCGGGTCGACCCCGAAGCTGCTGGGTTATATTCTGTTTCCGTGGAAACCGCTTTTTTAATTCCTGGGCCCAGTTCTACGGGGCCCGTGTAACGCTCGTACCTACAGGGTTCCCCTTGTAGATCCTCGCACTACCTCTGCGTGTTGCCCGGTGTCTGTGTCCAAGGCTCCCCAGCCTTGCACAGACACACTTGGGTTTCCTCCCGAATAGGTCCGTAGAATCATCTTCTGCGTCACTCATGTTATTCATCTTCAAAGTCCACTTTCCCCCGAGAACCCCCGCCACCCCATTCGAGGAGGTACGTATACCCCCCCCCCCCCCCTTTTTGGACTCTTCAGCCCGCAGCCTTCTGATGTACTTGCTGCAACCGCCACCGCACATCTGCTTTTGACGGTGATGGTCGTCCCTTAGCCAGGGAGGCAGCACCCCCCACCGGCCGCTGGTCCTAGAAGAAACTCTCAGAACAGCAGCCGGGGGGGAGTGTAGCCGCCTCCCCAGAGCCCTCTCTCCACGACAAGGCGAACGACTCTGGAGGGGGTCACCACCTCCTACCTCTCGCATGTCCTACCATCTGTTTCCTTTTTTTCTGTCTCTCTCTCCCTACGCATTGCTCTCTCTTCCGCCGCCGCCGTACCTTATACTTCTCTTTCCACATTCATCCTTTCTTCCTCCCGTTTCCGCATTCACTGTCTGTCTTTCTTCCCTCTCCTCTCTTCCTCTCTCCCTTTCTTTCCTCCTTTCTCCCTCCCTCTCTCTTTTTCTCATCCTTGCTCCCCCTCTCTCTCTCTTCCCCTTTTCTCATGTGCCTTCTGTTCCTGTCTTCTTTCAGTGCTCTTAACCAACCTTCTCCACCCCCCTCTTCTCCCAACACCTCCCTTACATTCTCCTGCCAACTACCTATGTCTCCCCTTTCCCATACGTGCTCCCACGTTTCCTCCTCGCTCCCACAAACTCTGAATACCCTTTTTTTCTATCTGCTCTCATATTGCTTTTCTCACCCCGTTCCCCAATCTGAACCTTGCTACCCTATTCCATCTCTCCTCCCTCCAGCCCTTTTCCAGATATTCCGAGAACCCTTTCCCCTCGTCTACTTGTACCACCTGTTATACCTTGACCCTCTTATATTTTCCCATGTTTGCCTTTCGTATCTCTCTCTGTATCTTTTCTCTATCTCCCCATCTACCTCCCACCCCCTTTTCCTTAATCTCTTCACAGTCCCTATCTCCATTCGTACTTCCTTATATAACTCTCTTCTCTCTTTCACCCATGCGGACACTCTTCCCTCTTTGTTCTCTCTCTTCTTTACTTCCTCCCAACAATTTCTCGCCCACTCACTCCCCCTCCCTCTTCCAGCCTTATCTCAAAATTCCAAGCCCTTCTTCCTGTCCCTATCCTCAACTTCTGCCTATCCGTCTCTTTCCTCACCATGTATCCCGGCATTACCCGCTTCACTCCTAACACCCACCTGATAAATCTTTCTTGCATCGCTTCCAACGCTTTCCTTTCCTGCCATCCATTCTCCATTCAAATCTCCATTCCATAACTCGCGACGGTCCACATTAGTGCATCAAATAAAAGCAGCCCCCTCTGCCCCTTACGTCTCCCGCAAACTTTCTTTTCCCTATTCCCCATACTTGCCGCAATGCTACTACTGCCTTTCTTGCTCTAGCTGTCACCTGCCTCTCTTGTCTCCCATTTCTTCCAATCTCGTATCCTTTCTTCCTTTCCACCTCCAACTCCATTTTTTCTTCCTTCACCTCCTTTCGCAAATCTCATTATTTTCGTCTTCTCCACATTCAACGTGAGCTTCTTCCTATCCAAATAACTTTCTAGCTTACTGATTTCCCCATCTCACTTTCATCTTCTGCTACAAGCGCTCTCCCCCACTTCGTCGCCTATTCTCATCCTGCTCTTAGTCTCCACGTACACTTCCTCAATCCTTTTCCTTAAATCTCCACTCACCCTCCTCTCTTCCATCGTTTTCCATAGCATTCCCCTGTGTATCGAGTCGTAGGCAACCTTCAAATGGATAAACAGCCTTATCATTTTCCCTCCTCGTCTACCTATTCTTCTTCCTATCATAAAATTAAGTACATATATATTGTCTATCGTTCCCATCCCCCTCCTGAATCCTGTTTGCTTCTCTGGCACCATTATCCTCTCCTCCACCTCCCCCACCAGCCTCTCCGCGCGCGCGCACAAGAAAGCAAGAAAAAGATTAATGCAATTTATACATGTTTATTCAGTTTAGCAACACCAATTACGGGCGCAACGCCAAGTATTTTGAATAAAATATTTATTCGTATTAAAATATTTATTTGTATAAAAATATATCTGCTTAATATTATTTAATACATTTTTCCTTTGTATAAATAGCCATTGTTATAATTGGTGTAAATTTTGTATATCATTAATTTTGTAAAGCTATTAATTTAAGACAATGGTTTTAATTGGCGCAATTGTTGTATATCATTACTTTCGTAAAGTTAAATATAGCACATTAAGAAATGTATATTTATATATATATATTATATTATATTAATTTACGACAATGTTTTTAAATGGGATTCTTTTTGATGGGATATTAATTTACGAAAATGTATTAAATGGGATTCTTTTTGATGGGATATTAATTTACGAAAATGTTTTTAAATGGGATTTTTTTATGGGATTATATACTTGGCGCTCTTTTTGTATCTTTTTGTCAAAAGGTAATTTTCTGAGGATTTCACACATTTTGTAGTGTTACTGATATATTAATTTACGACAATATCGTACTGTGTAGTTTTGATTGATTGATTGATGATTGATATGGAGCCCAAATGGCAACATTCTTCTTTCAGCTATTCCATAGCGTGGTAATTTTTGTTGGCTTATTTTTATTTATTATCAATTTTTTGTAAGAACAAAATATAAAGATCTTTAGCCCCTTTGGGCCATTGCATTTTTTTAATTTGCACGTCATCAGCTTCAATCCAACTACTAGTCATTCCTTCTTCTTTACATACAGGGTGTTACTCTACCTATAGTCAATACTTTGGGGGATGATTCTACAGGAATATATAAGTCGAAAATCAAGAGTGACGAAATTGCGGTAAATGCGTCGTTTATTAATTATCGATGGTTAAAGATTGGCGTCTGGATCGCCTGTATGAGCCTGAATGACGGCAACTCGACGGAGATCGGGCCGCGCGAGGCAGGCCAGCCAAGGGGCGTGCAGTGGCGGCGGATGCGTGACGGATTTGCTATGTAGAGCGCATACCTACTTACCTACCTCGCCGAAACTGTGACATACGATACTTGCGATAATTTATGAAAAGACGCAAACGTTGTTCGGCATTAAACCTGCCTACTCGTAAAAATCCACAAGGGCATATCAAAACCCGCCCAACGGGATTCTCAAGTAGAGAGGGTGAATGCCATTGCCTTTGAAAATATTGCCCTCAAAAATCACCCACACGGCCATCCAAAGCACCGCGATTGTTCACTTAATTACACACACGCACCACGATTAGTTTTCTCGCGTATGTCCATGTCTTCACGCACCGCGATTGTCCCGTCCGCGATTGTTCACTTAATTACACACACGCACCACGATTAATTTTCTCGCGAGTGTACATGTCTTCACGCACCGCGATTGTTCACTTAATTACACACACGCACCACGATTAATTTTTTCGCGAGTGTACTTGTCTTCGCGCACTGCGATTGTCCCGTCCGCGATTGTTCACTTAATTACACACACGCACCACGATTAGTTTTCTCGCGAATGTCCATGTCTTCACGCACCGCGATTGCAGTTTATGCTCGCGTTGACGACAGTCGTCAAACTGAGGAGACCTTGGCCAAATCCCTGCGCGAAGGACACGAACAACGTTACGAATAAACAACCTACATACAATGTATCGCTACACCTTAAATTCTTTATTCTTTATGGAATCGATAGGTATGGCTGTGACACCAATGGATTCCATATGTTTTTCCGATGAAAATCATACCAAATGTAATGTAAATCGGATCACTTTTAACGACGCTAATTTTACATGAGGCCCGCGTGTGCCTGTGCTAGAGAATCACAGCTGTTTCGCACGGCCAGTCAATGCCCCGACGAGACCGTTCCGCGCTGAGTTTCGTGGCCTCCGACCGCGACGCTCGAGATCAGGGGGCCAAACAATGTTGCGCACTAGAAAGCGACGAATCTGAAATTATTCTGCATTTCTCATCAGATCTTTGCGAAAGTGGCGTCGATCGATTCCTTATGGAAAAACATAGAGAATCCATTCGTGCCACTGCCATACCTATCGATTCCATGAAGAGTAAAGAATTTAATTTATTGCATGAGCTGTGTATCATCGCTTGAGCCACTCGGCGAAGGTGTAGCGATACATTGTATGTAGGTTATTTATTCGTAACGTTGTTCGTGTCCTTCGCGCAGGGATTTGGCCAAGGTCTCCTCAGTTTGACGACTGTCGTCAACGCGAGCACAAACTGCAATCGCAGTGCGTGAAGACATGGACATTCGCGAGAAAACTAATCGTGGTGCGTGTGTGTAATTAAGTGAACAATCGCGGACGGGACAATCGCAGTGCGCGAAGACAAGTACACTCGCGAAAAAATTAATCGTGGTGCGTGTGTGTAATTAAGTGAACAATCGCGGTGCGTGAAGACATGTACACTCGCGAGAAAATTAATCGTGGTGCGTGTGTGTAATTAAGTGAACAATCGCGGACGGGACAATCGCGGTGCGTGAAGACATGGACATTCGCGAGAAAACTAATCGTGGTGCGTGTGTGTAATTAAGTGAACAATCGCGGAGCTTTGGATGGCCGTGTGGGTGATTTTTGAGGGCAATATTTTCAAAGGCAATGGCATTCACCCTCTCTACTTGAGAATCCCGTTGGGCGGGTTTTGATATGCCCTTCTGGATTTTTACGAGTAGGCAGGTTTAATGCCGAACAACGTTTGCGTCTTTTCATAAATTATCGCAAGTATAGTATATCGCAGTTTCGGCGAGGTAGGTAAGTAAGTATGCGCTCTACATGGCAAATCCGTCACGCATCCGCCGCCACAGCACGCCCCTTGGCTGGCCTGCCTCGCGCGGCCCGCTGTCCGTCGAGTTGCCGTCATTCAGGCTGATTCAGACGATCCAGACGCCAATATTTAACCATCGATAATTAATAAACGAAGCATTTACCGCAATTTCGTCACTCTTGATTTTCGATTTATATATGCCTGTAGAATCACCCCCCAAAGTATTGACTATAGGTAGAGTAACACCCTGTATATTGTATTTCATGTTCATACTCATATCCTATAACTCATAAACGCTATATAAATGTTATGTGCATCGCCAACCCGTTATTATAAAACCTAACAACCAGCACAATAACAGTGCATGGCATGTTACCAAAAAGCTATAAAGTGAATAAACAGTTTTACTTTAAATCACGCTTCGAATTATTGTGTCAATCCTTCGGCTACGAAGATCCCTAAATCCAAACAGGCTGCCGGAACAGCTGAGTACGGGCAACGACCGCGGAAAGCATCACAGTGTTTACTAACTTACTTTCGTATAGCTTTCGCTTAACCGTACGACTAGTCGAATTTCGCGAAGTTATTACATGTGTCTTTTACAATAATGCAACGGTAAATCGGATTACCAAGACAAACCAATACAAGTGCTCTAACGGGTGTCTCCCCAATACAAACCAGCTCATTAAACCTTCCCTGGTCGATTAGTGTGCAGAATTAAACATTACTCGCCTGACGTTCAAAAAACGGTTAGTGTGCAGAATTAAACATTTCTCGCCTGTCAGTCCCCAAACCCCTTAGTGTGTAGAATTTCACATTTCTCGCCCACCTTCTCCCTAAATCCTCAGTGTGTAGAATTAAACATTACTCGCTTGCCGTTCGAAACGATTAGTATGCAGAATTTCACATTTCTCGCCTGACGTTCGAAATGGTTAGTGTGCAGAATTAAACATTGCTCGCCCACCTTGTCCCTAAATCCTCAGTGTGCAGAATTAAACATTACTCGCCTGCCGTTCGAAACGATTAGTGTGCAGAATTTCACATTTCTCGCCTGACGTTCGAAATGGTTAATGTGCAGAATTAAACGTTTCTCGCCTGACCTTCCCTAAATCTTCAATCTCCTGAATCTCACATTCTCCCGGCCGTTCGAAACGATTAGCGTGCAGAATTTCACATTTCTCGCCTGACGTTCGAAAAGGCTGGTGTGCAGAATTACACCGTTAAATACCTGATTCCCTCGCCTCTCGGTGCGCTGAACTATAGATTCGCGCCTGGATTTTATGTAAAACCCCACTATGTCATTTGTCCCCTTAAATCCATAACCCGGGACGTGACACCTACTTCAAATTTAATAATATTCTTTCTCTCTTTAACACAACGAAGATTAATGTTGTTCTCTTCATCCATTACCTTTGCTAAATATGATATCGCTTGAGACAATTGATACGAACCAGTAAAAAGAATTTTGAGGTCTTTCTCTGTCATATCAGGAAAATCAAGAAGCTCGTTAGCTGATAGCTGATTAAATGGAATCTTTCGCCTGTTCCAATGTTGATTTTCAACTTCTACTGACAGTGAATTCTCAGTGCTGTTTTGAGATGACATTCGTTCTATCTCACCACAAAGACCTACGTCCGAATTTAAGCGTTTTCCGAACATATTATTTAAACAGCATGCTATTCTGCAATATAAACTAACTTTTGTGAGTAACTTATTGTCCATTTGATGGTGAAGAAGTTTGTACTTTTGTCCTATGATGCCGTGAATTACCTCGACTACCCAGCGAATTTTAGTGACGTGGCGGTATGCATTTGATTCTGCAGTCGTTAGTTGATTTCGCTTGCCTTTTAACGGCATAACAAGCAGTCCAAACTCATATTTACGTATATTTCAGATTAATGCTTTTCAAATATTCTTAAAACATTTGAAAATAAATATTGAACGTTGTGTCGTAAAGATAGGAAATATATGTAATTAACGAAAAAAAAACTTAGCCTAAGGGGGACTTGGAAGTTCGAGGCTCGAACCTACGTTTAAAAAGTTCGCATCGGTATAGCATCTCGAAACTTTACCGCCGCGCCACCGACGCCGTTGGAAAATACGGTAGATACTTTACAATGTAAAGCGCATAACACGGTTTCAAATGAATTGTTCTTTTCAGTTTCTTTAATTCCTACGATGTTTTGCTGTACGTATAAACATTGAAGATCGCATAAAACACTTATTTCATGAAGCAATTCGACGTATAAGTTACTCTGACACGGAAAAAACGACGAAAAAAATCGATTTTTATTTTTTTTAACTGCGGCGCACCAAATTGAAAATTCTGAAAAAAATTCAGGACACTAGTAACAATGATACGTACTTACAGTAAAAATATAATTATAGTGCTAAGACTGCTTCGATACACAATCGGCATTTTTTGGCGTTTTTTATTTTTCACAGCTTGGTTTTTCAATTTAAAAATCTGAAACAATTCTCTAATATGTGCCCCGATAACAGAAATGCCTCTGATTTTTTTCAAAAATTTTCATCCCCTAGTATTGGAGAAATTCGGCAAAAACCTGATTTTCTAGTTTTGCCCTTTACAACCCTCCGGGTGGAGTTACAAAGTTGAAAATTGCCACAAATGTTTCTTTTTTAATAAGCTTTCGAATGATTCATCGTGAGTCGAATTCAGTTAAATGGCACATATGACCATCTTAACCGGCTATACCCTTTGTTACACGATCGGCTGAACCCGCATTCAATAAACGACGGGCCTGAGAGATATTTCCTCACCCCCTCTTGCCTAGAAATGTAGGACGATGACGATGACGATCTTAATTTTACGAACATGAAATTCGGCAAATTGACACTTTACAACGAAATATCTCAGCTCATAAGACACGTAGGAACAAAACGAAGACACTTTTCTTATGTAAATCAAACCCAGGCTATCCATTCAGACCATTCAAAATCGAATCGGATCTGCCGTTATTGAGATACGGAAATCTCAGGGTTCAGAATAGCGAGTCGTGGCGTAATACATACACTCCGTTCTCGCGCTACGCATACATCTATATATACTTGGCGCGAGACACTGCCGTGTCTCTTGATATAAAATTATTATCATAATTCGGTTTGTAGATCTTTGGCAATTGATCCAGGGAAACTCCCATAACACGTGATGGTTGAATCAGATGTCAATGATGGGGTGACAGAAATTTAGCAAGAAGAAAAATATGAAATGAATTTGAAAAGTAACCGGCACGTAACCATCGTGTTGCTCACATCACCATCGCCTAGCCCGAGCACCTTGTGCGAAAATTCGCCGCCGCCTGACGCGTGGGAATTACCTAAGCAGACCCGAAGACCGTCATCAGATCTTCCCCCCTCTCAAATATCCGTCTTGGATGATAATCCCTTTCAGTCGCTTACTGATGATACCAAGATGGAGTCGGGCGACGTGGGTGACATTCCGCCCGCTAATCATGAGGAGGCCACCAAGGCTAAATCCAGATGCCCCCCTCCCCTGCCCCAATATACACTTCGGACTCGAATATCAGAGACATTATCAATATTGTTATCTCTCTTGAAATGCCCAAATCGTCCTTGAAATTTCCAAATCAAGGAAATTGACAATAGCAACCATACCATATACTTCAGCGTCCCCGATCACCATTTTTTAGTGTGTGCCAAACTACTTGAATTAAAAATCCAATACTTCACTTATACTCCGAGGTACTTGAAGACGAAATCCCTTATCTTAAAAGCTATTCGGGATGATTTCAGTGTTGACATCATAAAGCAAGAAATCCTAAATCTTGGGATCCCCAACGTCAACATCATCAGTCTCTCTAAATTCACTTTAAGCAAAAATCAATCTGATAGGTACCATCACCTTGTTCAATTATCTAATGACAGTAAATGTTCTGAACTGTTTAATATTAAGGCACTGCCTTAAGATCAAGGCCTACCAAAAAGTCCGCTGGGAACACTTAAAGAAGTTCAACAGTTGCGAATGCAAAAATTGTCAGCGGCTGGGCCACGCCAGTGAAAACTGTCACCTCCAGTTTCGCTGTGTTAAGTGTGCCCTGTCGCACGAACGAGGATCCTGCCCCATCTCCTCCCAAGAAGGCCGTCAATTTCTTAAATGCACTAATTGCAACCAACCGGGTCATCCAGCCTCATACAAAGACTGCCCGTTTATTAAGTTTGCCTCAGCTAAGAAGGAGTTCAGAATCATCCACTCCCGTCCAATGTCGCAAGAGTACTACGTTCGCTCAAGCTGCGGGTGCCTTGTCTCTACAGCCCCTGTTTAAACGTATGCCTGGAGAAGGCGTATGGATTGCCACTGGTATGGCCAGAGAATGGATGTGCTCCAGCGAGGAGAAGAAGTCCACCAATTGTTGGGATGGCACGTTTATTCGCCGTATGTAGGCGTCTGTTCCGCGTTGCATAGATTCGCGGAGAAAATAGTCGAGCATAAATTCACCGTTAAGGGCCATGATTTATTAGTAGGCCTTCCTGGGATCCTCACATCTGCGTTGCACACTTTATTAGATAGTTTGACCGTTGCAAAGGCCAATTTGTCACTCGGCAATTAAAGTGAGAAGGTCGCCATAAATGCAAGGGTAGGCCGACGGTTCTGACCGCCTCATGGGCACCACCGGAAGAGTCGCCGGTTAACGCGCCCCAAGTGCAATGCAGATGTGGGCGTCCTTACGCCTTCTTGCCGTTGTACTCGGGCAGGTAAGAAAACTTTGCCGCCAAATTTCTTAGCAGGCGCTTCCCGTCAATTTCAGCCACTTTCCCAGAAAAGGCGCGCCAAGGGCGCAGGGAATAGATGGCGCGTTTGGTCCTAGGGAAATTACCCGATTGGTTGACACGGACAACGTTGGCCAATCGGATAAAAGTCACCACGCCGAACTCACTACCAGAAATCGGACGAGTCCGGCAACCGCTCAAAACTTTAGTCAGTCAAAAATGAAGATCTGAACCAACAGGTCATACAAAAATAAGTCGACACGCGTTCGTATGTGACTCACACGAACATTTTAACACATCACAATTTACTGTTTTATATCTGTTTATATACTTGTTGTTTTCTTTATTGAATATAGTTGTGTTTTTTCATTATTATATGTTAAAAATGTGCTGTTAATTTAATAACCCTTCCACGGTAACACGTCTAGGGTCTCTGCGCAATTACGGTGTCGAAACATTCGAGACGAAGCTTTACGACCTTCGTTGACTCGAAAATAACAATCGTTGTCGCATCAAGTTGCGTGTGAACAGCGTCGGTACAAAAGGACGAGCACTCCACGGACTTACAGATTGACACACTCGACGCACAAACACGCAATTACACGAAACAGAGATATGTACAGACTATGTACAGGAGCGCTGGGCGCAAAGGCTCGAAGGGCCGTTTTAAAAAGTTCCGTTTAAAAATGGTCGTGGGTCGCGGGGCGACAAAGCCGTTATAATTCGTGCGTGCGGGAGCGTGTTCTTGTCGTCAGGTGTTCTTGGAAACGACTAACGGATTCCTCCAACCGCGCAATGCTCGAACCCATGCAAAAAACGTGTGACGTATGTCCCCGTCTTACCGGACGGTGTGTCACCAATTTTGACATGCTCTCGCACGCACGTTTAAATCCGCGCGACAGCTGATCGGCGGATTTCGGCTGCAACAGCCCCTATCAACCAGACCATTCACACCCTCAATCACCCCAGAAGCCAGGACCCCCGCCCCGCCAAGGTTCCCGTTTACCAGGTCTAAGCAGTCTGATAGTCATGATACTTCAGCGCATCCAAGCTGGTTATCCGATTTGAAAAAGCGAGATGTTTGATTTGAAAAACGAGATTTCCACTTTCATAAACTCGCACATCCAGACCCTTGCTTTGCAAATAGCGGCAAATGCTGAGAGAATAGATCTTATTTTCAACTCTGTCTTTAATAACGTCAATGGCTCTTAATCACAATCGTGTCAATCAAATTAAAATAGCCGCCATTAATGTAAATTCTATTGTGGCGCATTACCATAGGCTGGAGTTGTTACAGTTCCTACGCGACCATGACCATGATGTGGTGCTGCTCTCTGAAATAAAACTTAATCCTGTTCACAAACTTGCGTTTAAAGGTTACAACCTCATTCGTAGAGATCGACCCAACTTATTACAAGCCGGCAGTACTGTAATCTTAATTAAGAAAAGTCTCCCTTTTGAGGAGACTTTTCGTGTAACCCAGCAAATGAAATCATGGAATACACCATTGCTACGTCCTGAAGGGACTTTTCGATAATAAACAATGGGTTTTTACTCTTTTAAGGTGCTGAATCACGCCTTGGCAATACTTACCAGGGAAAAGGAAGGTAACTAAAGGTTGATTCAGTGTAAACACGGAAATTAGGGAATGACAATGCAGAGTAAAATATATTTTTAAAGAAAAGATAGAACCGTTATCGCTGGGCGCTCCGTGTCACTGGACCTTGCGTTGGTCACCGTCGCTCAAGGTTTTCGAAGATAACGTACGGCACGCTTGCCATCTATCGTTTCGCTCGCTCTTGATGTCGCTGAACCTAACGTCGGTCGCGGTCGTTTGTGATTTTCAGGTTTCGCTCGGATGCGGGTGGACTCGGCATGTCTGGTCGCTTGCTCGCACTTATACACTATATCGCGGTCGTTGTGGCTCGCATCGGCGCGTAAGTGCTTTCCCGTCGAGGCCGTTCTCGGTATATCGGATGGAGTTACACTTAGGTGGACCTGTTCAGCCGAGCGCGTTTCGCGTTCACTAGGCGCGGATACGATATCGCGACTTTCCGACTGCACGTCGACGTGTCGTCAACGAGGCCTCCGAAACACGATTGCCTCTTCCTCGTCTTTTGGTACCGAGCCGCGCCTCGTACAGCTCTTCGCAAACGGGGGAAACTACCCCGTCGGCAATTGTCGAACGCTTCCCCCGGAGTCTCGGGGCCCGGGCCATTGATGGTCACGTTGTGTCTACGCCGGTCCTTTCACGTTTTACACAACGTGACCAACACGCGCGGCGCGATTCCGCTGAATCGCCAGAGTAAAGCAACGCAACGACAGGAAGCACGGAATGGTCCTAAAGGGCCCATGTAACACCAGCATTATAGTCCCGGCTGGAAATAACTGCTCTTTATTTTTAGTAAGTATATACGCCAGAAGCGACTATAAAGCCTTTATCCTTGCAGAGCTAGATACCCTATTTCGCAGCGTCGACCTGACTCGCGAAAACGCTTACTATATTATTGCTGGCGATCTCAACGCCAAACAGACTGCCTGGGGCGACCCTGATTCCGCCTGCATTCTCCACTTTCAAGCTGGCCCAGGCCTTTCTAGATATTTGCTTGGCCGGCTCCAGGCTGATCCTTATCAATGACTTGAATGGGAGGGCCCCAACTATCCCCTATGATAGCGATCACGCTACTATTTCACTTACCTTTGAATTACACGGCGACGGTGTCCCTCTGGGAGCACAAAATACGGGCGCCTACCGCTATAATTTCAAGGCCATTAACTGGTCTACGTTCACTCGGACACTCGCTAATGTGTACCATAGTGATGTCACGGCCAAGAGAAACCTGTCTATTGCAGAGAATAAGAATTATCTATGTAGGAATGGTAGTAGTGACCGGGACGCGATACCGTCTCGCGCGGAAGACGGAGATCGGCAGAGGACGAAGTTGGGCGAAGAAAGCCGAATGGTGGCGGTGTTAGGCGGTTGCGCCGATCGTGAGGAGTCTGGTACGAAAGCGTGCTAAAGGCAGTCACATATTTCTTTATTCTGTATTTCTTTTGTATTCTATTCTCTCAATATATTTATTATTCTTATTGCACGAGTGTGTTCGATTCTTTTCTTCGGCGAAACCCTGACAATCCTACAAATTGGGGGCTCAGCCGGGATCTAAAGCCGGAATTGGTGAGAGATATAAGGATTGTTGGTGAGTGACGCAATCGACACAGACGAAACTAAGTATTCTGCGAAGCCGTGCAGTTTTCACGAAAAGCGAAAGTGAAAGAGACAAAGTGTGTGATAACTGACCGTGCAGAAAGAATCACGAACGTGATGTCGGTGAAGAACTAGGCAAGAGAGAAGACCGTACGAAGCAAGTGAAGATGGCTACAGGAAACGAGACAACAACGACGACTGCCCGGAGGCAATCGAGGGATTCACAAGAAAGTACAGAGGATGGTGAACTAGACAGGACCGTCAGAGATACGGAAGTAGTAGGCAAAGCTGAAGTGATGGAAATAGATAAGATGAAGTTAACCGAGCTAAGAGAGAAATTAAAAGAACTACATTTAAGTACGGCCGGTAAGAAAGCAGAACTGTGTTACGTGAGGGCGTTAATTTTAAAAGAGACCGAGCGGTTGAGTCTGATTTACTCACGTAACGCTTAACGAATTTAAAGAGATTTTATAATTTTGACATACGCAAAAATCAGGATTATTTTGGGGCGCGGCTTTTGTCTACAACCTATACAGGTTGTCCAATCGGGATGTGGTACTTTGGTGAAGGTGGTTCGAAACAAAATTAGACAAATTAAGGAATAATATACCATGTATTACAAAAAGAAATATATAAAGGAGTTTTGAAAGGTGGTACAAAATTGGGAAAATTACATGGATTCGTGTTACGCCAAATTATATATAAAAAGTCAAATTATGTAAAATCCTAGACTCGTTTACAAGGATTTGATTCAGTCGCAATTGAATGTGAACGACAACGTTGTATGGTGAACAAATAACGGATCAACAATAATTGATCGAGGGAAACCCCATAACCCACTAAGTGGTTGGATCAATAATCGTGTCTATTGTTGTTAATTTTGTACATTCGCTCGAGTTATTTGTATAATTGATTTGGTTATAATTTACATTACGCGAAACAAGCCAATTTTTAAAACGCGTCACACGCCGAAGGGAAAGTAGCAGCTAATTGAGGGAAAACCCATAACCAATTAAGTGGTTGAATCAGCTGCTGCCTCCGTACAATATCATGACAGATCGAATCACTCACCAACTCTGTACAAGAGATTGTTAATTTGTACTGCGGCTTACTTTCAAGTTCTCTCTCTCTCTCTCTCTGGCTCTGGCTCTGTACGACCTGGAGGGTCCCGCGTCTAAGATGGTGAAGCGCAGGAGTGTCGCACAACACACACGATTGTCAAAATAGTTCACTATATATTATAATTAAGCGCGAGAATATTAATATTTGGCTAAATAAAACGGTGTTAAAACAAATAATATATAAACGCAAAAGTATTATTGAAAAACGCAAGAATATATAAGTTTTTACGGGGACTGAGTCCTTCCACGCACTATGTGATAATCGGGAACTCCGGCTCAAGACTATTTTATCGAATAGTAATGTCCCTCGGACAGATCGACCACGCACTATGCGACTTAACAGCCGACTGTCGTAAAATGGTAAATTTTGAATAAAATGATAAGTAATTATGTAGTAACTACGAGGGAACTGAGTCTTTCCACGTTATTATTGCACGATGGAACCCTAGCTCAAGCGCTTATTAATAATAATAGCGATGTCCCTCGGACAGATCGACCACGCACTATGCGACTTAACAGCCGACTGTCGTAAAATGGTAAATTTTGAATAAAATGATAAGTAATTATGTAGTAACTACGAGGGAACTGAGTCTTTCCACGTTATTATTGCACGATGGAACCCTAGCTCAAGCGCTTATTAATAATAATAGCGATGTCCCTCGGACAGATCGACCACGCACTATGCGACTTAACAGCCGACTGTCGTAAAATGGTAAATTTTGAATAAAATGATAAGTAATTATGTAGTAACTACGAGGGAACTGAGTCTTTCCACGTTATTATTGCACGATGGAACCCTAGCTCAAGCGCTTATTAATAATAATAGCGATGTCCCTCGGACAGATCGACCACGCACTATGCGACTTAACAGCCGACTGTCGTAAAATGGTAAATTTTGAATAAAATGATAAGTAATTATGTAGTAACTACGAGGGAACTGAGTCTTTCCACGTTATTATTGCACGATGGAACCCTAGCTCAAGCGCTTATTAATAATAATAGCGATGTCCCTCGGACAGATCGACCACGCACTATGCGACTTAACAGCCGACTGTGTCGAGCGTTCGCAGGGCAGCCCCGAGCACTTGGGACTTTGAACAAAGAGAGTCAAATTGCTGAGCATGCATTTCGTACACACGGGCCCAACCGTCGTCACCCCGGACCGTTCCCAGCCTCGCAGTGCTTAGGGTTTTGAATGTTATCACATCCGGCGTTCCAAGAACGTTGATGCTGACGAAAGGTTTTCTTATGGAAGTAACGCAGTGGCGTAACAATTATAAATCGGTTATTATACTATATCAGATCATTGACAACTGTTCGAGGGAAATTCCCATAACACGCTAAGCGGTTGGATCAGATGTCAATGATTCTGTAATAAAATTTTAACGAGGAAGAAAGGAAAGAAAAACCGAATATAAAGTAGTCTACTACAATGCCTCGGAAGGCTTATCACAACGCGCATTCCAAGAACGTCGACAGCGTTGAAAGATCGTTGACAATAATCTTTCATGAGAATATACCGTGGCGTGACAGCTTCAAACAGAATTAAATCAGAAATAAGTCAAGCACTATTGAGAATATCTACAGATAATCGACTATTGATTGAGGGAGATTCCCATAACACGCTAAGCGGTTGGATCAATAGAGAACATCTGTGAAATGACTATAAAAATTGGTAGAATTTAGAAATGAATTTGGAAAAATGTAACCGGCACGTAACAACTGCAAGACAGGTTGAGGCGAAATATGAAAGAGGAGGATGAAGAAACGGAAGACGAGGAAGATGACGAAACAGAAGAAGAGGAAACTGAATCAGAGGAAGAAGCTAAGGAGGATATAGAATCAGAGAGGAAGATGATAAAACATAGGATGGGCGCATCGGTGAAAAAAGCATGTTCACGATAAAAGACGTAGAAGAATCGCTTTCGTATTTCACGGGCGATGACAAATTATCAGTGCGTAAGTGGATCGAAGAATTCGAAGGAACAGGCGCGTTATTACGGTGGAACGACCTACAGATGATGTTTATCTACGGAAAACGAATGTTGAAAGGATCAGCCAAACAGTTTGTGACGGCGCAGAAAGGTATTACGTCGTGGACGATCTTAAGGAAAAGGCTGAAAAAAGAATTTAAAACGGTGGTGAACAGCGCACAAATACATGCACAATTGTCAAAGCGGCAACGAAAACCAGAAGAGACTGGACGACAATACGTGTATGCAATGATGGAGATAGCTAGTGAGGGAAACGTGGAAGAAACGGCATTAATGGAACACATCATCAACGGAATCCCGGATAGGGAGTATAATAAAATGATTCTATATCAGGCGTCTACGTTAGAACAATTAAAAGCTAATCTAGACGTCTATGATCGCATCAAGGAAAAGTTACAAGACACACCGCCCGCGAAAGAAAAGTCGGAAACGAAAGGGACAGGAAAGAAAGAAAAATCAAATACAACGGGTAAAACCTTACAGTGCAACACCTGTGGGTTGCGCGACCACGAGGCGAAGAGGTGCCCTGATCGAGGCAAGGGCCCGAAATGTTACAAATGCAACAACTTCGGACACGTCGCGAGGCTCTGTCCGAGCACCGTGCAAGACAATACGGCGAAAGTGAATTGCATATCCAGAAATAAGACAATTTGTGAGATCAATATCAGGAATGTGAAGTGCGATGCGTTGATCGATTCCGGGAGTGAATTATCGTTGATGGATGAAAAGAAATACCGCGAGGTTGGCGGTCCTCCATTGAAACCGACGTTAACAAGTATCACGGGAGCCGGCAACGCGATTACGAAAGTTATCGGCACTTTTGAAGAGAGCGTAAAGATAAACGGCGAGTGGTACAAGCTGGGATTTTTTGTGGTGCCAGCAGACACGATCCAATACGCAACAGTGCTAGGACAAGACTTTTTGAACAGGGTCGAGGTGCAACTACGACAGGGAGAAATAATAAGAATAGCGAAAATACCGTCAGCATCACAGGAGACGAACGGCGGTTCCAGTGAAATCGGCGACGGCAAGGAGAAGAAAGAAGAAATCGACCGAATCAAGGAGGATGCGTGCAACGCGCATAAAGAAGAAGGCGATGAGCTGATGAGAGTGTTGTGTGTCGACGTGAACAAGTTAGACGTCAAGCTTGAGTACAAAGACAGATTAGAGACAATAATTGCGGAATATACACCGTCGAACAAGGTGAGCACAAATGTTGAAACTGTAATAGTGTTAAACGACGAAAGACCAGTCACTTCGAAACCGAGTAGATTAGCTCCGAGGGAGAGAAAGATTTTAAACGAACATATAGACGAGTGGCTGAAAGAAGGCGTGATTCAACCGAGTACGAGCGAACATGCGAGTAGAGTAGTTATAGTTCCGCCGCAAAACGGAGGGAACAGAGTTTGTATTGATTTTTGCGACTTAAACAAACTAATTAAACGGGATCATTTCCCGATGCCGCTTATTGAGGACAGAATAGGGCCCTTTACACGGACGTTCCTGCGCGCGTTCCCGGCGTGCGTTCCCGGCGCGCGGCACGCAAAAATACGTAGACGCCGGAGCGACGCTCCTTCGTGCACGCCGGAAGGTTATACCCGCCACTACTTGGAGACAGCGAGTTCGGCCTCCTATTTCTACGTCGACTCCATCCGCATGTTTTTTCCACGATCCACCGCAGTGGTGTATTGCGTACTACCTGTTCGATGTATATCATCGATCTGCGAAACGATCGATGATATACCTCGATATACCTGGCTTATAGAGGATATCATAAATGCTATTACTGTAGGGTACACTGAAACATCTTTTTTTACGGAGCTACATTTGGTTGACCTGGATGTGCTATAAATTATGGAAATGGTTAATGGCTCAGTTATAACAACTGTAAAATTTTACAAGGGTTCATTAAAAAAAGGCCAAATGTTTCCCCGGCTGTTGTGACGATCATAATTATTACTATTGACGGCAATAATTACCATGTAATTGCTTGTTTGAATATAAAAACTAATATTGATAGACAATAAATACACATAGGTATGCAAGTGATGTTATATGTAAGATAAATGATGAAGAGGTGTAATGTGCAAGATGTTTTGAAGATAGGGGTAGTCTTCTGATGGCGCGTGATGCAGGTCAAATTTTTCACCCAGGCTCTTGCGTGGCGCGCCAGAAAGCACCACACTCCTGCCCGCGCGCCAGAAAGAACCACGCTCCTGCCCGCGCTCCAACCTAGACTCCAGAAGAGTTTACGTAAGAGACAGAAAAGGTAGTTAGAAAGGGAAAACGGCACTTGAAACCAAGGCTCGGCGCACGCTCCAGGATTTCCGACAGTGCAGAAATCCTGGAGCGCGTGCCGAGCCTGGCAGCCGATCCTGGCAGCCAAGACTCAAGAGGCAACGATGATGGGTTTCGAGGACTTCGACTCTCGAGCCCAGGGGGGCGTACAATCTTACCCCCTACGACGTGATGATTCGAAAATTATACATTTCTCGCCGGATCTTGGCGAAAGTGACGTGAATCGTTTCCTCATATTTTCCCGATGAAAATGGTCCAAAAACGACACAAATCGGATTGTAATTAAGGAATCTTCATAATAAATTGATTTCCATAACTTCGTTAATAATAGTCCGATTTACATGAAATTAGGTATAATTTTCATTTGGAAAACATGAGAAATCCATCGGTATCACTTCCATATCGATACGATAAAGAATAAAGTATACAGTTTTTCTGAAACAGGTATGAATCCTTGGCCGACCGCAGCGAATCGAGGTCGGCGACCCACAGTCGAGGGTGAAAAATATTCATTACAGCGTATTAAGAAATTCTTTATTCTTCATCGTATCGATATGAAAGTAACACTAATGGATTCCTGGCGTTCTCCCAATTAAAATTATCAAAAATATCATGCAAATCGGACTACTTTTACACAAACAATACAAATTATAAAAGGAGTAGGCATTTCTTAAGGGGGCCGTCTCAGTTTTGTTATTGTCCGTCTCACCGGGCCTTGAATGTGTGCGGACAGGTCACACAAGCTAAGTTAAGCGTGTACGTATACGCGTGTTGTAAACAAACCGGTTCAACCGATTTTCGTCCTGGAATCGGCCAGAAGGAAGTTTTTGCGGGTACAGTTGCCTTCAGTAAACATCTGTGGGGGGTGGGACGGTGCGTTTGAACGCTAATAAGCATTGTACATTGAAATAATAATGAATTTATGAATCGAAAACTGACAGAATGAAGCTTCAAGGCTTCTCCGTTGGTGGCGCTAATAGTGCACTGTAGCTACGTAGCACCAGCGTGACGTATAAATTCATTATTACTTCAATATACAGTGCTTATTAGCGTTCAAACGCACCGTCCCACCCCCCACAGATGTTTACTGAAGGCAACTGTACCCGCAAAAACTTCCTTCTGGCCGATTCCAGGACGAAAATCGGTTGAACCGGTTTGTTTACTACACGTGTATACGTACACGCTTAACTTAGCTTGTGTGAGCGTCCGCACACATTCAAGGCCCGGTGAGACGGCCCCCTTAAACACACTCTCTTATCGTATCGATATGGACATGACAAATGGTGTCGGGCGGTTACCACACTCATACAGATTACACAAATTTTTAAATTTTCTATTTCAGACAACTACAACGGCTGATTTTATGCTATCAGTGCGTATGTGAGTTTTGTAAGGCGCTCCATTTTAAGCTGTATAACTCCGGATATAACCACTATTTTTGCATACAATTTTTTTCATTTTCCCTAAAGCTTGACAAATGAAGCCACAAAGCTGCATGTAAATATATTTAATTGTTTGGTTTTAAAAAATTCGCGTTCACTTCCTACCGCTTGTAGCGGCTCGCAGAGGCTTACCTGCCAGGCTCGGCACACGCTTCAGGATTTCCGCGCCGTCGGAGTGCCGTTTTCCTTTTCCAACTACCTTTTCTCTCTCTTATGTAAACTCTGTTGATGTCGAGGTTGGAACGCGGGCTGGACCGTGGGGTTTTCGCTACACCTTTTCGAACGCGCCACGCAAAGAGCGTGAGTGAAAAAATTTACCTGCATCACGAGCAATCAGAAGACTACCCCTTTCTTCAAAACATCTTGCATATTACACCTCTTCATCATTTATCTTACATATAACATCACTTGCATACCTATGTGTATTTATTGTCTATCAATATTACTTTTTATATTCAAACAAGCAATGACATGGTAATTATTGC
This sequence comes from Andrena minutula, assembly GCA_929113495.1. Classification (NCBI taxonomy): domain Eukaryota; kingdom Metazoa; phylum Arthropoda; class Insecta; order Hymenoptera; family Andrenidae; genus Andrena; species Andrena minutula. The sequence goes on along the minus strand of OV815995.1, from coordinate 30,785,619 downwards.
CGTCAATAGTAATAATTATGATCGTCACAACAGTGAATGTGTTAACTGCAATTTAATTTGCCATCGCATTGCCGGGGAAACATTTGGACATTTTTTAATGTGCCCTTGTAAAATTCTACAGTCGTTATAAGTGAGTCATAAACCATTTCCATCGGAACCAACCAAATGTTTATTATTTATTAAAAATAAATATAAGAAAAGGAACATGCGTGCGCGGTACGTGATGTCTGAGAGCTCCGTGAATTTTCGCCGGTTAAAAAGGAAAGACTAGACAGAGTTAGAGATAGCGAATAAAAGAAAAAAAAACAGAGATAAACATACAGAGAGGGTGAAAAGAAAGCGTGGGATAAGAAAACTGTCCCCCGGTTCGCAAAGGCCTGGTCGCCAAATGTTCCTGACTCTGACCAGGCCTGTGGGAACCCTTAAAATTAAGTAGGTAGATGGAAGCAGAAACGGCAGGAAGAGGTAGGTACATATAAAGGAGTAAAAGTGAAAGTTAGAAATAGCTGCAGAAACAGAAAAAAGAAATGTGGCAAATACGTAGTTTAGTATGAAAGTTGCATTTTTGCGTATCCATCACTCTATTCTTATAGCTAATGGACAAAGTATGTAACCATGCAAACAAATATGTCGTATTCGTGCTAATTAAAAAAAAATTGATCTAAAGTTGACCTTTCATATTCGAACGGGAATCGTGCCAATTTTCAAACCACAATGTCGATCTTTTTCAGAAAATCTGTACATATGTATAATTTTGTATATCATATATTTCGAATGTGTACAGTCTAAGCTTATTTATGACATAAATACTTTTAAATAACATGTCACTGTTTGAGATTAATAAAGAAAGCTCCACGTTCATTCAAGTTGTAGATGCGTAGAACTATTTCAAAGCAGATAGCATCTACTAACAGCCCTTTAAACATAGGCTACTATTTTTTGGTACTTTACCTGTTATTCATACACAATCACAGGAGCGTGCAGTGCATGTGATTTCACAGAAATTCATAGCTTCGGCATTTCTCCCTATTTTTGCATAGTTTCTATTTTGTATTAAAAATTAAACAAATTTATAGGCATAATTTCTTGTCATGTAAATGGTTCGCACTTATTTACTAATAGTTATATAACATTCCTCTTTGTTCCTCTTACATCGAGGTTTCCATTCGGGAAAAATTGTTGTGTGCTTACCAAAAAAGATGCCACCAATATTGCAATTAAAAACCATTATCCACAATCAATATGCCTCGCGGAGACAAGACACAGGAAGAGAAAAGGTAGACCGCTGACCGCGCGGGAATTTTTTAATGTAACTCGCTGTTTAACACTAGAACTACCACGCCAGTCAAAATGACTGGTTCTACAATTTCATTTTAAAATTCCCACTTCATGTTGCATTCTTTTTCAGCGATGATGTTATGACTTTTGTAGCGATAACTAAAGAAGTAATAAAATGAATTTTATTTTTTTTATGTATTCAAAACCAAAATAATTTAGTGTCATGGCTACTTCTACCAATACCAGTCGAAATGACTGGTACTTGTCAAAGTGTAAAAGGGTTCCACAATCTGGTTACCGAACTTGAAATACCCACTTTCCTTGTTGCGGACAACTTTTCACACGTTTTGAGAATGTTCACTGCGTAACATTCAATATGATGGGAATAATTATCAGGAAAATTCTAGATCGATTATGATGCTAATGCAAAAATAAAGCATTCGTTCGAAAATATCTTTACTTGTTCAGTTAGATCTGGATACATAGAATGTGAATTGAAGTTTTTGTTATGAATGTTGATATGAATGTTTTGTGAATGAAATATTATCTCGCGTCACATTGTAAACAAAGCCATCAGGTAGAACACTCAAGCTGGCCGTTCAGCATTGCCGTGGAATGGGTTACCGCGTGGCGGTATTTGTGTGCGTAGCCTATTCGTAGCGGAGGGGAAACACGCCGCGCATGCGCATGATAACACCGTGACGTCCAACCAATCAACGCCAAGATTATCTCAACCGTTGAATTAGAACCGCACCATTGTTCATACAATATATTCAATAAAAGACATATTATTTCAATTAGTGTAAGGTGAGAAAAATTTAATTTTTTTATAATCACTAGTTTTATTTTACGAGTCCTTTTCATTTTAGTTTTATTTTATAAGTCCTGAAAATGGCAAAACGATTGAAAACCTCGGAAGTATTGCAAACACTGAACGACATTCCAATGGAATGCTCTGATATCGAGAATGACGAACTCTATGACTGCGAAGGAGAATCAGAAGAAACTGAAATTGAACTATGGGATAGTGATGATGAACTTCTTGATAGTGAGATTAGTGATAATGAGGTTTTAGACGCAGAAAATGTTCAGGAGTCCTCAGAAAGTGAATTTGAAAATATTTTGAATTTACGTACAAGAAAACGTACTCGAGTGCTTTCAAGTTCTGAAGATGAAAATGAAAGTATTCTACAAGATTATCAAAATGAAATTAGCGCAGACGGAACCAGTTGGGGAAAAATGCAAGAAGGGTCTATCCCTGGGAGATTACCACTTCGTAATATTTTCAAAGATGTATCCGGTCCCACAGGATATGCCAAAAGAAACATCATGAAAAATGAAGTAAATAGTGCATTTTCTCTACTAATTGACGACCATATGCTTGAATGTATAATATCTTGCACGGAATTAGAAGCTTCTCGAGTTTTGGGTAAAAAATGGACCCTGACAAAAATAAAATTGAAAGCTTTCATTGGAATGTTGTATGCACGGGGAGCATACGAAATAAAAAATTTGAGTAGAAATGATTTTACTGAAATATTGAGATTTATTCGCTTTGATAAAAAAAGTGATAGAAATGAGCGTTTACAAAGTGATAAATTCGCTTTGATATCAGCTGTATGGGATAGGTTTATTGAAAATAGTCAGAATTGCTGTTGTGCTAAGGCGCCTGAGACCGAGATTCTGGTAGCGAATCTCAGGGGTGCTCCGGGCGTCCTTCGCTGTTGCTGTCCACGGGCTCCGAAGGGTCGGTTAGAGGTGCCGTGGCAGAAAGATTCAGAGGGAATCCGAAGGGTATGGGGATCGTAGCAGGTTGAAGAATAGGAATTCACCGCGAGGTTTTAAACAAGGGTTTATTCTGTCCCGATCTGGGTGACAGGTACCGCGTACTATAACGTCAGTCTTTCGGTTACAAGAGAGCCACTCGTGGCTTGTACATGGTTCTTATACTCTAATCGGGGTGAAGTGGGGACCAACGGGGTCTCCATCTTTGACCCGCTTTGGGTGTTTCGCCATATGCTGATGATCCTCGATGCGCTTCCGAGAGTCCTGACACAGCTGTGGCGGTTTTCGGCTGCTCGGTTGCGGCAATCGGAATGTACGCGGTGTCATTGCCCTTAGGCGTTGGTTGGGTCACAACATCCCTCCCCCCTTAAGGAAAGGGTGCTTAGGGGAAATTTTACAATAATCATCGGAAATTTCCCTGCGCCCTGGCCCGTCACGGTGTTCGCGTATTCGCATTCTTGTTGTACAGTGGTGCCGTTAACAGCTCGACATCCAGTGATGCCAGAATCGTGGGACGTGGGACCAAACGTTTACCCCCACTAAGACCTACCGTCGTCTCCCACTATGGCCTACCGTCGTCCCCCACTTTCTTCCCATTGCACTGCACACAAGCATATCCCTACCCCTGTCCGTGTGCTCAGCAGCCCAACAGGCAGCTCACACGGGCAAGAGTAAAAATATGCTTGTGTGCAGTGCGGTGAGAAGAAAGTGGGGGACGACGGTAGGCCATAGTGGGAGTCGACAGTAGGTCATAGTGGGGGTAAGCGTTTGGTCCCACGTCCCACGATTCTGGCATCACTGTCGACATCCTAGCTATACATTGGGTTTTTTTTAATTTTTTTTACATTTATTTCCATTCCGGTTTATAATAATACTAGTTAACACGGTTAGTCACATCAGTTTGCCTGAAAATGCTCTGATTCACACTTGTTATATTCTGACAGCTTACATCACAATGCTACATTCATACAATCTTTCTTAAATTATCTAATCATAAGTTCCCTATTTTCTAGCTTCTTTTTTCATATACTAATTTTTGTTGCATTTTCCAACAGTTTTTATTCGATAAAGTGTTTTAGTCTATTCGCGTGTGTGTGTAGGGTTTTCCTACCCTTTTTTATAGTTACATTCACGTTCGACTTCTTATCTACAATTATGTAAGGGCCTATCCACTTATTATCTAGTTTTCTCGATCTCCCTCGACGTACGGATTCGTCGTAGAGCCAAACTTTATCACCTACGTTGAATTGTGTTTCGCGCGTTTTTTTGTCGTATTTTTTTTTGATTTCTCCTTCGCTTTCTGAAGTCGTTCCCTTGCGACTTCATTTGTCGTTCGTATGCGTTCTCTTGTCTGCTGTGCGTAGTCTTCGTAGTTGTATGTTTGTTTAGGCGGACTTTTTATCGCGGTGGGTAGTAACGCTGTCTTTCCATAGACTAATTCGTATGGTGTAAAACCTGTCGCGGTATGTGGGGTCGTATTGTACGTAAACATCGCATAGGGTAGCCATTTGTCCCAGTCTGTCTGGTCATTGTCTATGTAGTGTCGCAAATATTCTACTAGGGTTCTATGTGATCTTTCCAATGCTCCATTGGACTGTGGGTGATACGCAGTTGTTTGAAGTTTTGTGATTCGAAATAATTTACATATGTTTTTAAACATTTCGCTGAGGAAATTTGCCCCTTGGTCCGTTAGTATTTTTTCGGGTATACCGTATTCGCAAATGATTTTTTCAACTACTGCTTCCGCTATTGTTGCTGCTTCCTGGTTCGGCAGAGGGATCGCCTTGCTAAATTTCGTAAGGAGGTCCTGGAAGGTTAATATGTAGACATTTCCTAGTTCGCTTTCTGGCAGGGGCCCTACTATGTCTAACGCGACCTTTTCAAAGGGTTCTCGCGGTGTATCGGTGATCTCCATTGGAGCCCTAGTTTTTTGACCTAATTTATTTTTCTGGCAGAGGCTACATTTTTGTATGTACTCCTCGATGTCCTTATTCATCCTTGGCCATTTGTATTTTTGCTTTATTCGTTTTGTGGTCCTTTGAATTCCTTGATGACCTCCTGTGGGCGCGCAATGGTATTCATAGAGAATTTGCTTTTTCGTTTCCTCGTCGTGAACCTCGGTTGTCTTTGTTCCTTCTTCGCCGTTTTGCAACGCGTACACGTTCCCTATTAATTTGTCCTGCTTACTATCAGACGGAATCAGTGCTAATTTATGTGTGCGTGTGGATGTTGTTAGTTCCCTACTCTTATTTAGTGTTTCCCACGGTTCTTCGTCTACTAGTATGCTCTGCCTGAGATAACTTATAGTTATTCTATTTTTCTTGAGGAAATCTACTCCTAGTATCCCGTCTGCGTTTGGTAGGGTGTTCTCTTCTACCACGTACAAAGGATGTATCACTTCCTTCCCGTTCATGTGAAACGTGGCATCTATTTTTCCTAGCGTTTCCGTTTTTCCTCCCGAGAATGAAGTAAGTAAGACATCGCTTTGTCCCATTGTTATGTCTCCTGGGAGAGCTCTCTTGGCAATTAGAGATACTTCTGCCCCGCTATCTATTAACATTAAGTTTTTCTCTTTCATACTTTCTTTTATTTCTACCTCTATCATATCTGTCCCATTCGAACCGAATCCACCCTTGGAGAGGGATCCTATTTTGCTCAAGCGGTAGGTTTTCGCGGTTTCGCCGGTAGGTGAGTCGTATTCCGACGACTCTGAGCTATCGCGGCTTCCGTGCGCGGAATGTGCGCTATCAGCGCTTCTGTGCCGCGACTTTCGTTTTTCCTCAGAGGCCGGTTGCTGATCCTCTGATTTGTGCCCTGTCGATTTCTCGCTCTTTTCTTTCGCTGTTACCCGTTGCACTCGCCGGCTGTTTTCCGAAGAATAAAACTTTTTCGAGGGCTTATCCTTGTCTTTGTTCCACCAACACTCGTTAGTGTCGTGCCCCGATCGTTTACAATTGTCGCAGTACCGTGGTGATGCCTGGTGTGCGTCTGAGGAGGAGTTTGTCCCGCGCGTCGCCGTTCGTTTCGTGATCGACCGCTCTTGATCTATCGCTGTCGCGATTGCTTCTTGTAGGTCGGCGGGTCGATGTGCTTTCACTAAAACTTTTAGGTCGTCGCGAAGTCCGTCCTCGAATATCGTCAATGTTTGTCTTTTGAATATTTTAACATTTGCCTGTCTTTCAAGCAGACTGTCTTTATCATCGATCCCGGTCGCGATCAGTTCTCTTAGCAATTTTGATACACGGTTACCGTATTGGTGTGCGGTTTCATTGGGGCCCTGTCTGCTATGTAGCAGTTCCCTTTGTACAGTTGAGGCTATACGAGGGGGTTTATAAACCGAAGTTAACGCGTCCTCTAAGTTTTGCATTGTCAGGATGTGGCGCGTTTGTACTTCCTCTAAGGCGTCACCTCCAACCCGCATAGAGATTATTCCTTGTAACATTTGGGCTTTTTCTTCCGCTGTCCGACATGAGTGGTACACATATTTGCAAGCGGTCAGGAACCCAGGTAGCTCCGAGGGGTCCTTCCCGTTGAACAGGGGTAAGGCCTTTACTACGTGGAATATTTCTCGGGTGACCGTTCTTTCTGGTATGGAGTTGGGGTCTTCTAACTCGAAGTTAGGGGGAACGAATAAACTAGCGCGTCTCGGTTCCTCTCTAGTCTCGTGGATGGTACTGAAGTGGACCGTGTTCCTGTTTGCGGGCCCGGGAGTGGCGTGCGTAGAGTTCATCGTTTCCCTTAGCCTTCCTATTTCGCGATCTATCGAGTCCTGTAGGGGACCTTCCCTTGCCTCCATGGCTCCCATCCTATCATTCAGTGCTAGTACTCCGTTAGTAACGCTAGTTAAAGAGGTGGTCACCCCCTCGAGTAGTCGTTCTAGGTTTGCTAATCGGTCTTCAAGGCCTACGGAACCCTGTTCGGTGTTCCTGGTTGTGGTTGCCGAAGGGGTGTTCGACATAATGTTATTGGTAGCTTGTTCTCCGCTCGAAATTAAACTATAATCTAACTCGTTGTATGGATATAGTCTCCTGGCGGTTAGGTGTCCGGCGTGACTTGACGCGATTGGTCCTACGGTCGGAACGCTGTGTTCTTCGCTAGTTTCTACGTCTAAAACAAGTCGCGTACGGTCTCCGATTTCCCGGAAGGTCTCGAATGTTGCGTCGAAAAGTGGTTCGGTGGAGGGTTTCGTACGGACTTTAATGAATCTACGCGGAACAATTCGGCGGATTGCTCCAGGCGAAAGGGTTTCCTTTCGCTCGGTTAATTCTAAATTACGCTCGATATCTACATCTAAGGAATGTGCGCGGCGCATGAGAACGGTGGCGTGCGGCCCGGATTCGCTGATAGTGGTATTTCGCACTTACAGCACTAGAAGCAGGTGATGCATCGCTCGTCTCGGTGTCACTAGCAGGTTTTTTTCCGGCGGCGCACAGTGGTCCGAATCGACGAAAACGTGAAAAAAAATCCTTACGCTCACATTTCACCATTTATTATTATGAAGATGGTCATTCCAGGGGTTTTTGGGGTCGCAGAATCTGATTCCGAGGTCAAAATTGTTATTAAATTAAAACTGAGCCCTGTAGGAGGGGGGAAATGTTGATAAAAAAATATTATGTTTTTTTAACAGTCCTGTTTGATTTAATTACGTTATTTGAACCTAATTACGACATCAAATTTTGAAAAATTAACATGGATAGTCTTTTCAAGATAGCAAAACGTATTGCGCGCGAAAACTAAAAGGTCAATAATTTGTATAAATTCACACTTCAGATATTGAAAATGCTTTCATTTATCCATAATATGAAATTGTGCATTCATTCGATGTTATTAAAATACATAAAAAGTTATAAATAACTGAAATACGAGATGGTCGTTTTTAATCGCATGTAACATTTTTCGGAATCGAGAGGAATCTTTGAAACTTACATTATTTAATAGTCTATAGTTTAAGGAATGTATGTGCAAAAGGAGAAGTTGCACTTTTTTGCTATTCCCGAGTAATCATCAATTATGTTGGCAGAAATCAGGCCGCTCGCGCAGCACAAGTAAGTGTTTTCGTCCCGGCGATACTTGTGCCGCGCGAGCGGCCTGATTTCTGCCAACATAATTGATGATTACTCGGGAATAGCAAAAAAGTGCAACTTACGACAAGTAATAAATCCATAAATTTGAAAATATTCTATTATTACGTATTTTTTAAAGGCTAGTCACTTTGACTGGTTTTGGTAGAACTAGCTTCGTCCAAACGTCGGTAGTTCTAGTGTTAAGAAATGCCTACTCCTTTTATAATTTGTATTGTTTGTGTAAAAGTAGTCCGATTTGCATGATATTTGTGATAATTTTAATTGGGAGAACGCCAGGAATCCATTAGTGTTACTTTCATATCGATACGATGAAGAATAAAGAATTTCTTAATACGCTGTAATGAATATTTTTCACCCTCGACTGTGGGTCGCCGACCTCGATTCGCTGCGGTCGGCCAAGGATTCATACCTGTTTCAGAAAAACTGTATACTTTATTCTTTATCGTATCGATATGGAAGTGATACCGATGGATTTCTCATGTTTTCCAAATGAAAATTATACCTAATTTCATGTAAATCGGACTATTTTTAACGAAGTTATGGAAATCAATTTATTATGAAGATTCCTTAATTACAATCCGATTTGTGTTGTTTTTGGACCATTTTCATCGGGAAAATATGAGGAAACGATTCACGTCACTTTCGCCAAGATCCGGCGAGAAATGTATAATTTTCGAATCATCACATCGTAGGGGGTAAGATTGTACGCCCCCCTGGGCTCGAGAGTCGAAGTCCTCGAAACCCATCATCGTTGCCTCTTGAGTCTTGGCTGCCAGGATCGGCTGCCAGGCTCGGCACGCGCTCCAGGATTTCTGCACTGTCGGAAATCCTGGAGCGCGCGCCGAGCCTTGGTTTCAAGTGCCGTTTTCCTTTTCTAACTACCTTTTCTGTCTCTTACGTAAACTCTTCTGGAGTCTAGGTTGGAGCGCGGGCAGGAGCGTGGTTCTTTCTGGCGCGCGGGCAGGAGTGTGGTGCTTTCTGGCGCGCCACGCAAGAGCCTGGGTGAAAAATTTGACCTGCATCACGCGTCATCAGAAGACTACCCCTATCTTCAAAACATCTTGCACATTACACCTCTTCATCATTTATCTTACATATAACATCACTTGCATACCTATGTGTATTTATTGTCTATCAATATTAGTTTTTATATTCAAACAAGCAATTACATGGTAATTATTGCCGTCAATAGTAATAATTATGATCGTCACAACAGCCGGGGAAACATTTGGCCTTTTTTTAATGAACCCTTGTAAAATTTTACAGTTGTTATAACTGAGCCATAAACCATTTCCATAATTTATAGCACCTCCAGGTCAACCAAATGTAGCTCCGTAAAAAAGATGTTTCAGTGTACCCTACAGTAATAGCATTTATGATATCCTCTATAAGCCAGGTATATCGAGGTATATCATCGATCGTTTCGCAGATCGATGATATACATCGAACAGGTAGTACGCAATACACCACTGCGGTGGATCGTGGAAAAAACATGTGGATGGAGTCGACGTAGAAATAGGAGGCCGCACTCGCTGTCTCCAAGTAGTGGCGGGTATAACCTTCCGGCGTGCACGAAGGAGCGTCGCTCCGGCGTCTACGTATTTTTGCGTGCCGCGCGCCGGGAACGCACGCCGGGAACGCGCGCAGGAACGTCCGTGTAAAGGGCCCTAATAGATGAATTGAGGAAGGCTCGGGTTTTCTCTGTGATAGATCTGAAGAACGGTTTCTTTCATGTACCGGTGGCAAAAGAAAGTCAAAAATATATCATTCGTGACACCGGAAGGACAGTACGAGTTCTTAAAAACGCCTTTTGGTCTCTCGGTCATTCCTATGAGTTTTCTTAGATTTATAGACGAAGTATTTGGAGATTTGATAAGAAGTAAAATAGTTTTTACATATGTAGACGACATAATCATTCCAGGAGAGAACGAGGAAGAGGCGTTCGGTAATTTAGTAAAAACGTTGAAAGTAGCAGAACGTAACGGGTTAACGGTTAACTGGCGCAAGTGTAAATTTTTGAAAACGCGAATAGAATACCTCGGGCTGGAAATCGAGAACGGACACGTGTTTCCAGGAACGGCAAAAATCAAGGCAGTACAAGGATTCCCGACGCCCGGAAATAAGAAGGGCATACAAAGTTTCTTGGGGCTGACGGGATACTTTCGAAAATTTGTTTACAAGTATTCCGAAATAGCTCGACCGTTGTCCGATTTGTTAAAGAAAGAGCAACCGTTTGTATGGGGCAACGGCCAAAACGAAGCGTTTGCAAAATTGAAACAAGTTTTGTCAGTGAAACCAGTATTGCCATTATACGATCCAGACGCGATTACAGAATTACATACTGATGCAAGTAAGGAGGGATATGGAGCGGTCCTTTTACAAAAGAACGATGGCGAGGATAAGTTCCATCCAGTCTATTATTATAGTAAGAAAACGACTGATGCTGAGAAAAATTATCATTCTTATGAACTAGAGGTTTTAGCGATAATTGGTGCAGTTAAGAAATTACGTTTATATTTGTTCGGTATTAAATTTAAGATTATTACAGACTGTGAAGCGTTTAAGAAGACGTTGTCAAAGAAGGATGTATCCGCGAAAGTAACACGTTGGTCGTTAATTCTCGGGGAGTTCGAATATACTATAGAACATCGGAACGGGTCGCGACTGAAACACGCAGATGCGCTTAGTAGGTATCCAGTATTGGTTATAGCAAATCAGTTACACGCGATGATAAAAAAGAAGCAGTTGGAGGACGAAAAATTACATGCGATTAGAACCATCCTTCAGAAAGAGCCGTATGAAGATTATTTCGTAGAGAATGATATAGTAATGAAGCAAAAATGTAATCGAAAGTTAATAGTCGTGCCAAATTCTATGCAAATGGAAATAATACGCGGTACACATGAACACGGTCATTTTGGAATTAAGAAAATGAAAGAAACTATTGAGACCGAATATTATATTCCACGGTTAGAAGAAAAACTTAAAGTCTACTTACCCGTAGACACGGGTAATGCAGCGCGCTGTATACCGACACAATCTGGCCCGAAACATGGGTCTGGGAAGGTACGTTGTTTGTCCTTATATGAGGAGATTTTGGGCTGGGCGAGGTCTCATTCGAAAGAGGAAGCTTGAATGCAGTCCGCTCTGGTCATGATTCGACGAGATTGTGTTGATATCTAATAATATGAGTGATCAAAGTAGAGCAAAAGTCGACAAAATACACCCGCAAGAATCCAAGTATTTTTAGGTCACTAAAAGAGTTTTGTGACTCAAACGATGACCAGAGCGGACTGCATTGAAGCTTCCTCTTTCGAATGAGACGTCACTCAACCCGATATCTGATCATATAAGGACAAACAACGTACCTTCCCAGACCCATATTTCGGGCCAATTGTGTCGGTATACAGCGAGCTGCATTACCCATATCACGTGGCGTGTTTACGTCCTTAAGTATTTTTAGGTCATTAAAAGAGTTTTGTGACTCAAACGGTTATCCCAGCGCTCCGCATTGAACCTTCCTCTTTCGAATGAGACCTCGCCCAGCCCAAAATCTGCTCATATAAGGACGAAAAAGGAAAAATTCCAAACCCATGTTTCAGGTTAGATTGTCGGTATTACAGCGCGGTGCATCGCCCGTGTCACGTGACGTGTCTACCCCCTTAAAGAATTCGTTAGCTGATGTATTCCCTGTATTATTTCTGATAGGAAAGCGGGTAAGAAAGAAGGGGTACTGAGGCCGTTACCGAAAGACGACCGGCCGCTCAGTACGTATCATATTGATCACGTGGGACCAATGACTGAGACAGGCAAGGCATATCGCTATATTTTTGTAGTAATAGATAGTTTTTCTAAGTTCGTGTGGTTATATCCAACTAGGACGGTTAGCGCGCAAGAAGTACTTAAGAAATTAAAGGCACAACAAGAGATTTTCGGAAACCCGGAGCGAATTATTTCTGATCGAGGAACTGCGTTTACTTCCGGTGAGTTTCAAAATTATTGTAATGACGAAGGAATTGAGCGCATACTCATTACGACTGGGGTACCAAGGGGGAACGGTCAGGTGGAGCGAACTATTAGAACGCTACTACCAGTACTTGCGAAATTATCTGTGAATAATCCGAACCAATGGTATAAACATGTAGACAAAGTACAGCGATGTCTTAATAGTACGTACCAGAGAGGTATAGGCATGACGCCGTTTGAAGTTATGTTCGGCACACGTATGCGATATAAGCAGGATCACGAAATTATTGCGCTCATTGAACAAGAGACAATTCAAGCGTTCGAGGAGAGTCGTGATGAATTGAGACTAGCGGCGAAAGGAAATTTGTTAAAGATACAGGAAGAGAATAAGAAAACATACAACCGAAAGTGTATTCCGGCGAGGAAATACAAAGAAGGTGATTTAGTGTTTATTAAATGAACACAGTTCGGGTCAAAGCTCAAATTAAAACAGAAATATTTAGGACCGTATAAAATAAGTAAAGTTAAGCGTAACGATCGTTATGAAGTTGTTCGCGTAAATGATGGTGAAGGACCTTCGATAACCAGTACGGCGGCAGACTACATGAAACCGTTTAATTGTAATGGCGATAATGAGGCGTAATCTTCGAGGACGAAGATCTGGCAGGAAAGGCCGAGTGTAGGAATGGTAGTAGCGACCGGGATGCGATACCGTCTCGTGCGGAAGACGGAGATCGGCAGAGGACGAAGTTGGGCGAAGAAAGCCGAATGGTGGCGGTGTTAGGCGGTCGCGCCGATCGTGAGGAGTCTGGTACGAAAGCGTGCTAAAGGCAGTCACATATTTCTTTATTCTGTATTTCTTTTGTATTCTATTCTCTCAATATATTTATTATTCTTATTGCACGAGTGTGTTCGATTGTTTTCTTCGGCGAAACCCTGACAATCCTACATCTATGTGAAATCAATAGGGCGGTATCGATAGCCATCTCTGGATGCATACCACAATTCAAGGAGTACAACAATACCTGTAAGTACCTCAACCGAAACATTAGAAAGCTCCAAAAGCATAAGAAAACCATTGTTTTTTTTTTCTACACCTTTACTGCCCCGCGGATAAGCGAACCATCATTGGAGCTTTCTACGAGTCTGTTAAAATTTATACGTGTCTTCGTTTGAATTCGAACCGTGTCAGTGTGATTGCTGACACGCGACCTATCTCGTCCTCATCCTGTCTCCGTCTCTTAGCCTCTCCGTCTCTCCGTGTGTCGAACTATTGTCTCTCGACTCCCCACTCCTGTGATTTCTATCTCTGTCCTACCTGTCTCCCGCTTTCTCTCTCCTCTCTCGGCCTCTTCTCTTACCTATTGTCTTGTCTCAACACAGTCGTTAATCAGCAACCGGCACGCATATACGAAAATAAACTCGACGGATATTTAAAGTGAAAGCAAGCCCAATTTATTTCTCCTACCTCTCAAAATTATCGAACATTTTGGTCCTTCGAGCCGGATTACTCTCTCTCAAATCGGTACAGTCTCTTTAAATCAAAGCGCGGTTCGCGTAATTAACGAGTGTCGCCAAACCGCGTGTGTAACGAAAGTGCCGCCATTATCATAGTTAAGCCTCGTGTGAGAACGCTCGGACTGTCGGGATGGCTACTTTCGACGCCTGCGTTGAAAATCAACGAGACTTACACGGGCTCATCACGAGAACCGTCGAAAATCTGCGGAAAATCGGCGCGTCAAAGAAAATGCAGTACGCAATCGAAACCCGAATCAAGACTCTCAATAAAAACTGGGCAAAGTTCGAGCATAATCACGACAAACTCGCGAATGCTCGGGCCGAATCATCGAAGCAACATCCGTATTTCCAAGACGATATGTATGCGCTTTGCGAAGAAGCTTACAACGATCAAATGGCCATCCTGCTGCAAGAGCTCGAAGAAATGACCGGTAAAAGACCAGTAGATCTCGAGGACGTTCCGCCGTCGTCAGAGCTTACGAATGCGCTACCAAAAATCAATTTACCGCGATTTTCAGGAGCATATCAGGAATGGATTCCTTTTCGCGACATGTTTAAGGCATTAATCACACGTCGCAAGACGCTCACCGATGTGGAGCGTCACCATTATTTACGCACGCATGTTTCGGGAGAGGCATCTCAGTTGATTTCAAACATAGCGGTCACCGGGGATAATTTTGAAACAGCGTGGGCTACGCTGGTAGACCGTTACGAAAACAAACGCCTATTAGTCACGGCGTACCTCGAGACGATCTTTACTCAAAAAACGATGACGCGCGAGTCGGCCGCGGAATTAAAATCACTCTACTCAAATATTAAGCAAGCAATCGGAGCGCTGAAATCGTTGAATGCGCCGGTCGAACATTGGGATTGGATAATTAATTATATTATTCTCCGGTTGTTCGATCGGGAAACGTATCGTGCCTGGACCCAGCACATCGGCAGGACCACGACGCCCGCGAGCTTTCCCGAACTCGCCGAGTTTATAAACGGCCATATCAGTGCTCTCGAAGAACAAGAGGCGCGCACAGGCAACAAACAACGCCCAAACGACAATGCGAAGCCCGCAAACAAGCGAGCCGCAATCAAATCGCTCGCGGCAGTATCTGGAAATCTTAAGTGCGCATTGTGCAATGATAATCACTATGTTTCGGCGTGCGCGAACTATCGGGAGAAAACCGCGGATGAACGTCGAGAGTTCATCGAAAAAAATCAGCTGTGTTACAACTGTCTCGGTTATCATCGAGTCAGTGCCTGTCGTTCCGCGAAAAGATGTTATACGTGCGGAAAACCACATCACACAACGATCCACGGGGCATCGACCACAAGAACAGGGGATCTTTCAACGGTTGCCGTAACAAGTGTCTCGGGAGGACACAGCGCATCGAAAGAGCCTCATACATCACCGATGCTCCACGCGTCGCCCGAAGATAGTCAAAAAAGTTTCGATCATCTCGCGACACCGCGAAGATCTCTCCTCGCGACGGCCATTGTGAATATCCTCGGGCAAAATCGGGAGCCTTACGTCGCTCGGGTCTTGCTCGATTCCGGATCCGAATTAACATTTGTTCGCGAATCGGTCGTACAATCACTGCGCTTGCCTCGTCAACACGCCAAGGTTCCGCTAATTGGGATTGGAGCACAGCGAAGTCCGACTACCAAAGGTGTCGTCGAAATCACGATACAGTCGCGGGTCGATCCAAGCTTCGTGTGCCCCATTATTGCGTTGATACTTCCAAAACTCACGGGAACAATTCCAGTCGCTGCACTTCCCGAGTGCGACTGGGAGCATCTTCGAGGCCTCGTCTTAGCCGATCCAGACTACGCTAAACCAGGAAGGATCGACATCATCATCGGCTCCGATTACTATGGGGATATTCTTCGCTACGGCCTCCGATTAGGGCCTCCGCAATCTCCTATCGCGCAAGAGACGGCGTTCGGATGGACCATTTCCGGACCCGTTGCCTCGGCGCCACTTCAGCGGAACTACCACGCCTTCACGACAAGCTCCGAGGAAGGTGACCTCAACGCTCTTCTCGAACGGTTCTGGGAATTAGAAGACGTCCCACGAATCACAACTCCGACATTCACGAAGGATGAACAACTGTGCGAGCAGCAGTTCATCGCGACGCACACACGCAACGAACAAGGGAAGTATACAGTCCGTCTTCCGTTCAAATCGCGACCTTCTCAACTTGGAAATTCTCGCGCGGCAGCGGAACGTGCCCTCCTCCAAGTTCATCGCCGCGCTCAGTCAGACTCGACCTTCAAGGAACTTTATTTCAAATTTCTCGAAGAATATCAAGCACTAGACCTCATGAGTCCAGTCTCAAATCCACACGACGAGCCGACCGTCGCGTATTATCTACCGCACCACGGGGTCATGCGCGACTCCAGTACGACAACGCGTCTCCGCGTTGTGTTCAACGGGTCAAAAAAGACTGATCTCGGAGTTTCATTAAACCAATATTTATTACCAGGTCCTAAACTGCAAATTGATCTCGTCGACGTACTTCTTCGATGGCGGTGGTATCCCATCGTCTTCTGTGCAGATCTGGAGAAAATGTACCGTCAAATTCTGATCCATCCAAACGACTGGGATTATCAACGGATCGTGTGGAGCGCAAACGCGGACACTCCGCCAACTCCGTATCACCTAAAGACAGTTACGTATGGCCTTACCTCCGCGCCGTATCTAGCGCTTCGCGTCCTCCGTCAACTTGCAACAGATGACGGGAATCGGTATCCACTAGCTGCCGATGTTCTTCGTTCCGAAATATATGTGGACGACATTCTCTCGGGCGCGTACACTCAGTCCGAGGCGATGCAAAAGATCGCGCAACTCGATCGGATGCTGATGGCGGGCGGCTTCCGAGCGCGAAAATGGGCTTCGGCAATTCCCGAAATTCTAAATGGCATCGAGGTCGAACGCAAGGAAACCCTTAGCGCTAGGACCCTTGAAGACTCTCCGATTCACAAGGCCTTAGGACTCTTATGGCGACGGACTGACGACCGCTTCGTCTTCTCGGTGGAAATCGGAGAGCCACCCACGCACTGGACAAAAAGAAATCTCCTCTCAGTTATAGCACGGCTGTTCGATCCGCTCGGGTGGATCGCCCCGATCGTAATCGTAGCAAAGATGATTTTCCAGAACCTGTGGAAGGAGTCACTAGGCTGGGACGATCAAATTCCGGATCACGCTCTTCTTCAATGGACCAAATTCTACGACGAGCTTCCGTCGGTTCGCGAAATCTCACTCCCACGGTGGATCGGAACAAATGCTCCGAGTCCAGTAATCGAATTACACGGATTTTCAGATGCCTCTATTCATGCCCTGGCTGCGTGTGTTTACATACGCGTCCTTAACGATGACCCCGAAGAAGCCACCGTCACGCTCGTCGTTTCTAAAACCCGAGTAGCACCATTAAAAAGGGTTACAGTTCCGCGACTTGAACTTTCAGCCGCGCTATTACTCACCCGACTCGTATGCAAAGTTTGTGCAACATGGAACCTCGAGATGACTCCACTTCATCTTTGGACTGATTCGGCGATTACTCTAATCTGGGTGCGGGGACACTCCTCCCGCTGGAAGGATTTTGTAGGCAACCGGGTCGCGCTTATCCAGGAGATGTTGCCTCGAGGTCACTGGCATCACATTCCAGGAGAGCAGAATCCCGCAGACATCGCATCCCGGGGAACCTCGCCCAAAGCACTGCAAGCACACACGCCCTGGTGGCAAGGGCCACCGTGGCTTCGACGACCGTCAACCTGCTGGCCGCACAACTCCACGCCAGATATCGGGCCTAATGACGACCTCGAAGTCAGAGCTAACGTCGTTAACATCGCCACAAAAGATCGAAGTAGCAGTGTATGGGAGGTAATTGATCGGTTCTCTCACCTTCATCGATTACTTCGTGTTACAGCTTGGATATTCCGAGCAATCTCCATCTTCCGAGGTAACAAACAGCACGACATCACCCTGACAACCAAAGAAATAGCATCAGCTCTAAATTGGTGGGTCAGACACACCCAATCAAGGACGTTCAGTGAGGATATAACTCGGCTTCGTCGCTCCGGAGAAGTCACACGATCAAGCAAGCTGAAGGCACTTACACCATTCCTCGACGACAACGGGATCTTACGAGTTGGAGGACGACTAAAAAACGCATTGCTTGAATCTGACAACACTCATCCGATAATCCTTCCACCGGATGCATCACTCACTCGACTGGTCGTGGATGAGAGCCATCGACGTACACTTCACGGCGGCGTACAACACACTCTGGCAACTACCCGACGACAATACTGGATTCTTCGAAGTCGCAGTGTTGTCAAATCGCATATTCTTCGCTGCGTGCGATGCGCACGGCAACGCGCTCGAACCGCGCAGCAATTAATGGGTCAGCTTCCACGAACTCGCGTGACACCATCTCGGCCGTTTCAAAATATCGGTGTCGATTATGCGGGACCGTTCGTAGTCAAAACGTGGCGTGGAAGAGCTGCTAAAACGTATAAAGCGTTTCTTGTCGTTTTTGTCTGCTTCTCCACGTCGGCCGTTCACCTCGAGCTCGCTACGGATTATTCGACAGCCGGTTTCCTCGCGGCTTACCGTCGTTTTGTCGGTCGAAGAGGCGCGAGCGCTACTATTACGAGTGATCACGGGACAAATTTCATCGGCGCCGATGCCGAACTTAAACGCATGTTCGCCGCAGCCTCGCGCGACCTTTCTAATTTACGTGATAAACTCGTCCTTCTCGGAACTCAGTGGCGCTTCCAGCCACCAGGTGCCCCACACTTCGGCGGCAAGTGGGAAGCAGCAGTTAAATCCGCGAAATATCATTTGCGTCGTATTATGGGAGGCGTTATTCTTACATACGAAGAGTTCTCAACTCTCCTCGCTGAGATTGAAGGTGTTCTCAATTCCAGGCCGCTCTGTCAAATGTCGGACGATCCTGAAGACATCGAAGCTCTAACTCCAGGGCATTTTCTCGTTGGTGGACCTCTCACAGCATTTCCTGAACCATCTCTTATAGAAGAAACTCTATCTCGTCTCACTCGGTGGCAACTCGTTCGACAGCTGACGGAGCGGTTTTGGCAGCGATGGTCATCTGAATATCTCCAGCGCATGCAGGGCATCTCCAAATGGCAATTTAAAACGGATTCCATCAAGCTCGGAACTCTCGTTCTTGTTGCGGACGAACGTTATCCACCGACAAAGTGGCCTCTAGCTCGCGTTACCGAATTGCACCCGGGTGCTGATGGGCTTGTACGCGTCGCGACAATTCGCACCGCAACAACCACTCTGCGACGTCCAGTTACGAAACTGTGTGTGCTCCCCGTCGACAGCACTGCGAATTAAAATTGCCATGACGAGCATGGCAAGGCGGGCGGAAATGTTAAAATTTATACGTGTCTTCGTTTGAATTCGAACCGTGTCAGTGTGATTGCTGACACGCGACCTATCTCGTCCTCATCCTGTCTCCGTCTCTTAGCCTCTCCGTCTCTCCGTGTGTCGAACTATTGTCTCTCGACTCCCCACTCCTGTGATTTCTATCTCTGTCCTACCTGTCTCCCGCTTTCTCTCTCCTCTCTCGGCCTCTTCTCTTACCTATTGTCTTGTCTCAACACAGTCGTTAATCAGCAACCGGCACGCATATACGAAAATAAACTCGACGGATATTTAAAGTGAAAGCAAGCCCAATTTATTTCTCCTACCTCTCAAAATTATCGAACAGAGTCTATCAACTCGCCCCGGTACCTGAATTCTGGTATGCGCCTAAAAGAGCTACTGGACGACTCGGTGAGAGCTCTCGGCATTAGGGCCCTTTGCATGGACATTCCTGCGCGCTTTCCGGCGCGCGACACGCAAAAGTACGTGAATCTATCTGAACGCCGGAGCGCGGCGCTCCTTCGTGCACGCCAGAAGGTTATACTCTCCATTACTTATAGCGAATTCGGGAGACCCGCACTGGCCGCACTGAGTGCGAGTTTTCTCGCTTCCAATTGGCTAAAAGTCGCACTCAGTGCGGCCAGTGCGCGTCTCCCGAATTCGTTACTAGAAACAATGGGTTCTGCCTCACATTTCTACGTGGACTCCATCCACATGTTTTTTTTCACGATCCACCGCAGTGGTGTATTGTGTACTAGCTGTTCGATGTATATCATCGATCTGCGAAACGATCGATGATATACCTCGATATACCTGGCTTATAGAGGATATTGTTGCGAGCACCGGGTATAGGCCCGTGCATAGCCTGCTGGTGCTCGCAGCGGAAGACAGAAGAGGGTCAACCCCCTTCGAGAAGATTATCAAGGACGACGCCGAAAACTGTTTTGTACCGAACCCCTTAGCGTTCGAACGTGCTGGTTGTACCGTTTTACACTGAATATCCCAACTATAGTCATGTCGTGCACCCGTCTCTACCAGTCTCTACTTTCTTTGCGTCGGGGTGCTA
Organism: Andrena minutula; assembly: GCA_929113495.1. Classification (NCBI taxonomy): domain Eukaryota; kingdom Metazoa; phylum Arthropoda; class Insecta; order Hymenoptera; family Andrenidae; genus Andrena; species Andrena minutula. The sequence goes on along the minus strand of OV815995.1, from coordinate 30,765,533 downwards.
ATGCTAATACTGTAGGGTACACTGAAACGTCTGTTTTTACGAAGCTACATTTGGTTGACCTGAAGGTGCTATAAATTATGGAAATGGGTTATGACTCAGTTATAACGACTGTAAAATTTTACAAGGGTACATTAAAAAATTTCCAAATGTTTCCCCGGCAATCCGATGGCAAATGAAATTGCAGTTAACACATTCACTGTTGTGACGATCATAATTATTACTATTGACGGCAATAATTACCATGTCATTGCTTGTTTTAATATAAAAACTAATATTGATAGACAATAAATACACATAGGTATGCAAGTGATGTTATATGTAAGATAAATGATGAAGAGGTGTAATGTGCAAGATGTTTTGAAGATAGGGGTAGTCTTCTGATGGCGCGTGATGCAGGTCAAATTTTTCACCCACGCTCTTGTGTGGCGCGTTCGAAGAGGTGTGGCGCCTGCCCGCGCGCCAGACAGCACCACGCTCCTGCCCGCGCGCAAACCTCGACTCAAGAACAGTTTACATAAGAGACAGAAAAGGTAGTTAGAAAGGGAAAACGGCACTTGAAACCATGGGTTCGGCGTGGCGCGTGGACTTCCGACAGTGCAGAAATCCTGGAGCGCGCGCCGAGCCTGGCAGCCAAGTCTCTGCAGGCCGCTACAAGCGGTAGGAAGTGAACGCGAATTTTTTAAAAGTTTTTTATATGTGACATTCCTTTATTGGCCACAAATTAATTCACTACTCAGTTTTCAGCTTCGATTTTAAGGAATTAGCGGGCGTTGTATAAGAAAAAATATATGACGTTGACTTAAAACAAAATGTTTCATAGTCTCCGCATCTATCTTACAGCGTATTCGGACGGTCGCAATGGTGCGCACTGGGTGCGAATTTTCGCCAAAAGTGAAAAAGTTTGCATTCAGTGCGCACTAGTGCAGGTTGCCGAATGTGCTATTAATCTATTACCGACTTTGATTCGTTTAAATTAGTCGCTACCAAGTTTTTATTATATTCCATCGTAAAACGATCTTAATACGTTATTTTTAAGAGAAGATGTCCCTCCTATCTATCTGAGTGAAATTCTACGTAGTAACTCTTCTATGCATTCTGTTTTTGCGCCATCTACTAGGCGTGGTGATGAACTGGCTGTGCCTGCCCATCGGACGGTCAAATTTATGGTATCTTTCTCCTACTTATCCTGCTTCTATTATAATTCTCTTCCTATGGAAATTCGTTCTTTGTCTTCTTTTCCCGCTTTTAAATGTGCTGCCCGTTCTTTTATCCTTGTCCACTATGTGTAGCTCCCCTTGTTTTATCTAGCTAACTTTATTTCTAATATTTCTTGCTTTGGGGTTAGGTTGCAAAACAGCAGGTATGCTGAACCTCGCCCTTTTATCCCTTAAGTCATATAACTTTGTGATAAATAAAGACGTATTATTATTATTATTATTATTATTATTATTATTATTATTATAAAAGTTTTAGTGTCAACTACATGCATCTCGCCCGCTAATTCCTTAAATCCGAAGCTGAAAATCTGAGCACTAAATTGATTTGTGGCCAATAAAGGAATGTCAAGTATAAAAAGTGACAGAGGAATCAGTGTTCAAGCGGAGAACAAGAATTCAATTGGAATTAGCAAAGTTTATTTCACAATCTTTACGTGAGAACTTTTTTAATGTTTTTCGTGAATTAAAAGTACAATTGGAAATAGTAAAGATGATTTCACAATCTTTGCATGTGAACTTTTTTCGTGAATTAAAGAGAATTAGCTTCTTTCATACATGAGTCATGTTTATGGAGAGGGGGGGGGGGGGGGGGGGGATTTCATCACTTTTTTCATTATTTGTTATAAGTTACTAAGTGCTCTTCTTTACCATCACCTTTTGATTACGCCGTCAGCCTTATTTATTCGGATCCTACATAGAGCTAAATCTAACGTAGAAGTACAAATAATACTTTTTTGTCCTGGACTGTATCCTCCATGTATGTACTTGAGGGGGGTAAGGCAGAGGAGTGACATTAGGCCCCTTTACACGGTCGGTCTTGCGCGCGGCCCGCAAAAGTACGTGAAGCCGGATCGTGGCGCTCCTTCGCGCGGGCCAGAAGGTCGTACCCGTCACTACTTAGAGACAGCAAGTTCGGGCTCCCATTTCTACGTCGACTCCACATGCTTTTTACACGATCCGCCGCAGTGGTGTATTGTGTACTACTTGTTCGATGTATATCATCGATCTGCGAAACGCACAATTGAAGGAAGTTAAACCAGAAATAACAGTTAAAAATAACAATTAACAGTAACAATTAAAAATCACAATTAACAGAAACAATTAACAATACCAAGTAACGGTAATAATTAATGGTAACAACTAAAAGTAACAATTAACAGAATTAATTAAAAGTAACAATTAACAGTAATAAATTAACAGTAAATAATATGGAAAAACAGTAAAAATGCGTGCGCGGTACGTGTTGTCTGATAACCGGTTCGAGACCAAGTGTCCGCTCCGTGAATTTTCGCCGGTTAAAAAGGAAAGACTAGACCAAGTTAGAGATAGCGAATAAAAGAAGATAGCAGAAAGATGAAGTAGGAAAAACAGGGAAAAAACATAGAGAGGGTGAAAAGAAGGCGTGGGATAAGAAAGCTGTCCCCCGGTTTGCAAAGGCCTGGTCGCCAAATATTCCTGACGCTGACCAGGCCTGGGCGAACCCTTGACTCCAGGTACATGGAAGCAGAAACGGTAGGAACAGGTAGGTACTTATAAAGGAGTAAAAGTGAAAGTTGGAAACAGCTGAAAAGACAGAAAAAATAAATATGGCAAAGACGTAGTTCAGTATGAAAGTTGTACTTTTGTATATCCATCACTCTATTCGGATAGCTAATGGACGAAGTTTGTAACCATGCAAACAAATATGTCGTGTTTATAATCGAGCGATAAGGGATCCGTTTGTAATTTGTAGGGAGGACGGCGCAGGCGGGACCCCGTGTGCGCAAACGTACTGGCGTTTCTGGCGATATCAGGTGTTTCTGAAAATATACTAGCAGTGGATTGCTGTTGTCGAGGTCAAGAACCGTTTAAGGAAACCAAACGCTGTGCAAATAATCTTTTACCCTTTCTTAAGGAATCACTCTACTCTATTCCACTTTACTCACTATTTTTTCAGAGAAACCCACAAATTATATTAATTCAAAACTTTATGCATATATTTGTACATATTTTGGCAGTATTTAAAAAAAATTAAGCAGAGGCTTGGCTGATAGTGCGGAAATCATGAGGCGCGCGACGAGCCTGGTTTCAGGTGCCGTTTTTTCCTTTTCGTATAATATTTAAATAGGTACAAAAATTAGTCCATTAGTACGTTTATTACGGTTACTTTCCTTATATTTATTCTCTTTTTATTAGGTTCTTTGCTCGTTCTGGTCATCGTTCGGACCACGGAATGCCTACTCCTTTTATAATTTGTATTGTTTGTGTAAAAGTAGTCCGATTTGCATGATATTTGTGATCATTTTAATTGGGAGAACGCCAGGAATCCACTAGTGTTACTTTCATATCGATACGACGAAGAATAAAGAATTTCTTAATACGCTGTAATGAATATTTCACCCTCGACTGTGTGTCGCCGACCTCGATTCGCTGCGGTCGGCCAAGGATTCATAATACCTGTTTCAGAAAAATTGTATACTTTATTCTTTATCGTATCGATATGGATGTGATACCGATGGATTCTTTACGTTTTTCAAATGAAAAGTATACCAAATTTCATGTAAATCGGACTATTTTGAACGAAGTTATGGAAATCAATTTATTATGAAGATTCCTCAATTACAATCCGATTTGTGTCGTTTTTGGACCATTTTCATCGGAAAAACATAAGGAAACGATCCACGTCACTTTCGCCAAGATCCGGTGCGAAATATAGAATTTTCGATTCGCCACGACTTAGGGGGCAACATTTTACGGCCCCCCCTGGTCACGAGGGTCCAAGTCCTTGAAACCCATCGAGGCACGGCTTATCGACGGCGTTGCCTCTGGAGTCTTGGCTGCCAGGCTCGTCGCGCGCCTCAGGATTTCTGCACTGTCGGAAATCCTGAGGCGCGCGACGAGTCTGGTTTCAAGTGCCGTTTTTCCTTTTCTAACTACCTCTGCTGTCTCTTAGGGTAGGGCGGGGCTTAAAGGCCCACGGGTATAAAGGTCCACCATAAGTAATCGTAAAACTAGTGACGTATTGTTCTTTCTAACTATACGAGGGGTGAGAAGGGGGCGCGGGTTGCGTAATGAGGCATCGCTGGCAATCGAGCGACGCCGCTAGCAGGAGATACACGACCGCGTCTTAAAATTTGTACGTAAGTCAATTTTTTCATTATTATTCTTTTTAGTTTCGAGCAGTGTTATTTCGGTTACCATGCCTAAACATAGTTTATTAGTATACGTGATTTATTTGTTTTTCACGATTTATTATCAGTTTTTAGCTAGTTTGAACGGTAATTTTTTTATAACCTCTTAAAACACTTACACGTGGTTGGGGTAAAAAGGTCCAATGTGGACCGCTACCTAAAGCCGGACCACGAAAGTCAACTATTAATAGAAAACGCCGTAAAATTGCTATTTTAACAGATACACCCGAAAAAGAAAATCTACGTAAAGAACAAGAAATCGCGAACAAGAAAAAGGCTAAAAGTGTAAACAAGAAAAGCAAAGCAAATAAAAAACTTGAGCAAGTAAAAAAAGCTATTTTACAAGAGGTTAACAGTGATTCCAGCTCTGATGATGAATACTTCTGTTTGATTTGTTGCGAGAAGTACAGTGACAGTGTTCCAGGTGAAGGTTGGATTCAATGCACTCTTTACAAACAATGGGCCCATGAAAAATGTATTTCAAACAGAGATTGCATTTACTTTGTTTGTAATAATTGTGATTCAGGAAACGATGAGTCTGATTAAGATAAAATAGAGATATCAAAAAATGTTACTTAAGTTACTACGTTGTAGTTATAATTAAAGAAGAATTTTATTTTTGTGTTACGTTTATAAAAATATCTTTTGCTTTTTGAATTATGAAAAAGATTTTTTTTGTTAATAATTACAGTACTTTTGACGTTTTGTTTTTGGAATAAAAATAAACTTTTGAATTTCATTTAATCAAATATTGTTATTATTTCATAAAACCTTTTTAAAATTAAAATTAAATACTGGACCTTTTTGCCTCCTGGCTGTCCCTTTTTACCCCTGCTATGGGGCAAAAAGAGACAGACGACAAGGTCTAGAAAAATTGTAAAATGACATATTTCTATTATGATAATTCAACCAAAAATTGAGTTAAAATTGAGTCAGATAACTGTTTGTTTGATTAGTGTTGTATATTTTGATATAGTAGTCTCGGTTTTCACAGTATACTTCGAAATAGTCAAATTGGACCTTTAAGCCCCGCCCTACCCTACGTAAACTCTTCTGGAGTGTAGGTTGGACCGCGGGCAGGAGCGTGGTGCTTTCTGGCGCGCGTGCAGGAGTGTGGTGCTTTCTGACGCGCCACGCAAGTGCGTGGGTGAAAAATATGACCTGCATCACGCGCCCTCAGAAGACTACCCCCTTTCTTCAAGATATCTTGCACATTACAGCTCTGCATCATTTATCTTACATATGACATCACTTGCATACCTATGTGTATTTATTGTCTATTAATATTAGTTTTTATATTAAAACAACCAGTGACATGGTAATTATTGCCGTTGATAGTAATAATTACGATCGTCACAACAGGGAATGTGTTAACTGCAATTTCATTTGTCATCGCATTGTCGGGGAAACATTTGGACATTTTTTAAAGTACCCTTGTAAAATTTTACAGTCGTTATAACTGAGTCGTAAACCATTTCCAGAATTTATAGCACTTTCAGGTTAACCAAATGTAGCTTCCTAAAAACAGATGTTTCAGTGTACCCTACAGTAACAGCATTTATGATATCCTCTATAAGCCAGGCATATCGAGGAATTTGTATACTTTTCGCGAACGTATATCGCGATCGTTTCGCAGATCGACGATACACATCGAACAAGTAGTATACAATACACCACTGCGGTGGATCGTGTAAAAAGCATGTGGAGTCGACGTAGAAATGGGAGCCCGAACTCGCTGCCTCTAAGTAGTGACGGGTACGACCTTCTGGCCCGCGCGAAGGAGCGTCACGATCCGGCTACACGTACTCTTGCGGGCCGCGCGGCGTGTGGCGGTCTGGCCCGCGGGCCGTACCGCGCGCAAGACCGACCGTGTAAAGGGGCCTATTATAAGATTTGGGGAAAAAGGTTTTCGGAAAGGACGGTTTTCAGGAGAAAGGGAATTACAGTATTGTCTCCATATGGGCTCGGTTTGATGCACACAATGTGGGTTTTTCGTTATTCCCACCACTTCTGTCTTACTCTTGTCCGGCGAAGGCGAGAACGAAATAGAATGAGAGCGAGCGAGAGTCACTGAAAGCGAGCGAGGACGGGACGAGATAGACGACGCGTTGATGTTTTGTCTCGTTCCGTCTTTCGGACACCTGACACTCCGTCCTTTACATTGCGCCGATCGGGCACACCCGCCGCGCATGCAAAGCGTTTCATCTCGCTCTCCCCTTCAGCCAGAAAGAAGCGAGAAACTACCACTCGGAATTAGGGCTCTGTTCACGAAACGAGCTCAACGCCTGTCCCCACCAGCGAACCCTCCGAGAGACAATACTGTAGCTTCTGTCATTGTTAGTAATTTAAGCGGGTGAGCACGCTGAAAAGTGAGGTTAGGGAACGACGGTGGGAAAGTGAAGCACTGAACACCAAAAGTTGAGTCAATGATGACTAAGTCAATTTATAATAAATACAATAAAGTCACAGTGAGCAACAAAACTGGTTTTAAGTGAGTAGAATCGCGAACAGCGTATTTTCACTATGCACAATACACGTGGTCACGCTACACACGATGAACACACGTGGTGTGCACAAGAAATGAGAAAGAACAAGTAAAAGTGATTTAACTCACTCGCGTGAACAATGCAATTATAATGAGCACGAAAATGACTGTTCTTGAGCACTGAAAAGTACTAATGAATAATTTCACACGTTGCGAGATGAACAATGAAAAACACGTTATCGCGACAAGCGGTATGAAACGAAAGTGAACAAAGAGAAAGCCGAAAGCCGTTGAGCGTCTTCTCGAACAATCCTCGAGAATCGACCAAGAAAGTACGCTCTCCGATTGGGCCGCCAGTTTCACGTGGTGAACGGCGATTGGCTGAGCAAGGGACTAGGAGAATCGATCACCGGATCGATCGTCGATCAGCGGTGTGTTCCGCTGCCCAGGAGGTGCTGCGACGAGCATTGGCACGGCGGAACGCTGAACTAATGGAATCTCAAACAGTCATACATGAGTCAATAAATAAAATTAATGAATGCTAATTCATACTCTAATGTAGAGAAATACATGTATTTAGAAGTATTTATAATGTACCTATATACCCATTTATTTTTTTCTCCTCTAATTTATACATTTTTCTATATATTTATAATAATATTCGATTTTGTACTTACATATTTCTTAAACTCTAAAATAAAATTATACATGTAAGGCTATTAGCTTTGAAACTAAAGGATTTTCAGAATAAACTAGAAATTGTTTCCCTGTAAAGAGAGAGTTATTTTCTTTATTATATTATACTACATTACAACGCCTATTTACACTATGTACAATCTTACCTATAAAGAGAGAAACGACATTTAGAGCTTATTCTCTATCCGCATAAAAAACTTCAAAAAAGTAAAAAAATACGCCAAGTACATGAAAAATCAAATAAATCACAAAAAATAGAAGACAATAATAATCACAAAAAAAAATAGAAAAAGTATACAATACAAAAAAAGATGTGAAATCAAAATGAGCTGCCAGTACATAAAGGTACTTTCCAACTGCGCTTAAGATGACACAACTACATACACACAGCTCAAATGCTGTGTTCATACATTCCATTACAATGTATTACATAATATTAAGCAGATATATTTTTATACAAATAAATATTTTAATACGAATAAATATTTTATTCAAAATACTTGGCGCTGCGCAACCGAAAAAATATTAATTGCCTTTTTTTTTCCTGGGCGGTTTCCGGGCACTCAGTCCTATGGGACCATTGTGCCCGAGCCCGTACGGGCAGTCCTAGTTGGGAGGGCTTGCCACTAGGCCGGCCTCTCGTGCGAACTCGAGAAGCCCGCTTAGGGTTGTGTCCTCCAGGTTCGACGTGCGGTGGAAGGCAGCTCCCAGCAGTAACTGCCTTTGGGCCGCCATACCCTCGCACTGCGTCATTAGGTGGAGCGGCGTTTCGTCGTCCTCCCCGCACCGCGGGCACCTAGGTCCCTCACCGATCCCTAGGCGCGCCAGGTGTTTTCTCGTGTGCCAGTGTCCTGTGACCATCCCCACGAGTAGTCGCAGCTGCGACCTATCCAGGCGGCTGAGCGCCGCCCCTATCTTCTTTGAAGGCCGCTTCAGCAGAGCCTTCGCGTGTCTCATCTGTTGGGTCCGTTCCCAGAGTTGTTCGAGTTGCTGTCTGATCCAGCGACTCGTCCACTCCTTCACAGTCCCCATGGAGACACCTACGGTGCACGACGGGTCACGATCCAGATTACGCGCACCTTCTCGAGCCCTGACGTTTGCCCCTTCGTTTCCCTCGATTCCGGCATGCCCCGGAACCCATAGTAGACTGACGCGATTGCTGTTAGCCAATTGCGTCAGCGCGTCCACGCAGTCTAGCACCAGACTGGATCTCACCCCCGTGTTGCGGAGGGATCCCAGTGCGGCCCGACTGTCGCTACAGATATAGATGTGCTTGCCCTCATAGCCCCTGTCCAGATTCAATCTGGCACAGGTCCTGATAGCCTGCACCTCCGCCTGAAAGACCGATACGTGTGGGCCCAGGGCGATGGATCTTTCCACCCTGGGCCTCTCCCCACATATCCCGGCTCCGGTTCCGGTTTTGGTTTTGGAACCATCTGTATACCAGATAAGTCCCCCCGGAGAGAGTAACTCCTTCTCGTTTTCTTCCCAGTCCTTCCTGCTTGGAAAGCGAACGACGAAGTTATGTTGGAAGCGGTAGGCTGGGTCACATTGATCTCCTCCGCAGTCCAGAGCCTCGTACGAGTCCCTTACGTGCTGCAGGATCGCCGCGTGCCCATTCCCCGTGCCTTTCCATCTTCCCGCAAAGTGTATCCTCAGGGCAGCCTTCCTAGCCCCGGCCTCCGCAGCCAAGTGCGGCGGCGGCAGGTCCAGCAAGGCCCCCATCGCCAGGGTGGGCGTGGTGGGAAACGCACCCGTTATCCCCAGCAGTGCCAGGCGATACACCTTGCCCAATGTCCTCCTGTGGGTGTCCCTCCTCATGGAGGTCCACCATACCACTGAGGCGTATATTAGTTGGGGCTCCAGGATGGCTGTATAGATCCATTTAACCACCCATGGTTTTAATCCCCATGTGCTGCCGAACATCCTTCTGCAGGCCCAGTAGGTGACAAGCGCCTTCTGGGTCTGCTTCGTGATGTGGCTTTTCCACGTGAGCTTCTTATCCAGGGTCACTCCCAGATATTTTACCTCCGAGGAGGTGTGAAGCTCCGCTCCGAATATTGAGGGGGCCTTAAACTTTAAGTTCCGCTTCCTCGTGAACAGTACCATCTCCGTCTTGGACGGATTTACCCTTAGGTTTTGGTTGTGGCACCATTCCTGAACCAGTGTGAGTGCCTTCTGCATTCTCCTGGCCATGCATGTCGGGCTCGTGCCTCTGACAGCGATCGCTATGTCGTCGGCATAGCCCTGTACTATTACGCCTTCTTCTCCGAGCCCACGCAGTAACTCGTCTACCACCAGGGTCCACAGCAGTGGGGAGAGAACTCCCCCCTGCGGGCAGCCCCTGTTGGCCCGAGCCCTTATCGTGGTCCCTTCCCAGCTGGCCGTCACGGCTCTAGTCCGCAACATGTTGCGGATCCACCTTCCGATCGACTCTTCGACCTTGAAGTTGTCTAGAGCCCTGCTTATGGCATCCAAGGATGTGTTATCGAACGCTCCTTCGATGTCTAGGAATACGCTCAGGACCGACTGTTTCTGCTCCAGGGCCCCTTCTACCACCCCTACCAGGTGGTGGAGCGCCGTCTCCACGGATCTGCCGGCCTGATACGCGTGTTGGGAGTTTTGAACTGGTTTTTCCACCAGCGCATGTTCCCTGATGTGCCTATCCACCAGTCTTTCCAGCGTCTTCAGAAGGAAGGACGTTAGGCTGATAGGCCTGAAGGATTTGGCAGGATCGTAGTCCTTCTTCCCTGGTTTGGGTATGAACACGACTCTAGCCGTTCTCCATGTTTTGGGTATATACCCCAAGGCAAGACAGGATTTGAAGATAAAGGTCGAGTTGTTTTATCAGGTCCTCCCCTCCTTCCTGTAAAAGGGCGGGGAAGATCCCGTCTACTCCCGGACTCTTAAATCTCTTAAATGAGCTTATGGCCCATCTGATCCTGTCTCGGTTTACCACTCTGGAGGCCATCCCCCAGTCCTTCGGTCCGTCGCTTTGAGGTTCCAGCTCTACTGTTGGCTGCCCCTGCTGACAGAATCCCGAGCCTGGGAAGTGGACCTCTATCAGGTGTTCTAGGATTTATTGTCGGTCCTCTGAGTACCTCCCGTCCGGGAGTCTGAGTCCGTTCAGTTTTTCCGGAGGTCCGGTTGCAAAAACCTTCCGAAGCCTAGCCACTAGTGGTAGGGCCTCGGATTCATGGCAGAATCCCCTCCAGCTTTTTCTTTTTGATGCTCTGATGAGCTTTTTGTATGATCTATGGGCTTCCTTGTAGTTTTCCCATTCGACCCTCGTGCCAAGCCTCATGGCTCTGTTTAGCAGCTTCCGGGTTCTGGTCCTGTGCCTGGTCAGCTCCTGGTTCCACCAGGGTACCCGTCTGCTGCTTTTCCTTTGTTTGGCCGGGCATGATGCTTCATACGATTGGGTGATCGCAGCCTGCAGTTTCCCAACCGCCTGCTCGATCCCCCCACCCGTTCTCGGGGGTCCGAAGTTCCCCCCGAGCCTTCCTTCTAGCTCCTCTTTGTAGAGTTGCCAGTCGGTGGCCCTGGGGTTCCTGTAGACTCCCGTGGGTTCGTGTGCCGCGTCTCCCGCCAGTTTACATTCGATTAGCCTGTGGTCGGAGAGTGTTACCTCCTCCGCCACATGCCAATCCTTTATTGCTTGAGCCACCTTTCTGGAGCCCAGCGTGATGTTAATTACCTCCTGCCTTCTGGAGGTAACGAACGTGGGCTTGGAACCTCGATTGAGGATCTCCAGTTCCGTTGTCGAGAGGTATTCGAGTAAGCTCGTCCCTCTCTTGTTGATATCGGTGCTGCCCCATACAATGTGGTGGGCATTGACGTCGCATCCCACCACCAGTTGCAGCCCCCTATTTTTACATGCCTCCACCAGTGCTCTGAGTTCCCTCGTTGGGGGGGGGGGGGGGGCTCCTCAGAGTCGTATGGTAGGTATGCTGAGCAGACCACGACCTTTTCCGTGTTCCCGCCCATTTTTGGCTCTATTAGGACAGCTGTTAGGTCCCTAGTGCAGAATTCTCCCAGCCTCAAGGCGTGCAGTCTTTTACTCGCGTAGACGCACGCTCTTGGTCCGGGGTCACCGGGCCCGTGTATTATCGTGTCCTGTCTCTCGTTCAGTCCTCCTACTCGACCCTTGATCAGCCAAGGTTCTTGTATGAGTACTATGTCTGTTTGCAGCACCACTGTGCGGCGGTCAAGTAGATCCGTCGCTGCTTTGCAGTGCTGCAGATTTATCTGCGAGATGCTGATGCATCCTGCAGCCATGATGGCTGCAGTATTGCTCGCTCTCGCACGTGCTCCGGGGGAAGTAGTGTGTCCCGTGTTACGGTCCACTTCTATTTCCCCCTTCGCTTTACCGTGGCGGCCTTGCTCTCCACCCCGGCGATTTTGAGGAACTGGTCCCTCAGTGACCCCGAGTTGGTAGTCCTTTGGACTCCTCCTCGGGTCCCCGAGGGCCCAGCCCTACCCCACCCCACGGCCTTCAGGGGTCTCCCCCTTTTTCCGCGGGTGGGTAAATTCACCTCCTTCGTCATGGGGTGTCGGTCCCCCCCCCCCCCCCCCGTGGGTGTGCCGGAGGTCTCCCCCGCGGTCGCCACCACCGAGGGTTCCTTCCCTCCCCCCGCTGCTCCGCTCTGGGCTTGGTCCTGAGGGGCCGGGTCGGCTCCGGTGCTGGGTATCGCCCCCGCGCCCGAGGCCTCCCCCACTCCCCCCGGCCCAATCCCTGCACTGGCCTGGGGTGCCGCTGCCGCCGCCCTCCGCGCCGCTCCCGGTTCCCCGCCACCCCCGCCGGTCCGAGCCTGGAACTCCCTAAGGAGCGCCCTGCCCAGCCCCACGTGGATGACGAAGCCCCGCTTGCTTAGCGCCTCGTGCGACTCCGCGTCCACCCCCAGGATCAAGTGCACGGATCGTTCCGCCTCCCTTCTGCCCCACACCCTCCATAGTTGGGTGCGGAGGCCCGGGTTTTGCCGGCCGATCCGTTGTAGGATGACTTCCGTCTTCTCCGGAGGTCCGGGGATGACGGTCGCCATCTTTCGAAGCCTGGGTAGGCACTCTCTCTCCATTACCTGGAGAGATGCGCCCTCCCAGGGCTTCAGGTTTGTTGCCGCTTCTTTTAGCCATTGCTTGGCTGCGGCGTCCGTGCAGGTTACCCAGAGGATGCCCTGCACGAACCTACACTCTTCGAAGCGGGGGGCCGCCATTTCCTTGGGAATGGCGTCCATCGCTTCTCCGAGCTTCCTCATCACCAGATCCCCCTACTCCGGTGTTAGCGTGGTTTCGGGGTAGTCAGATGGCGCTATCGCCACCTTCCTACCCCCCACCAGCGCTTCCTTGAAGTTGGAGGGCTCTGGGAAGATTAGCCCTTTTCTTTTTTTTTTTTTTTTTTTGCAGGGTGTTCGGGGGTCGAGCCATCGGTCTGTCGGGCCCTTTTCAGGCCCTTGCCCGTGGTCTCTCCTCCCTTCCCACCCTGCTTTGCGGAGGGGTCTGTTTGCCCGTCATGCGGGCCCACCTCCCCCTCCGTTGCCTTTCCGGAGGTCGGCGCTCCCGCTTGGGTCGCCTCCAAGGTGGTCCCGAGTGAAGCCAATTTGGCTTTTCGGGCCCTCCTCTTTGCCGCCCCGCTGCGGGTCGCCTTCCTCCGCTTAGTCGGAGTGTCGGGCGCTGCTTCGGCTTTGTCACCGTCGCCCGCGCCCGTCCTCCGTGTGGTAGCTTCCGCCCCCGAGAGCCCGGTTTCAACCGCCGCGGCTAGCGCCGCGTCAGTCTCTGCCGGTCCCTGTACGGTGACTTCCGCCGTGTGTACGGGAGATGTTCCCTCTTTCGAGGGCCCTTCTCCCGCTGGTTTTTCTCTAATTAGAGTTAGATCGCTTTCCATACGATTCCCACGAGTGTGCAGGAAGTATGCGGTCCACCCCCACAGAGCCTGCTATGTGGGGGTAAGGCTAAATACAATGGGGGGTCGCCTGGTACCCCAAGGGCATCGTTCGAGGCACCGTACCCCGGTATCATTCATCCCTCGGCACGATAGCTTCCACCTTGGATTGGGGAGTTGGTCCACGACAGGGCCTTCGCTTGCCACGCGGGGTTGTTAGGCCCCGGGGTTCGCTTATAGCACCCGCTAACCGTCACGTTCCCCGACACCCCCTTTCGCTACGGCCCGGTCACCGTGTGGTGATCCAGTCCGCGGCGATCAGAGGAGCCGCTTCACGCTCTGGCCGTTCTCCTATCCGCCACCTGGAGACGCGCTCGGTTGGTGCTCAACCTAGATCGACACGGGCCGATCTAGTCCCCCGCTCCCCTTTACGGGGGTAGGGGGACCGCCGAGATTAATTGCCTTAGTATTAATTTATAATTTACAACAACTCCATTATAATATAAAATACATATACATACACATATTAGAAACGCACTCAGATTTATTCTACATATATTTAATTCTAATATCATACGTAGCATATGCACATGCACGCACGCACACACACGCACGCACGCACGCACGTACAAGAAAGAAAGAAAAGGATTAATGCAATTTATACATATTTATTGAGTTTAGCAACACCAATTCGGGGCGCAGCGCCAAGTATTTTGAATAAAATATTTATTCGTATTAAAATATTTATTTGTATAAAAATATATCTGCTTAATATTATGTAATACTTTGTAATGGAATGTATGAACACAGCATTTGAGCTGTGTGTATGTAGTTGTGTCATCTTAAGCGCAGTTGGAAAGCACCTTTATGTACTGGCAGCTCATTTTGATTTCACATCTTTTTTTGTATTGTATACTTTTCTATTTTTTTTTTGTGATTATTATTATCTTCTATTTTTTGTGATTTATTTGATTTTTCATGTACTTGGCGTATTTTTTTACTTTTTTGAAGTTTTTTATGGGGATCTCACTTCTTTTTACAAAGATAATTTGCATAGGGACTGACTTTATTACGAATGTCTTTCACAATAGATTGAAAAGCATCAAGGGAGATGTGTTTTCAGCGTACTTTCTTCACCAATGTGATTTGCTCTACATTGCAAGCAGTCCACCATAAATAATCTATTTTGTTAATAATTCTTAACCCTTATGTGGACAACCGGGTACCCGGGTACCCATTCCTATGTTTCTTTTAGTAATTTTTAATGTTCTGGTGAAAATATCGCAAAACCGCTCCGGATCGCCATTCTTTGGACACTTTTACATCGATTAACGTTTTGTGAAAAGAATATATCTGAAATATTTGAAGTAACTAAGCTCTAAACTTATTTATACGCTTGTCGCACAACCGGGTACCCGGGTACCCATATAGGATAAATTATAATTAGGCGAATTATGAATGGAAATTTTAGAAGTAAATTATACAAGACACACAATTCTTAATGCTACTTATTTATTAAAACAAAAAATTTAAATTACAATGATTAATTAACAACAGAACAATTTTTGCATATTGTAATTGTGTTTGCGTGCTCATCGCAAACTGGTTGTGAACACTTCTGGCAATTTTTTCTAGTTTTCCTACGTTTTTTAGCGGGATCTGCGTGGCATATATGGCAAGATCCTACAACTTTTTTTCTTCCACTTGCATCTAATAAAATCGACGGTTGTGCAGAACTCGTAGACGGAACATTTATTGTGCGGGATGGAAGTAATATACTATCTATTGCTAATTTGGTAGAAAAGTGTCGCATTATTTGAGCATTTGAGGCTCGATTTTGAATGGTTGTAATACAAAGTTCTTCTCCTAATTGGCGTAAAAATATACGACGGTCATTTGTTCTCTTATGTAACATGCTATTATTGGAGTGATATATAATGTAGGAGGAAAGAGCGGCAATATCTAGTATGTTATAAAAGAGTGATAGTGGCCATCGAGTAGTTCGTCTTTTTGTGGTATACCTCCCTAACATTTGATCCATTGTGTCAACGCCAGATTTTGTTTGATTGTAAAATTCAATAATTTCTGGTTTCCTTTTTGGCCCAGAAACAGCATTGCCAGTATGCATCGTTGACAATACTATAACGGTTTTTTCCTTTTTCGGCACGTACGAGCAAAGTGTAATATTTTCATGGTACCCAAATAAGGAAGAATACTCTTCGCGTGATTTGGATGGTACCATTTCTTTGGGAATGTATTTTTTGTTTTTTCTTATTGTACCTACAATCGTCAACTTCCAAGATAATAGAGCTTTCGCTAAGGGAACAGTTGTAAAAAAGTTGTCCATGGTAATGTTTCTACCCGACCCTTTATACGCAACAACCAAATCTTTTACAACCCGTTCACCCTGGTTTATTTCACGACCTGACGTAGATTTTCCCGTGTAAATTTGGCCAGATAATGGGTAAGAATTTGTCGAATCGCATAGCCACCAGATCTTGATACCATATTTAGCTGGCTTTGATGGCATGTATTGCGTGAACCTAGTCCTACCTCTATATGGAAAAAGTTGTTCATCAACGGTTAGATTCGCTGAGGGTTTGTACGTTTTTGCCAAATTCGCGTTTAGCATTTCCCATATATCCCGTATGGGAGCTGCTTTATCATGAGCTGCCCTTTCTGTTCGAGTATTCACGTTGTCAAATCGAATAAACCTCAAGATACTACGGAATCTAATTACACCCATAGCTGCCCGGTACAAAGGGTAGGAAGTACTCTTCCACATATCATATATATGATCTACATTAGAGTTATTTACACCGGCTGTAATTAGAATACCTACGAAGGCGGACAACTCTTCTGTCGTAAGACTTTTCCACGTTTTCGGTTTTGTGGGGTTATCGCTATTGTATTTTTCATACACAGCGGTCGCCTTACGATTCGTGTGCCTTACGATAATATCTACTATTTCATTTGAAAAAATTACATTGAAGGTATCCCGAATCGATAACATTTGTGTTGATCGATGTGGACCACTTCTCTCTCGGATAATGTTGTAGGATGGTGTTTGATGGTGAAATGGTGGTTCCTTATTCCAGATGGTACCATCCTTAGCAGCAAGAACATTTTGGGACGCATTACTATCTTCTCCTTCTGTATTTGTGTCGTCTTCATCGTCTTCCTGCGACTCTTCAGTTGTTATTGCTTCGCTTATCCGGTTTTCGCCAATATTCTGATCGGTGTCAGAAATTTCATCGTTCAATACATCCGTTTGTGGTCCAGGCAGCCAGTCTTCATCGTCACTATCGGATGATATATTATCAGAAGAACATTCTTCTCCCAATAATGTTGCTAAATAAATATCTTGTTCCACACGTGATAATCTAAAAAATACGCACATGTGTTCATTGTGCTACTATGGCATACTAACATTAGAAGGACCAACGATTATCATATTTTTCTACACAGTACCAACACTACAGATTTTTGAAAAAATACACAATTCAAGAAAACAATGTTTATTTATGTATTTCATTAGTCCTGTCGACATCAATTCGAAATAAACAATGCTTTTTAGGAATGAATTACATGTAAAAACTAGTCTTATGGATAATTTTTACACTCTTGGTCCATCTAGTGCTCAATTGATAATTGTTTTTATATATTGTATATAAGCTTGATATTTACCTTGAAAATTCTTCTGTCGTCAATTCTTCCATTTTTACACCTTCACAAATTTTGAACTATATTTCACAAAGCACTGAATGTTCAAGAACAGAACTACACACGATAGTTTCTCCAAGATGCACACTCTTCTCGTACCAAAAGCTGATTCCAACTGATCAGTTCTTCGTTTTAGCCTCTACTTTGTATCGTGGGTTCGTTCACTTGTTTATATAAACGAGATAAGAGACCCTTCATCGCGGCGTCACACCAATCACCGACGTAGAGAGACAGGATGAAAACGCATACACATATACGAATGACACTAGCGTCTTCATCATGGAATTATATTGTAATTTCAAATAATTTTTCGCTCAAATTCTTTGAAACAGTACTTGGTGTGTTATAAGAAGGAAAAGAACGAAAAATAAAGAGTATCGGAAATAAATGCTAGTAAAATCATCACTACAAGTGTCATATATCAGAATAGAATACTTGGGGTACCCGGGTACCCCGGTTGTACGACTACGGTGAATATTTTGGTTGTCCACACAAGGGTTAATGCTATGTCTTTTGACAATTTTTGTCTATCTCTCTATCTAATCTTCTCCGGACAACCTCCAAGCCTGTGCATCGCCTTCATTTCTATCCATCCAAGCCTGTGTGTCCCCTTCATATCTATCCAAGCGTCACCTTCATTTGTATCCAAGTCCTGTGCGTCCCCTTCATTTCTATAATATATAATATAAACGTTACATAAAAACTCTAAATTGCTGGTATAAAAATATCTAGCAATTTAAAAGCAATGCAATTTTGTTACAATATATATGTATTATTTTGTACATGCATGGTACAAATTTCCAGAAACTTATGCGAAAGGAGATGCTTCTCAGTCGAACCATCTCCGGACAACTTCCAAGTCTGCGACTCTACATAAGAAATCTATTAAAAAAATTTTGGCGACTTACCTTATTAATTGAGACAATAATTCAGTCTCCTACGTAGTGTAAAAACTCGTGTCATTTCAAATTGGGACAATTTACTTTATTTGACACTTAGCACTTAGGTTATAAAATTCAAAATAGTATATATATATATATGTACGTACAATGGCGGACGACGAACGAAGAACGATACATGTGTTGTCTGAAGGTGTGTGTGTGTAATGCGTGTATACGTATTATGTGGACGAAAATTTGGCTTGGAGAATCA
Source organism: Andrena minutula (assembly GCA_929113495.1). Lineage (NCBI taxonomy): Eukaryota > Metazoa > Arthropoda > Insecta > Hymenoptera > Andrenidae > Andrena > Andrena minutula. The sequence continues at coordinate 30,747,212 of OV815995.1, read as the reverse complement.
GGAGAAGAATCATAAGAAAAATCTTAAACCTATCGGATTTGACCGATCCATGAGACGATATTATGATATCTCTGTCATGCGTGGACCGATTTTATTGAAATTGGTCTTGTTCGAAAGCCGATATGCGGTTTACATAAGAAAAATGCCTTTAAATTTACAAAATATTGCAGGCGTGATGAGATATTAATGTATAAATGTCAGAATTAGGTTAGAGTGTCTCCGCGACGAGTAAAGGTACACGGTAGCGACATCGAACATATACCGGGTGTTTTTCATGTACTTGGCGTCGAGACGCTACCGCGTCTCTAGATATCATCTTCTGGAGCTTTATTAATCCTTTTATTTTGCTCCTCTATCAGTTCTTGTTTCCATCTCTGCACATGTGCTCGATTATGTAATCCCCATCCATCTCTTCGCCGTTCTATCTATACAGTATACTCTCTATGCCTTACGCTCTGCCACATGCGAGGCGCGGCAATAGTTGAATCATTAACTTAGGAAATACCGTTTCCTTACATACATGAAAATGTGCTTCTTGCATGTGCTCCTGCAGCAGGGTTATTTTGTCTCATTCTCTTCTGCTTTCAGTATCTGTAGAACTTCTAGGAAAAGAGTGGCTTTATGCTTAGTGTAGAGACTACATAATGTCTCCAAAGGAGATGACAGCATATGGCAGAAGGTCCTGTTGCATAAAATTTAAATGCTAATGGTAATTTACAAAAATGAACGAAGAGATCCAATATACTGTTAACGCACAATGGCTATACTACCCTCTTTAGTTAAAATGACCTATCTAGCATTTTGTAACAATCGAGAAAACTGAAGTTTTATCATTTACTTTGTACCATCCATATTTTCCTTTATTCAAATTAAAATATGTTGTCATTATTTCGTACTAGCCTATATTATTTTTTTTGTAATAGGTGTACCGGTAGGGAATGTATTATTAAAGTAAGAATTAATTAATTGTTTTAGATAGGGTATTTTAACCATTTTCAAAGCAGTTAGGTTAAATACATTAGACTGTTTATAATTTTTTAGAAAGTGCGTAGATTTTTCTAACTTTACTTAAAAGGTACAAGACGTATGGAACTTCAAATAATTCAACATATCTCAAATTGACAAAATGCTAGATAGGACAGTTTAACTAAGGAGGGGTGTAAGAGATATCGGCAACTCAACGCCATCTCCCGGTTGCGCGTATAAAGTTTAACCGAAATACGTCTGGCAAGCCTACTCACTCATGCGGACCGTCGATCCCGACCCCCTCCATCGATCCGGATCGATGGAAGGGAGAGATAACGCTTCCCAGAAATCGCGAGAAGATTCTTCGGCCACTCTCTCTCTGGGATCCGTTGACCATCAGGTTTGCTTCAGCTTGTAATCGGTTCGCTATTTTTGCTTTCGGCTAGTGCTTGGTGGATTGTTCGCTTGCTAGAATTAATCGCTAAACGCTAATTGCTTCCTTGTGTAGTTGCTTCCGCTTAAATTGCTCTGTGCGTTTAGAGCCCTCTAAATCGCTGTGCCTGCTCAAGGTAAAAGAAACGAATTTTTACGCCATATTTTAAACTCCAATTTAATAGACATATAAACTTAGAATAATTGACAAGTGTTAAACGAATAAAGTAATCTAGAGTTACATAGTGTAATCCTGCGAACCTCTCGCTTTGAACGCGCTAAATCCGTTAATCCTTAAATCCTAAACAAGGGGAGTATAATAAAATTAATAATATTAATAAAATTAATTTCGTACGTTTATTGGTGTATTAAAATAAATATATTGTTAATGGAAAACTGATAAAATTAGTGACTAGCGTGGGAACTACAGTGGATTTTAAAGTATTACGAATGTCTTTCACAAAAGATTGAAAAGTATCAAGGGAGATGTGTTTTCAGCGTACTTTCTTCAATAATGTGACTGATAATGTGTTGTCGATTTACCTTATTTGACAAATTTCTGGAAACTTGCGCGTAAGAAGATGATTCTCTGTCGAACCTTCTCCGGACAAGTTCCAAGTCTGTACGTCTGCTTCGTTTCTGTCCGCTGTACATAAAAGTCTATTAAATAATTTTGGTTCTATAAGCTGTACATAAAAAGTCTATTAAAAAATTTTAGCGACTTACCTTGTTAATTGAGACAATAATTCAGTGTCCTATATGGTCAAAAAACTCGTGATATTTCAAAAATTTTGATAACTATATCTTGGCAGGTTATAATTGAGTGACAGCTAGGTGACATTTAGCATTTTTCAGCGACTTTTTTCATTTTTCGTCAACTGCGCAACCGCATTTCCAGCAAAACGATTCCTGATTGGTTGGATAAATTCTGGTTTCGAACAGTGACATCTACTGGCGTCAAGTGTAGAAGTAAAACGTGACGTCACGAAACGTCTGACTGAAAAATTATCATCTTGATAACTATTAATACAGAATAATTATTTTATCTTTTAGAAAAACAGCTTGATACATTAAGTAATACGACAAATGGGTTCGAAAAAATATAATTATTCGCTTAGTCATATTAAAACACCGGGACTATGTCATGAGATAAGATAATAAGGCTAAAATAGCTGCGGGACCTGTCAATTTCGCTTTCATTCGTATATAGAGACATGGTCGCTCAGTGTGCATATGGGTAGAGGGGGAAGGGGAATTAGCTTCCAGACGCGATCGCGTCTGTTGATCTGCCCCCGAGTGCTCCCACATAGGAAATATACACATAATAAAACGAAAAAACTTGACAAATCTGTGCTCGAATATTTATTTTTAACCCTTTAACGCCTACGCCTAGATCCCGTTGAAAGAAAAATATCCCGTTTTGTTTTTATCGTTAAAAATGGTCTGAATTTAAATATTTTTATACAAATTTTTTTTTTTTATTTTTATAAAATTTTTTTTTTAAGAGGTCAAAATGCATAGAACTGAAGAATACAGGGTTCAGATAGGTCCGACTTTCTTCAGTGAATAAAACTACGCTAAACATGTACAACTTAAACTGTTGCAAACAGCAAAATGCGAATGCAAACTGCGAAACGGCAAAAAAAAAGGAATGTATCATATATGATACGTTTGGCGCTAAAGGGTTAAGGGACACTGACCTTTGAATTCCTTCAGATTCAACTGATAGTGATGAATATGTATCATACGAATGAATAATTTAAAATTTATTATAAATACGAATTATTTAAAAAATTAATTTGATTGTTTTTATAAGTTTTTCATATGTTTGTTATTAATGTGTGTTTGAATTAGGGCTCTTACTATTTCTCGGATTTACGGATATCCGAGTTTTGGGTATCCGATTTTTGACTATCCGAGTCTTGAGTATCCGAGTACTCGGATACTCACAAAATGTATGTAAAGAAAGTGTACGTTCTTTATTTGAATGCCGAGTCCCGCGCTCTGTAGAACAATAGGGAATCTGCAATATCGAGAGAGGGAGATAGAAGGAGGAATATTAGGTAGACCACGTGTGAAAAGATTACGCAGAGCAGACAAATAGCGTAAATAGAGGAAAGATTAATTAATGAACTTTAATTGTCGTTTCTTTGGTTTACAGGTGAGAATGTAGATAGTGTAAATAATAATTAAATGTACAGCAATAAATAAATAAAATACTTTGGTTTACAGAGAAACAAATTCTGGTTTGTTAACTATTAACATCCTCGACATATAGTCTTATATGTATATTCGGATATATCCGAGTACTCGAATTACTCATTACAACTCGAAATCCGGGATAAGATCTGTATCCGGTTTCGAATATATTATCATAATGAATCAATAAAGTTCTGTTTATTTGGATTCTAATTAAAGAGGGACAGGTTTAACTACAGCGATTAAAACACAAATGGGAAGAGGATTATATTAATATTTTATTTGTAGTTATACATACATATAACACTACGATAATAACTCCCGACTTTGGTATAAAAAAAACAAGTTTGTTTACATTTTCCGACGATAAACACGATCTGTTGGCGGTTACAATATCACCTGCCGTAGAAAAGACCCTCTCTGAACTTGCTGATGATGCAGGTATGCACAAGTATTTTTTTGCAAAAAAAGCCATTTTTGGAAATTTAGGTTCCCGTAATTTCCACCAACTTATCTGATCAAGGTTGTGACCAATTTGTTGTTCCCTCAAATACATATCAACTTCAGTAACTGAATGTTCTTCGGTACTATTTTTAGCAAATATAAAATCTGAAGCAGTTTCTATTATTTTCGGTATATTCTGGGACCCTATGTTGTCATCTACCATATCCCGTAATATGTTTTTTACTGCTTCATAAATTAACGTTTTGATGTTTTCTGACTCGAAATCGAGATCTTTGTGTCGAGGATCCGAGAATGAAGCCAACTGAATAATACTAATTTTAGATGTCTCAATATTAGGTTGCAATTGAAATCTTGTAGATAAATCAACAGCAAGTATTGTTTTCAGTTGTATTATTATATTACTATCATCTGGGTCTATTATTAGATGTTTATCAATGAGACTATGAATAATGGGTCGAATTATCGATATGCTCACATTTTTTTCACAACTAAATATCACTGTAGCGACCTCTATAGGCTTCAAAACCTTTATTATATCTTCAAGAAGAGACCATTCATTTTCACTCATTTCTAATTTTCTAGCGATATCTACTTTCGTCGTGATTCGATCAGAAAGAACAGAAGTAATTGCGGACCTATTTTTAGTCTTTCACACATATAGTAAGAGGAATTGCATCGAGTTGGACACTTCTGTATTAGCTGCAAGCGAGGAAGCTCTAATTGATCTTGCTTTTTTTCGAGTGCACTTGTAGCTAAAGCAGAATGCCGAAAATGACTGACTATTTTACTGCTTTTGGTAAAAACTTCTTCAATTTCTTTGATATTAAGTCCCTTCTCAACACTTAATTGTATTGTGCGAGCAGCACAACAGACTCCTTCAATATCCTGTTCCATTAAACCCACTGCATTAATTATGTTACGAGCATTGTCATGAACGATTCCTACAATTTTATTTTTCAAACCCCAATCGTCTATACAACTTTCAAGTCCGCTCGTCAGATTCTCAGCAGTGTGATTTTCTTCCATTTCTTCTGTTGTTAAAGTAAATCCTTTACATATTCAATTTTTATTTATGAAATGAATCGTAATGGTCAAATATGAATCTTGAGACCGAGATGTCCAACAATCTGTCGTCAAAGATACAATTGGGTCATAATTAAATTCATCCTGTAGCTTTGATTTTGATTCTGAGTATACCCATTTAATTCTTTTTAAAATTGTTTCTGAACATGGAATTTTGTATGTTGGATTAACTATCTTCATAAAATCCCGAAATCCTTTACTCGATACAAAATATATAGGTAATTGAGTTATAGATATCATTTTCGCTAATGTTTGAGAAATTATCTCTGAGTTCTGTTCTACTCTTCGACCGCTTTTGAAGGCGGCGTTGACGTACTGCCCATAACTAAAGAAAAGTATATTTCATTCACAAAAAATGTCAAATATACGGCTGATTCAGACTCGCGAAATTGTATTAAATTGCGATTCATCGATTCGTACAAATTTCTCAACACAAGTCTCGACAAATAAGCATCTTTTCTTAGCATAGATCAATTACAAATTTTACGATCCCAATTTGAAACATTATCCGTCGAGGATTTCAATTTATTGACGCGAAAGGGTGTCTTTCCGTACGAATACCTTGATTGCGCGAACAAGCTACAGGATCCATGCTTGCCGCCTCGCAAATCATTCTACAGTTCGTTAACGAGTGAGACTGTATCCGAGAGCGATTACGCGCACGCTGAGACTGTTTGGCAACGTTTCGAGATTAGGACCTTGGGCGAATACAGCGATTTGTATTTGAAGACAGATGTCTTGTTATTGGCAGATATTTTTGAAAATTTTCGCGAAAGTTGTATCAAGAGCTACGGATTAGATTCAGCGCATTATTATACTTTACCTGATTTCACGTGGGATGCTATGCTAAAACATACCAAAATTACATTCGAATTGCTCACAGACGTCGATATGGTCATGCTTATCGAACGTGGTATACGTGGGGGTTTAAGACAATGTTCCGGAAGATATGCACATGCCAATAACAAGTACATGTCATCTTACGACGCATCGGAAGAGTCATCGTACTTGATGTACTTTGACGCGAACAAATTGTATGGATGGGCAATGTGTCAGCCTCTGTCACACGCTAAATTTCAATGGGTCGAAGATGTTGCAAATTTTACCGTGTCTTCATTCGCTGTCGATTCGCCCACGGGGTACATCCTCGAAGTAGATCTGGAATATCCGCAACGTCTGCACAATATTGCCGTTCTGTCCGACGCATGCCAAACCACCTGGCAGCAGACACGACAGCTGCGTTACGTTATTCATTATCGCAACCTGCAGCAGTGCATGCGTCATGGTCTTCGTATTACAAAGATACACCGCGTGCTTCAATTCGCGCAATCCCCCTGGCTCCGCGAGTACATCGAACTCAACACACGGTTTGGAACAAGCGCGACAAACGATTTTGAAAAAAATTTGTACAAATTGATGAACAACGCGGTATTCGGTAAAACCATGGAAAATGTGCGGAAGTATGTGGATGTAAAACATTTGACTCATTGGGAAGGGCGATATGGCGCGGAGGCAATGATCGCGAAACCGAATTTCCACAGCAGAAGTGTTTTTTCGAAAAATTGAATAGCTGTTGAATTGCGAAAGCTCGAGGTGAAATTCAACAAACCGATATACGTGGGTATGTGCATTCTGGACATATAAAAAATTTGTTTGTACGAACTTCACCACGAGTACATGTCGCCCAAGCACGGAACAAATTGTAAAATTCTATATACAGACACAGACAGCCTCATTTATCACATTCGATGCGGTGATATCTATGAATCTATGAAGCACAATATCGACAGATTCGACACCAGCGATTATCCCATCGACAATGTATGTAATATGCCCCGCTTGAATAAGAAGGTTCCAGGGCTGATGAAGGACGAAAATAACGGTGCGATAATGACCGAATTCGTAGGTCTTAGAGCGAAAATGTACGCACACCGCGTAGATGGTAAAAAAGATACGAAGAAAGCGAAAAGCGTCAAGAGCAACGTCATAGCCAGAACGATAACTTTCGACGACTACGCGCAGTGCTTGGAAAGGGAGATCGAAATGGTTCGCAGACAATCGTGCATACGGTCTAAATTGCACAAAGTGTACACCATTTCGGAATCCAAAATCGCTCTAAGTCCGCACGACGACAAGCGGTATATCGAACCCGATTCGACCGACACTTTGCCCTGGGGACATTATAATATACCCTTATGAAATAGAAACTATTGTATTTATTGTATAATATTCTTCGCACATGTATGGAAATTATTATAAATAGTGGAATTATTGCATATGTATCATTGTATATTAACTGGATTATAAATGGTGGAATTATTGTATAAAAAAGAAATTGTTTGCACATGTATATATATCATTGTATTTATTGAATCATGTATTATTATTATTATTTTTTATAATACATTATTTTTATTTATCCAAGAATTGTGCGATTTATCAAACCCCAACCACTTGACGTACACCTTATCCCCCTTCCTACGTAAGACTTTTTCCACTAGATACACATCAGGATCGGTGACGCGTTGCAACTCGTGTTCGTAGAATCCTTCGGCAACGGGTTTTCCACAGGAATCGATGAGCAGATACGTCGCGAGATCAGTTGCTTGTAGTTTGGCCATCTTAAACACTTCCGTTGTCCAATTCGGCGTGTAGCCTTTATCGAAGATGGTTTTGAATTTGCTCACGTGCACAAACTCGCCCAACTTGAATCTCGCTGAAGCGGCGATCTTTACGTTGTTGTAAATAGCTTGACTAGCTAGCAGCTTGTCGACGATCGCAGGAGTAACATCGCAAGGACGCATTTTGATGGTTCTATGTTTTCGCGCGTTATACTCTGCGAGCAGACTTGATAGCAAATCGATCCATCTGTAGGTTCCATTGAGCGTAAACATTTTCCACATATTGATCTTCAAAGTTCGATTGAAACGTTCCACGACGGAGGCCTTCATCACCGAATACGTCGAATAATGATTAATGACATGCTTTGCCAATAGTTTCTGCACATCAGCGTTGTAAAATTCTTTTCCTTGATCGGTTTGTAAATTTTTCGGATATCGATCTCAAAATATCTTTGCAAACGCTTTAGTCACCTCAGCGCCACTTTTAGTCTTCAACGGCATCGCCCAGGCATACTTGCTCAGCACATCGATGACGGTGAGTATGTAGTGGTGGACTTGGTTGAATCGCGAGTAAGGACGCATTTCTACAACGTCAGCTTGCCACAGATCGTCGTATCCGTGCACTATGACGCGCCTCCGCGGGAAACGTCTTCGAGCTGGAGCGTGCAATTCCTCAACGAGTTGCCGCTTCTTGCGACCATGGTTTTCTTTACTCTTGGATGTCGATAATGGTGGCATGTTTGATCGCAGAGGTGTCTTCGACACGAATGATGCGATAATTATCGTGTACGCGCATTATGTGCTCCCCATCGGTCGGAGGAAATTCTGGACAAGATCAACCGTCTCGTACGATTCTCCTTCGCAGCGCTGCTGCAGGATAGAATTCGACGCCTGCGATATTTTTTGAACAGTGTTTTGCAACGTCAGCATATCCCTCTGCAACACGACCAGCTTCCTCTCTAATTCTTCCTGTTGCTCTCTCAAAAGTTTAATGCTCTTTTCCATATACAGTTTATTGACAGCATCGGTGTCAGCTGTGGGTTGCGCTACCCTTCGTATTTTGCGTGATTTTGCATCAAAGTCAACACCGGTCATGCAAAGAGCGTTATCTCGCATGTAATTTCGAAGCAAACCGTTCTATTTGTAGTAGTCCATTCCAGCTGTTCCACTCTTCTCGAGCGACACCCCAAATTTGTTGATCGGCATCTCGATGCATACAGTGCGCGTCATCGGCGTGCGGTTTAATTTATGCAATGTGGCCCGCGTCGCGAAGTTCCTCCTCGATGGATGCGATTTCGTTATCGAGACCCGTGTGACCTGCCGCGCGCGATGCAATGAGCAATCGAAGTCTATCGACCAGCTCGTTGGGAACGTCCTAGTGCACGTAATCGATCTTGTTATCGTTTACCGTCATGAGTCGTGGTGTCCTTAAATCTTTCCCTGCCCTTCTAGCTGATGAACTGGGGACTAGCGGCGCAATTACATATTTGTACTTGTATCCCCTGTTGCTCAATATGCGATTGCGATTACCATGTTTGTGTCTGTGAGCGTTCGTCGCAAGCAGTATACTTTTGTATCTTTGTTTATCGGCTTCGGTGTATACAGCATCATTTGGAATTTTCTTGAAAATCAGTTCGTAAAGGCCGGGCGTTCCCTTGTATCTTACACCATCGATGAGTATATTATCATCCTTCTGCATATCGAAAGCCTTATTCCCAAGCATCATCTTATTATTATTGGTAAACTATACACCGTATACATAGTCTATGTTCTTATCTTTATCCCTACTTAGGATTACATCCATGTATTTTTGCCCCAGCGGACCGAAATAACTGCGAAGCGTTTCTTGTCCCTCGGATGTTTGATGTTGTTGTCTAATAGATGTCACACATGACTCATTGGGAGAAGTTTCGAAAACGTCATCATCATAATCACCATCATCATCATCAATGGCTGAGAGCGATTGTACACAAGGAATTGTATTTATTGGCGTGGTATGGACCGGAGGCTCGTTTAACGTAGTATTCTGTCGTTTCCGCTTCGATTGAACTGGTGTGGAGGTTACGAGTGAATAATCCGATGACGCGCGCGATTTCCTCTTTCTCTTCAACGTCTATGTGTTCCCTTTCGGGTGAATTTTTGTTTTAGGCGTTAATGTTTCATTCTCTTCACCGTCAATGCTCACTGGTGATAATGCGTCAGCCTCTGCGGTATTTTTCACTATATGTTTCAAGGGTTCGACGATAGGTTTAAAGTATCTCTCCAACGCGATATCTTCCTCGAACTTGCCAGTCTTCAAAACCAAGTGTTTCTTGCGAATGGCTGCACTAGTTTTTGCAATTTCCTTCGCTATCCTCTCGCGATCCTTAACCTCCAGACTATCGATACCAATCATCATCGTTGTACCGCAGACGATGCTTTCTCATCGAAGTGTTGACAGCGATTGACCATCTCACGGTATGGCAAATTCGTTAAATCCTTTTCTCTAACGTCCATTGGACATCGCGCTATCCTTGTCTATTACCACGAAACCATACTCTCGTTGCCAACAATTACGACACAACGCGCAGAAATCCTCGTATGACATATCGGTGTTTACGTGATCGTTGTACACATGTTTCAAGTTGGTACCATCCTGCTTAAACAGAATCAACAGATTCGCATTGTCGCGTATAAGATGTTTAGGAATCTTTGCATACGTCTGACAGAGATAGAAGCAGTCAACATTCGAGTGACGCCCCATTGCAAAGTACTCTCGTATCGTATTTTGCTTGTCACATGCCACGTCATCAAAGATAAAAATAGAATTCGGAACCGACTCGCTCGGTGGGATGACGTCACTGTTATTCGAAAACGTAAAGTACCCAATTTCATCTATCGGAGTCAATAAATTCTCCAAATATTGATATTTTGGCTGTTGCAGCGACTTGGAATACACGTACACGTTCTCGAAGCGGATGCCGTGTGTGCTTTCCAACAAGGTCACCAGCACGTTGATTTTTCCACAATTCGATGGGCCGCAACTAAAACAGCGGATAGTGTTTGATAGCATGCTACCGTGTCTACGCTTCGAATTCGGTGACATCATTTCCGATTTATCGTCAAAATTTGTCACGCGTATCCTTACAGGTTGTCGCGGCTCCTATGAACTAGACGCCATTGCCAAGTATTTGAGGCAGCGATTACTCGAGCGGTATCCTTAAAATCTCGGCGGCACCGATGCCAATGATGGTGATGTGTATCCTATAGTGTTGCGTCCCAACAACAATACCATGAAAAGCGAGCTGTACTGCTCATTCGCCGTAGACTTTACGAAGCGCAATAACATTGGATCGCTACTAGGATTCTCGACGAATCGGGTGTTGGAACCAGGGCGGTGGCACGAATCAGACGATCCGATTAATATCATGAACGTGAACATTATTCGAGTTGAATGTAGCGCTACCGCTGGCGCGTACAACAATGGAAAGCGCGTACATACGATACATGAATTTTCTCCGAGAGTCCCACCAGGATATAAGATATCGGAAACGCCCATGCAGATCATTTACCTTCCAATCACCGCATGGGTCGTTACGGATCTAACGATACGGGTTGTGGATCAAGACGGACGGCTGCTCGATTTTCGAGGTGAAGAGATTACCATCAGATTGCACGTTCGACGGCGACGACGATAATACGTGTGGTGTGAACGAAAGAGATGCTTGTGTTGAACGACTCCAGAAACTCGTTTCTTCCAAACCAAATTGTTTACAACAATAACAATAACAACAGCTCTGATCACGCTAAAATGAAGAGACTCACTGCTGCAAACATTGCATTTTTGAAATCTTTGGGATTCACCGTGCGCAATTAAGTTGAAAAATGGCTGACATTCTTAGCATTGGAGGGAAGCCGACGTTTGATGATCGCATCGTCAAGCTCGAGACTCACACATACAACCCATACGTCAACACAAAGTTTTGATACAGCCATGAGATAAGAATACCCATACAACAGCAGGATTTATACACATTGCCGTGTGAAAGTTTCCTCTATGTGGAGGGAAAATTGAAGATAAATAAACCAAACAACGCATTAACGGTGATGTTGGGAAATAATTGTATGGCGTTCTTATTCGATGAGATTCGATACGAGCTGAATGGTGTGGAAATTGATCGCAACAGAAACGTTGGAATAACTAGCATGCTTAAAAAATATGTATCGCTGACATCTGGCGAAGACAATAATATGGAGAATGCCGGATGGGGCTTGAAACGACGCGATGGGCTAAAAGTGAAAAATCATTTCATTTTTTGTATCCCACTGAAATATTCGTTGGGATTTTGTGAGGACTACAAACACATTATTATTAATGCGCGTCACGAATTAATTTTAATACGATCACGCAATGATAACAATGTTCTAATTGGATCGCCGATGTTGAAACCAGAAATTCAATTAGTTAAAGTACAATGGCGGATGCCTCATGTGACACTGAACGATGTTAATAAGCTATCGTTGCTACATACTTTGGACAGTCGACGAAACCTGAGCATTTGTTTTCAATCGTGGGATATGTACGAGTATCCTCTTCTACAGAGCACTACCAAGCACTCATGGGCCGTGAAGGCATCTGCGCAATTGGAGAAGCCGCGTGTCATTATCCTTGCTCTACAGACTCATCGAAAGAATGAATATGTCCAAAGATGCTATTATGTTCGACAAATGCGAATTAACCAATGTGAAAGCTTTTCTCAAATCGGATTTTCACCCATATGATGACATGCAGGTGGACTTTGACATAGATAAACATGCCATCTTGTTTCACATGTACACGCAGTTCCGTAATTCATATTACAACTGCAATGATGGATTATTCACCGTGGCCGAATTTTTAGAATTTGGTCCCTTCGTGGTGATTGATTGCTCGCGACAAAATGAGTCGGTTAAAAACAGCACCGTGGACGTGCGCATAGAATTCGAGTGTAAAGAGAACGTACCGACAAATACTACGGCCTATTGTCTGATTCTGCACGATCGGGTGGTTGAATACAATCCGCTGACAAACGTGGTGCGCAAAATTAATTAAATTGCCTGCCCTCTCCTGTGTCAAATTCGCACCAAAAGAAAATTTCATCGTGAAAATCTAGATGCTTTACGAGTAAGACTGATTTCCCCATCTGTCTTGGAAGCGAGCGGGTCTCTAAATTGTATCGATAATGTCCGCGCCAACATTTGTTGACCTGCAAGGGTTCATCGTCGATGGAAGATTTATCGTCAAGGAAGTGGCTGTCCTGCGAAAGGGAACAATTCTCTCGCACTATATTTTTCGGAATTCGATGCCACAATATCTTCTGACGAAATCTGACAAATCAAGCATCCGGTGGTTGACCGTGAAACATCATGGGCTACGCTGGGACGATGGAGAAATTCCATACAGTATGGCTAAACCAACTTCCTAAATATGATGTATGCTAGATTAAGACGGTAGTTGCAATTATTTAGAAATGGCTCAATGCACGTTCGACACCCATTCGGTACCCGTTGAATACGCGATCAAAGCCATTCAACACCCGTTCGATACCCGTTCAATATGCGGTCAAAGTGGTGCGACCTAGCCGAATGATGTGTCAAAGAAGAAGGGAAAGATGATGTGTGTGTGTGTGTGTGTGTGTGTGCGCGCGCACGGGTGGCCTGCGCTGGAGCACGGGTGGCCTTCGACGAAGATGATGAGGAACAAAAGAATCCTACTTTTGCAAAGCTACCCACTTCCCGATTTCATGACAGGAAGGGATTTTAACATGCGAGAGCCAGGATATGCAGTGAGACCTCTTGTCTTCAAAGCTTTGAAGACAGTCACATGACAGTTTTTGTGACAGGTTTGCGAAAAATGGGCCTGTCGAGAATCGCCCCGGAGTGCGACCCCGAGGTATGTACATATAAATATTTTGTCATTTACCGCGTTTAACTTTTTTTAAATCGAGTGCTATTAATTCATGCGGTCGCGTCAATATTAAATCGTGGGTTTCTATCTTCTAGCGTTCGCCACCACCATCGCCTCCCCCGCCACCACACTGGCGATCACCGCCGCCTTCACCGCCGCCGCCTCCAGTGGTGTGTAATACTTTGCATTGTTTTGTGTATATGTTTCATATTTAATATATTTATTCATGTGCTAAATTATATTGATGTTTGTGTTCTAGGACCAATTGCCAATGATTCACATGGCGCGATTGGCGCGGCTGCTGGACGCACCGCCCCAGCGACGCCTATGGGTGCCGCATCGCCTAGTCGCCCCACCACTAAGGCGACCGTGGCGGCAGTCCCCGTCGCCCCCACCTCGCTAGTTTTTTTATTTTTTTATTTTATTATTATTATTATTATTATTATTTGTAACAATATATATATATATCATAAGCGTATATTATTTCTCAATTTTATTTACCCATCATCCTCCTTGCCACCTAACTTTAAGATTTGCTGACGCTGCATAATTCTTTCTATGATTCGCGCTGCCACGTGACATCACCCTGCACGGCCGCTCCAGAGAAGTCGAATTTCGCGTAATCGCACGAAACGCTGCGACGTTAAATCGGAACGCTTATTACTGTTGGCTTTAGAATAAAATGCGATTGTACCACCAAGTATTGCTATCTCTTTCCCTCCCCCAGAATTTTAGCTTTAAAATGTATGCTCCGTCTCTTATGTAGTGGTGTCTCTTTCCCTCTTAGAATTTTAACTTTAAAGTAATGCTCCGTCTCTTTCCCTCGAAGACGCGGTGTCGAAAAACGCCGATCTTTCCCGACATCGTCCTATAAAAATAAATTATTTCTCTGTGTTGAAAAAAAAACAAATTTCTAGGACAGTCCCCACCCTGGGTTAGGTCTGAAAAAATTTTCGGGTTGGCCAAGTTCTGAAAGAGATTTTTTTCGGGGGTCAATGCCTCCCTCTGAAAAATTTCCGACGGTGGGTCCGGTCTGGAGAGGCCTCCGCGGCGGTTCGGCCCGGAGTGATCCCCTCCATCATCGCGGCTTCCCCCACTCCGCGGCTCGTGCGCGCGCAATCTGTCTTCCTCTCCCCACAGGCCCCGCGCCCAGGTATCCCTCCGCCGCGCTCCCCCGCGCGCCCTCACTTCCCTCCCGCCACCACGCTCCCCTCAGCACACCCGGGTTGGAACTCCTCTAGTATTACTACTCAAGGGCGATTATAATGGTCCAAGCACCGACGAGACTGCTGAACCTCAGAATCGGCTTTTATATGCTCGGGGAGCCTGTCCCACAACTGATCAATGTGTGTTTCAAACTCTCTGAGTAGAATAATCTTTGGTATATATTTCAACTGCTCAGAGGTTAGGTCTCGAATATCGCAATTATCCGACAGGATCAGAAGCATTTTGAATACTGAGGTGTTTTCGCTTCGGCGCGGACCTACAAATAGGACGTGTCATCGCTTCGAAAATCAGTTTTCACAGTTCACATCGAGGATGGCATTCGTGCGACAACCTGTAAGGATACGCGTGACAAATTTTGACGATAAATCGGAAATGATGTCACCGAATTCGAAGCGTAGACATGGTAGCATGCTACCAAACACTATCCGCTGTGTTATTTGCGGTCCATCGAATTGTGGAAAAACTAACGTGTTGGTGAGCTTGTTGGAAAGCCCACACGGCGTCTGCTTCGAGAACGTGTACGTGTATTCCAAGTCGCTGCAACAGCCAAAATATCAATATTTGGAGAATTTATTGACTCCGATAGATGAAATTGGGTACTTTACGTTTTCGAATAACAGTGACGTCATCCCACCGAGCGAGTCGGTTCCGAATTCTATTTTTATCTTTGATGACGTAGCATGTGACAAGCAAAATACGATACGAGAGTACTTTGCAATGGGGCATCACTCGAACGTTGACTGCTTCTATATCTGTCAGACGTATGCAAAGATTCCTAAACATCTTATATGCGACAATGCGAATCTGTTGATTCTGTTTAAGCAGGATGGTACCAACTTGAAACATGTGTACAACGATCACGTAAACACCGATATGTCATACGAGGATTTCTGCGCGTTGTGTCGAAATTGTTGGCAACGAGAGTATGGTTTCGTGGTAATAGACAAGGATAGCGCGATGTCCAATGGACGTTATAGAAAGGGATTTAACGAGTTTGCCATACCGTGAGATGGTCAATCGCTGTCAACAATTCGATGAGAAAGCATCGTCTGCGGTGCAACGATGATGATTGGTATCGATAGTCTGGAGGTTAAGGATCGCGAGAGGATAGCGAAGGAAATTTCAAAAACTAGTGCAGCCATTCGCAAGAAACACTTGTTTTTGAAGACTGGCAAGTTCGAGGAAGATATCGCGTTGGAGAGATACTTTAAACCTATCGTCGAACCCTTGAAACATATAGTGAAAAATACCACAGAGGCTGACGCATTATCACCAGTGAGCATTGACGGTGAAGAGAATGAAACATTAACGCCTAAAACAAAAATTCACCCGAAAGGGAACACATAGACGTTGAAGAGAAAGAGGAAATCGCGCGCGTCATCGGATTATTCACTCGTAACCTCCACACCAGTTCAATCGAATCTTTGTAATACGAAGACCGTGACGCATGCACTGCTGCAGTTTGCGATAATGAATAACGTAACGCTGCTTATGGTATACCGTCGCGAGTAACTTGTCCTGTCTGGTGCCAGGTGGTTTGGCACGCGTCGGACAGAACGGTAGATCGGCATGAATGATGTGCAGACGTTGCGGATATTCCAGATCTACCTCGAGAATGTATCCCGTGGGCGAATCGACACCGATTGAAAATATGTTAAAATTTGCGACATCTTCGACCCATTGAAATTTAGCGTATGGCAGAGGCTGACACATTGCCCATCCATACAAATTGTTCACGTCAAAGTACATCAAGTACGATGACTCTTCCGATGCGTCGTAAGATGACATGTACTTGTTATTGGCATGTGCGTATCTTCCGGAACATTGATTTAAACCCCCGCGTATACCGCGTTCGACAAACATGACCATATCGAAGTCTGTGAGCAATTCGAACGTAATTTTGGTGTGTTTTAGCATAGCATCTCATGTGAAACCAGGTAAAGTGTAATAATGCGCTGAATCTAGTCCGTAGCTCTTGATACAACTTTCGCGAAAATTTTCAAAAATATCTGCCAATAACAAGACATCTGTCTTCAAATACAAATCGCTGTATTCACCCAAGGTTGTAATCTCGAAACGTTGCCAGACAGTCTCTGCGTGCGCGTAATCGCTCTCGGATACAGTCTCACCCTTTAACGAACTGTAGAATGATTCGCGCGGTGGCAAGCATGGATCCTGCAGCTTGTTCGCGCAATCTAGGTATTCGTACAGAAAGACACCCTTTCGCCTCAATAAATTAAAATCATCGGCGGATAATGTTTCAAATTGGGATCGTAAAATTTGTAATTGATCTGTGCTAAGAAAAGATGCTAATTTGTCGAGACTGGTGTTGAGAAATTTGTACGAATCGATGAATCTCAATTTAAAACAATTTCACGAGTCTGATTCAGCCGTATCTTCGACATTTTTTGTGAATGATATGTACTTTTCTTTAGTTATGGGCAACACGTTAACACTGCCTTCAAAAGCGGACGCTATTTCCTCGATAATGAAATGCGAATCGTAGCCTGATAAATTATGGAAAACTATGGGGATGTAAACCGCATTTTTTGCTGGGCCTCTAAACCGTCCGGAGAGATGAAAGTGATCGCGAACTCGTACATTGGTAGCCTCGAATGGTTCTTCTTACTGGTCAAGATGGGTTTAGCGAAGTTTGCAAAATTGTTAAGTTCGTCGACGAACCATGAAACACAATCCGCGGCGCGGCGACATCGATACGTCGATAGCGATGTATCATACGAGCAATGCATATAATACGCTATGCTGTGCACTTTATGGTGCTGGTACGTGTGTAAATTATTATCACCCATTCGATTGTCCTCCGTTTTCTCGATGATACACTCTAAATCTGCGTACACCACGAAGGGGAGCCGCTCCTTCATGCTGTGGTTACTGAAGCTGAGGAGATTTTCGCCTTCGCTGGGCAGCAGGATGGCACAGGCGTTCAGCTGTCCACAGTCCACTGTATGGACCTTCAACTTCTCGGCACAGCTGAAGTAATGCATGCAGCTGTAAAAACAATTTTTTTTTTATTTAATTTTTTTCGCAACGCATTTCATAAGTTTATATACGTACCGGTCGCAGATGAATTTCCTTGCCTTGCGGTTCGATGTAATTCGAATTTAGCGCGGCACCAGTTAATACGCGGGTATCGAACGCAGTGTCTATTTCGCGCCACAAAAGTCCTGTGCTAGAATGTCCGGCACTTTCGCGCACGAAACGTACGCGCAACGAATATTTCAATCCTTCGAGTCGCGCGATTCGAGCAACCAACGATTGTCGAACGCTGATAGATAATCGAGGACGTTTCACTCGGCTGTGTTCTTCCAACGATTCTAAACACTCGTTGCACCGTTCTTCCCACGCGAGGTACTCTTCCCGCGAAATCGATCGTGCAGATTGATCCAACAATTGGCGTGCTACTTGCGCGAATTCTCCCATGATTGTAAATGGAATGTATATGTAATGTCTCTTCCACGCAACACGTTGCAACGATTTGAGGCTTTGTGCAGTTTGGAGCATGCTTTTATGACTGATACCACGATTTGCTATCTCTATCTAACTTTTTCGATGTTCCCTCTCTCTCGAATGCATTGCATGCAAAAACGATGATTCGTTCCAACATGGTTCTATGCAGTTTCTGCTGATACAATTCTGTATCAGTTTCTGCTGATACAGCATAATTCTATGAATCACGCATATGACGAATTAGCGCGCGAGATCGTCCGACAATGTTTCTGCTGATTCCGCATAATTCTAAGGATCGACGCTTCCACAGGTATTATATTACATTCAACACGTGTTCAGACTTTTATCCTCAAGGGTGGGACTCAAGTTACATGCTACGTTCAGATTCAAAAACATTATGGAAAAATTGGTAGCTTTAGAATAATATGCTGTGGTGGGGGAGGTAATTGCACCTCTATTTAAGCCGAGCTCTCGGACGCTATTCCATCAAACGCTCAGTAACCTCGGTGACTTTGACGGAACAGACGGTACTCCATAATAAATATAGTGCACATCAAAATTTACAAACACAGCTTAAACGATTCATCCTGCGCAGCCGGCAACGATGATGGGTTTCCAAATAAATGCCAACAATAGCAGCAACAACAACATCATCAACAATTCAATATGAGGTACGTACGCGTTACTATACACTTTTCATTTACTTCATTCACTGTAAACGCAAACGACCAAAGTTTCAATTTCATGTACTTGTTTCTTACAGTTCTGGATCCGTATCGTTAAAAACGATGAAAACACCGAAACCATCAATCGTACGGATCCTGGGGCGTGATTATCCACTGACTGCAACAGCTTATAAACGTCTAACTATAGGAATTCGCATTGGTATGGATTTGTGTCACGTCGAGATCGCCATAGCCGACAATAAAGGCAGCGAGTTAAGCTTTTCAGTGTCTACGTGGAAGCTCCTGCTACAAAACGAGGAGGACAAACTCCAACGATTACGCAGCAACGCAACATCGCCCCAAGCTCACATTATAATTGATCATTTGCAACTAGAGTTCACGCGTATACATGATGATCAACTTATTAAAATTACCGATAATCACGTTGTCATATATATGACTGAAGCCACGATGCGTAAACTATTTGTTATCAATTCCTCCAACAAGTATTGCAGCAGATCGAGCTTTTTCAGCGGCCGGTTATATAGGAAATAAAATAAGAAGTCGGCTAGGAGATGATACATTAGATGCTTTGCTATTTCTTCGTGTACATTTACAAAACGCTTCATAATGGTTTACCGATATTATCTATACTTATTCAGACCGTTCGTTTATTCTTAAAAATGATTTTAATTTATGTTTGTTTACTTTAAATAATGATTTAGAATTTTAACATATAGTAAATCATTTCAATTACTGAATTTTTCTATTACCCAATCCCGGGATTGGTCCCGGGATCCCGGGATAGACTTTACAAAAGCCCGCAATCCCGGGATAGTAAATAATGATCGGGATTGGATTCCCTAGATGTGATGTGAACCACGAGAACGTAGCGTCCGACCTTTTTTTCCATAATTATATCTCTTATTTCTAACGAGTATATTCATTTACTGTCCTAAACCCTCCTATCAGCTGATCTGATAGGATCTGATTCAGATCACACATGTTTGTACCTAAACAAAGCTTTTTACATACATTCAAAACCCACCACCATAAAGTGTGTTCTATGAAACTCATTATTTATACATTAAAATAACATATTTCTCAAATCTTTTTTCTCATACTTAAAAGAAACATATTTTCCAAGAACATAACAAATAAAAGTTAGACAGATTAAAAGAAATGTGTTAATTATTCACATTTTTGTCACAACGCTATGCCATTTCCCATACAAAATGTATGTGTAGACCCGGGTATGCTGCTGTTGACGTAGGGGAGACCGGGGCAAATCGGCCACTGGGGTAAATCGGCCACGTGAAGTTTTACCAAGTGGAAGTTAAAATAAAAACTCGTGTTAGCTTTTGTAAACGTCTCTCTATGTGTCTACAGTACCAACGGAATTTGATAGCATTTGAGATTATGTTGCACTTTGTAGAAGGCAAAATACGTTTTCGGCAGTGATAAAAAAGTTTCGTGACTTGTGGAAAAGTTGCCTTTATTCTGTAATATTGGTATTCTGAAGTTTAAGGTGAATATGTACTGATTAAAATAGCGGAACCGATTACGATTCCGATGATAGTTTGAGTTATTTTGGAAAATCTCTTTGTGTTTAAGTGATTGAAGTTAGAGTTTACGTCTGGGGCAAAACGGCCACGTAACACCCGGGGCAAATCAGCCACTCACTGATGATGCCGAACCATAGTAAATAAGTAGTTTTATTAACTTTTGTGGTAAAAATATTCTTCGATGCAGCCCCGTCAGTGGATCCGACGCTCAACAATGGAAAACAGTTGACGGTTTCGAGACGGGGAAAGGATTTGTGTGGCCTGGAGGGAAGCACGGCTACGCAGTGCAGTTCGATCTTTGGAAAAAGAAAGTTACATATATCCATGCGTTTAAATATTGATTCAAGCGATTGTAGCTTGAATAGTTACGAGGAGAAATAAATATCGTCTACATTTTTCAACAACATGGTCCGTAATTACAATCGCAAGAAACCTCCAATCGTCGTCCAAGAAAAGCTGTTACGACCACCAATGTGGAATTGGAATCTCAGCCTTTGACGAAGACAGGGTGTTCAATTGGACGTACGTTGCGTAAACGCAGGTGCCAAAAGAAGCAACTGGAGAAACTAAACCTCGGAAACTGAAGATGACTGAAAAATTTAAAAATATTTAAACCGCAATATGTGTGCGTTAAAAACGTGAAATTCTCAACTTTTCAAACAGTTTTTTGACTCTATTGTAATTTGTAATTGAGAAATAAACGACTCATTTTCATTTATGACTAAAAATGCATCAACATCCAGCCCGAATAGAAGGGGTCCGTTTTGCCCCGAAGGAGTGGCCGATTTACCCCGGCATTTTTCGAAACGGCGATTTTACATTATATTACAAATTCTCTGGAATGACTTTAGAAAAGGGGATTAATGAAAATTTGTTGTAGCAATTATGTACTATAGGGATTACTCTTTCGGATAGTATAATTCACATAATTGAAAAATTAAATTTTGTTTGTTAAATTTATCATGGAAAAAAAGTGGCCGATTTGCCCCGGTCTCCCCTACGTATAATTTTTCTGCTGTTGACATAAAGGTTAATCAAAAGACAACAATCCCGCACCCAGGCCAACTGAAAATTCAAAGTTAAATTTTCGCCTATATAGTTTCGCTCCACCCTATTCTCAATTCATCATGTATTTCATTATGTTCGCGCATAATTTTGTAACACGTGGTTCGATTTGGATGATTCTTTCGTTGATATATAGAGTATGTTACTCAATTGGTACCATGATAAATGTTTTTATTATTATTATCTAGATCAGGGATGCCCAGATGGGCGGTCCGGTATTACGAGCATTTATCGCGTTTTCCAAAGCTCACGTGGAAGGGGGTGCTCGAAACCTATGACGTTGCAGGCATGTCACGGATGGAGAAAACTCTAGTACTGTGCGTGTAGGCTCATACCCACTTCTAACTATCCAATAGACTTGAAACTTTACAGACATACGTATTTTCGATGACGATACAAAATTATGAAGAAAAAAGAAACCGCCCCAGGGGTTTAAAAAATTACCTAGTCATAAATAAATATAATCCATAACCACAAATCCAAACGACTTGAAATCAGCCTATAACCACAAATCAAATCAAATTAATCGCAATGATATCAGGATGTAACGGTTACATGCTGATTTCAGGGTATGAGCCTACACGCATACTACTAGAGTTTTCTCCATCCGTGACATGCCCGCAACGTTAGGCCCGATTCACACTATTGGTCCGGTCACGGTCCGGTCTCGATCAAAATCACATCCGTGAGCGTCCACACTATCAAACCGGGTGAGTGTGAACGCTCAGGGATGTGAATTTGATCGAGACCGGACCGTGACCGGACCGATAGTGTGTTTCTAGCCTCATTGGTTTCGAGCACCCCCTTCCACGCGAGCTTTGGAAAACGTGATGAATGCTCGTAACACCGGACCGCCCATCTGGGCATCCCTGATCTAGATACTCTAGAATTAGGGTAATTCCGGGGTATTTGGCCATACTTTTTTTGTCAGGCTTTCACATAGAAAGTTTTATGAACTAAATAAAAACAATTATGACACGTGATGCTTTAATAACACAGGACCACAATTTTTTTTTCTAAAATACACAAACTCGACCATCTGCCCTATACGTATTCTGGGTCGCTGAATTCGAATCCGTTGCCCGTTTTGGCGCATTACGTCTAGTTTTTCAGTAAATTGCAAAAACTGTTGTAAACCAGTAAAATGCCATACAAACACAACATCTCCTATTTCCATAAACTTATAACGTCAAA
The DNA here is from genome assembly GCA_929113495.1 of Andrena minutula. Classification (NCBI taxonomy): domain Eukaryota; kingdom Metazoa; phylum Arthropoda; class Insecta; order Hymenoptera; family Andrenidae; genus Andrena; species Andrena minutula. The sequence continues at coordinate 30,724,336 of OV815995.1, read as the reverse complement.
CTCTCTAATCTACTAATCCCAAGACCACGAAACATCTAATCCTATATTTTGTTAACCCTCTAAACCCTAAAACCGTATTTACACATATCCCCACAACCCACTGCGGGGCGTTTATATTTCAAACGCTGAAATAAATATTTTCAAATTTGCTTAATTTTCAAACTCGCATAACTTCGCTAAAATTCATCCAACGTTGATGAAACAAAGATCATTTTAAAGTTTGAACTTTCTACTTTTCGATGGTTTGAACCGCTTTTATCGAAATGGGTATCCAGGGGTAAAATCTACCCTTAAGGGGTTATACCTAGTCAGGAGGTCGAAAAGAAGCGAATGTTTGCGAATTTTTTTTTGAAAAAGTGGAAGCATATATTTTCACAGAACTTTTTGCACTTTAAAGAGTAACATTCAAAGGACATTTGGTAATTTTTTGTAGAAAAATATTTAACGTTTATAATAAAAATACAACGACATCCAAGAAGCCTTTTTAAAAACGGTGAGCACGATATCTCAAAAACTACTGCACTAATGTTTCTCATACTTTGTGGGATTATTTTTTTATATCAAAATCTATCGACTATCGTTCGCATTTTTTTTTAATGTATATTTTCGATTTTATCAACGAAAAATGTCCGTTTTTTGCGCGAAAATCATGTCCTTCAAACTTTAAATAGCCGCCATTTTAATTGAAATTAATATTTCGAAAATCCCCCGACGTCAGTCGAAAGATACATTAATATACTAACGAAATCTTTTTTGTTTTTTTTATTTGAGATAATCTGATTCCGAATTGCGGTGCTCACTGCAAAACAACTTTTTATAAAAAGCTTCTTGGATATCGATTGTAATTTTATTATAAACGTAAATATTTTTTACGCAAAAATTACCAAATCTTCTTTAGATGTTGCTCTTTTAAGTGCAAAAAGTTCTGTAAAAATAGATTCTTCAGTTTTTCCAAAAAAATTCACAAAATTTTTATTCGCCTCTTTTCGGCCTCCTGACTAGGTATAACTCCTTAAGGGAGTGTCCTGCTTTACAAGGTCCAAAAAAAATGATTTTCTTCGCGATTTTTTATGAAAGGGAAAGGAACAATTGATCTTCGTAAACTTTTAGGTATAGTTAAACATATATTCGATGAGTACAAAAAAAAAATTTTCTCATAAAATTATAAAATATGGCAGATTCATCAGCCGATTCTCGGAGCGCTGTGCCACTGCAGTCTCCAATTGGCGGGAAGGATTCTGGTTGTAATTCTTGTCTGAAATGAAAAAATCAAAATTGTTTTTAATGCTCATATATTTTTCTTCTGGGTGAACTAAGAAAAAGCAGAAACAAGCGCGAAATCATAAATTTTTTTAATTTGATAAGAAGAATGTCTATTTTTAAAAAAAAACATTTGACTTTAACGTGCTATAAAAATTATTTAAAAGAATTTTTTAACGATCTTTTTAGTTCACATAGAAAAGAATTTAATACTGAAGAGCATAAGCTTTGATTTAATTCAATAGGCCGCATAGTTTTTTGCTATCACGCCCGCCAATTTTAAAGAATCGTAAAAATTAATGTTTTCGGTAGGAGAAAGTATTAATTATTGGTTATTTACACCAGTGATCTGCTAATCAGTTATTCCTGCCCCATATAATAGCCTTTCCGCCTGTTCAAAAAACTCATTTTGTAGCATTTGCTCAATCCTACGAGCCGTACGAGCCTCCTTGCTGCTGTATGTTTGGCGCTTGTCTTCCCGCCCGAGTTGCTGCGCATCAGTGGTATCGGCGAACGTTTTGCACTTACCGAACTCGATCGCGTTATTTATTTGTTTTGAATTTCTGGAATATTCGGATTCTCGAAGTGTCAATAAACAAGAATCGGTCCTGCTTGCGCGCGAATCTTCCAGTAGCACCGGTGCAGCGATTGACGGTGGTGAGAGTTTCTCGCGCGTTCGCGAATCTTTCGTTCGCGGTCGATCGCTACAATTCTCTACGTTCAACTTATAAAATCTCTAACTCACTCTGCTCTAAGACTATTCTGTACTATTACATTACACAATTCTACCGTTTCGATTGTCTTTAAAAAGTAATGATCGACGAATGGGGACGCGTCAAAGGGTGAAGCACGCGCCCGTGTTCGGCCGAGCGCTCGCACATATGCTCGCCGCTTACCTGCTCTGGGTTCTGTATCTTTAAAAATTCTTCGAATTGGCCGCTATAACTTTGTAAATACATTCTTGGATAATTTATCTATCGATTTAGATAATAAAAAAAAAATCGATTTTTTGGACCTTATAAAGCAGGACACTCCCTTAAAGAGAAGTGTGTCATACTGCAAATATTTCTTCATGTTTGTCAAGTGCTACGGAGTAGGGGAAAGGTGGGATAGTTGATCATCGGGGATACATGATCACATCAGTTTTTTAATTAATATATTGGCAATTTGGGCCTGCTGCGACGTTATAGTGGTAATGTTTGCATTATCGCAACACGTCATATTGCAGTTTTCTTTCGGGAGCATAGAATAGAGCAGTTAGAAGCTTCGATCTTATTTGCAGCCAAAAAGTAAATATTTCTGTCACCTAGTTCTTCCTCCTTTTCGACTGAATGTTGCATTTTCAACGATTTAAAATATATTAAGTAAAAACAGCCATATCTGGCCTATTAAAGCTATTTATTGATTGATCTAAATATTGAAGGTAAGTTTAGTTTTTCACCTTTTTCAAATCGAGTTCATTCAGGGATACTTGATCAGTATGTGAGGTGGGATACTTGAAAAGGTGAAAAAACTCCAGAAAAAACCATAGAACGGCTAATAAAGCAGAAAAATACAGCAAAAACAGTGAGAAGGGAAATCTTTTCTTCATCATCATCTGAATCAGATGATATCTAAAGAAATGTCTTTTAAGAATGCATTTATGTTGTTCCTTCAAGTTAGTTATAGTTTACTTTTCATTTATGATATTTGCTTTATTTCATGTTATTGACTAAGATAATAAGTATTTTTTAGAAAATTAATGTGTTATTTACTCTTAAAGTTTACTGATCAAGCCTCCCTAACCTTTTGATCAAGTCCCCCCTTTAGTGGGGGATACTTGTGCATAACGTCATTGCTGGAAAATGTTTAAATTCAGTCATTAAAATTAGTTTTCAACTCTCAAATTTGTACAAGTATATTAAGAATACTCTAAGTATCACAACTTAAGTAATTAAATACAGTTACTCACAAAATTGAGCGTACACCTAGTTTGGTAATGAAAATTGAAAGAAAAAATGAATACAAACACATATGCAAAAATGAAAACACAATATATATTTTATTCGTATATTTTACTAAATAATTCGTAAAAACATTTTTAAATAAAATGGACTATTGGTCTATATTTAACAGAAATTGTAAAAGTACAGGTATTTTAGTGACACAAAATTGAGCGTACACGTAGGAATTTTCATATTACGTAGGTCTGTATTAGTTAAATGTTGGTACTATTCAAGAGGATGTCCCGCGAAATGTCTTTCAAAGTTCGGTTGCTCAGGAAGCAGAAACAAAAATCTCTGTTATCCGTAGATTAACGATTATAGTAGTAACATTGCTAATAGGACTTCCGTTTCCGGTCGCGAGCGTGGCAGCGCTGTGTGAGAGTGAGCGGGTGATTGTGAGACGGAAAGGCGAGTGAGGTGGTGAGGAAGGGCTGGAGAGTGGATGTGAGAGAGAGTTGGGGTAGTGAGGAAGAGGCGAGGGATATAAGGATAGGGCGGGCTGTAGGGTGGGCTGGAGATACAGCAGAGATAGGGGGAGGTTTAGAGGTTAGGTGTGCCGGTAGGTGAAAGAAGGCGGGAAGGAAAGCAAAGAGCGGTAAGAGGTAAGTGGCGACACAGTGCGGGAGAGGAGAAAAATAAAACAGAAGACCGAAAAGGCGGGAAATTCAAGTGGGGGATAAGGTGCGAGGTAGGAAGGAAAAGAAGGTGAGAGGAGAGAGAAGTAAACAAAGAGGGTGAAAAGGGGTAATAGGCCAGGGGAAGGGAGTGAACAGGTACAGGAAGGATGGAGGAGAGAAAGGAGGGTGAGAAAGGGAAGGGGGGGTTACGAGGTGAGGATAAAAAGAGGAGGGACAGCACAAGTAGTGTAGGGAGCAGTGTGGGGAGTTTAGAAAACTATTATGGAAAAAAGAGGGAGAGAGAGAAGGGGATAGAGGATGGTATGGAGGGGAAGGGAGGGTTTAAGAGGAGCGGGAAGGCAAGGAGGTCGCCGGAGAAAGGCGAAAAGCGGGTGGGGAAAGAATGAGAGGAGGGGGGGAAGGAATAGTAGGGATGATGAGAGAAATGATGCTAGAGATCAGGAGAATGAGGGAGGATATGGAAAGGGACAGAGAGGAAAGGAAGGAGCTTAGGGAGGAAATAAGAAAGGATAGGCAGGAAATGGAAATGGAGAGGGAGGAGAGAAGGAGGGAGGAAGAGGGGAGAGGAGAGAGGAGGAGGTGGGAGGAGGAGATGAGGGAGGAGAGGGGAAGGAGGGAAGGTTTGGTAGAAATGTTGGGAAAGATGTAAAAGAGAGAGAAAAGGATGGATGAGGTGATAGAGAAGGTGGAGAGATGGGAAAAGGAACGGAAGGGGGAGGGGGGTATAGAGGTATCTGGGAATGAGGGGGAGTGGAGAATGAGAGTGAGAAAGATAGAGGTGATACAGGACAAGAAGGAAAGAGAGAGGAGAAGAAATAACGTGATGGTAAGGGGGCTGGGGGGGGGGAAGGAAGTGAGGTGAAGGTGGAAGTGGGAGGCTTTGGGAAAGGATGGGGCTGGGGGTGGAGGGAATACAGGAGGTGAAGAGAGTAGGTAAGACAGGAAGGGAAGGAGGGGCAATGGCGCTAGTAAGTCTGAAAGGAAGAGAAGAAAAGAGGAAAGCAATGGAGGCGAAAAGCAAATTAAGAGGAAGAAGAGAAAGGGTGGAGGACGACCTCACAGAGGAGGAAAGGAGGGCGAGTTGGAAGATTGAGAGGGAGGCTCAAAGGGAGAGAGAGAAGGGTAGGAGAGTGCAAGTGGGATATATGAAGATGTGGGTGGATGGGAAGGTAAGGAGGTGGGACGAAATCAGGGAGAAATGGTATGAGGACCAGGGAAACGAGTGAAGTGGGAAGGGGGAGGGGAGGTGGGAAAGGAGGTGAAAAAGAAAAGGGGGAAAGAAAAGGGGGGGATTTGTAAGGGGGCCTTCTGGAATGTGGCGGGAGTGAGGATGAAGAATGAAGATTTTTGGAGGGGATTGATGGAATGGGACGTTATGATTTTAAGTGAGACCTGGGTCGAAGAGAAAGATTGGGAGCAAGTGGAAAGAAGGCTGCCCAGGGGATATGTATGGGAGAAACAATGGGCCAGGAGGGAAAACAAGAGGGGGAGAGCGATAGGGGGTATGTTAATGGGTGTGAGAAAGGGGCTGGAATTGGGTGAAGGGGGAGGAGGAGGGAGGGAGGGGATAATGGCTAAGAAGGTGAAAATAGGGGGGGGGAGCTGGTTACCGGAGACCGGAAGGAGAAATTAGAGGAGCTAGGAGAATGGATGGAGGAGAGGGAAGGGGGGTGAGGGTAGTTATAGGGGGGGATTTTAACGTGCGTACGGGGGAGGAAGGGGGAGAAGCATGGGGAGGGGAGGAGGAGGAGGAGAAGGGGGAGGGAAGTAGGAGATCTAAGGATAAGGAGGTAAATGGGGAAGGGAGGACATTGTGCAGGCACCTAGGGGAAATGGGCTGGGGAATAATGAATGGGAATATAGAGGGGGATGAGGAGGGGGAAGGGACCTTCACAGGGGGCGCGGGAACACGGTAATAGATTATGTGATAGGAAATGAGGCTACAAGGGAAAAGGTGGAGAGGATGGAGGTAGGCGATAGGACAGAATCGGACCAGCATCCGGTGGTGGTGTGGCTGAGAGGGGAGGGGTGGGAGGAGGGGGAGGGGGGGGGAAAGAGAGGAGAAAAGGGAGGGGGCAGAGGAAATTGGACGGAAGAAGGAAGGATGGAATTTATGAGGAAGTTCGGAAAAAGGGGCGAAGGGGAGAGAGAAGTGGAGGAGGAATGGAGTGAGCTGCGGGAAAGGATAAAAGGAGCAATGGCTCAGATGGGTAAAGAGGGGAAGAAGGAAAATGGGGAGGGTGGTGGGATTCGGAGTGTAGAGAGGGGAAAAGGAAGGTGAGGAGAGAACTGAGAAAATGGAGGAGGGAAGGAGGGGATGGGAGAAAATACAAGGAGTTGAAGAGGGAGTATGGGAGGTTGTGCGAGGAAAAAAGGAGCAAGGAGGTGGAGAGGTGGATGAAGGAGGTGGAAGGGGCGAGAACGGACGGGGAGGTTTGGAAGGTGGTTAATAGGGGAAGGAAAAGGAAAGGAAGGGTAAATGAAGGGATAGCAATGGGAGATTGGGACGAATATTTTAGAGGTTTGCTAGGGGGAGTGGAATGGAGAGTGAGAAGGGGTGGAGAGAAGAGGAGGTGGGAGGATGGAGTGGCAGAGATAGCAAGGGAAGAGATAGGAAAGGTGATAAGGAATTTAAAGGACGGGAAGGCGGGAGGAGGGGACGGGATCCCGAACGAGGTGTGGAAGTACGGAGGGGTAGAAGTGGAGGAATGGCTCTGGGGGATGTGCAATAGGGTGTGGAGGGGGGAAGGGTGGTCGGAAGGATGGAAGGAGGGAGTGGTAGTCCCGGTGATAAAAAAGGGGGGAGGCGGAAAGGTGGAGGACTATAGAGGAATAACCCTAACACAGACGGCATACAAGGTGTATGCGTCTGTGTTAGCGGAAAGGCTGAAGTTGGAGGTAGTTTAGGGTTTAGGCGGGTGGTGGGGTGTATTGATAATGTATATGTTTTAAATTACCTGATTAACAGGCAGGTGGGAAGAAAGGGGAAAAATATGGTAGTGTTATTTATAGATATGAAGGCCGCGTTGGACTCGGTGGACAGGGAGGTATTAGTGGGGGCAATGAGGGGGAGGGGAGTGAGAGAACAGCTAGTGGTGAGGTGTGAGGAGGTATTAAGGGAAACGATATGTAGGGTGCGGGTGGCGGGACAGGAGGGAGAGAGGTTTTGGACTGCGAGAGGGGTGAGCCAAGGGTGCCCGCTGAGCCCGAGCCTGTTTACAATTTTAATCGCGGACCTAGATGAGGAATTGGAAAAGGGAAGATGGGGAAGGGTAAAATTGGGGGAGGGAAAAGTGTACGCATTAGCGTACGCGGATGACGTGGCGGTGATAGCTGAGGACGAGGAAGGAATGAAAGGATTGATGGGGAAGTTGTAAACATACGTGGATGGGAAGGGGTTACAAGTAAATGTGGGAAAAACAAAGGTCATGAGGTGCAGGAGGGGGGAGGGAGGTGGAAGAAGGTGACTTGGACGTGTAAGGGTGAGGAGCTGGAAGAGGTGAGGAGTTTTAGGTACCTGGGGTACACGTTGATGGGGAATGGGGGGCAAGAGGGACACGTGGGGGAAAGAGTAAAGAAGGGGGCCGCGGTGATGGGAAAGGTATGGGGGATTGGAAAGAGGCTGTTTGAAAAAGATTGGGAAAAAAGATTATGGCTGTTCGACAGATTAGTATGGCCGGTGGTGGGGTACGAGGCGGAGGTGTGGGGATGGAGGGAAAGGGAAAAAATAGAGAGGATGCAGGAAATGTTCCTGAAGTGGGTGTTGGGGGTAGAAAGGAGTACACCGGGGTATCTGGTGAGGGAGAAGACGCAGAGGGGAATGATGAAGGGCAGGGCGGGGATGAGGGCGTGGGCTTTCGAGAGGAAGTTGGAGGAGGGACAGGGGGGGGAGCTAGCAAGGAGGTGCTGGGAGGAGGTGAAGGGGGGGATCAGGAGGGGATAGGTGCTAGAGGGGTGGGAAACGGAAAGGAAGGAGTTTTTTGAGGGGAGGGGACGGACGCTGGAGGAGATAGAGAGGATGAGGGAGGATGGGGGATTAAGAGGAGAGGAATTGGTGAGCAGGGAATGGAAAGTACAGAAGGAGGAGAGGTGGAAAAGGATAGGGAGCGCCAGATACAACATATGGTACGGAAGAGTGAAGGGAGAAGGGCTACCGGGGTATTTAAAGAAGGGGTGGGGGAAAAGTAGGTGGAAAAGAGTGGCTAGGTTCAGGCTGGGTAGTGAAATGAGGGGGGGCAGATACTGGGAGGAGGGAGAGAAGAGGAGATGTAGGGTTTGTGGGAGGGGGGAGGAGACGTGGGAGCATGTGTGGGAGGAGTGCATGGGGTGGAGAAGTGGGGGGAAGAAAAAGGGTGGCAGGAGATGGCAGGGGAAGTACTAGGAGATGAAGGAGAGGGAGAGAAGTGTATGAGGAAGTTGGAAGAAAGGAGACGAGTGTGTGGGGGAACGGGGGTGTGAATGAGGGATTGGAGTGGACGGAGAATCGAGCGGAAGCGGAGGTCCGGGGAGGGAGCGTGCGAGCGGGCGAGCGAGGTGTATAGGTGCAAATGGTACCGGAAGTATCGAATACATAGATGGCATAATGGACAAAATTAAATACTTAAATATCTTAAAAAAGAATCTAAAAGATTCAGCAGAAAAATTGAAAATGCCGCGGGTGTATTACTTTCTACAAGATAATGACCCAAAGCATTCAACATAGATAGTTCAATTATGTTTGCTGTATAATATCCCAAACATGCTAAAAACACCTCCCCGGTCACCTGATCTCAATCCCATCGAGAATTTCTGGGAAGAAATAAAATCCAGGATAGCAAATAACAATTATACGAATATAGAAGATTTCAAACGAAAGTTGAGAGAAGAATGGGAAAACATTCCTTCTTTAATAGAACACTTAATTTATTCTATGTCACGTCGCTTACAAGCTGTAAATTGATGCCAGGGGATATGCGACGAAGTATTAATAAAAGAAACGATATAGTATAAGTTTGTAAATAGTATTTTAACAAGGTGTACGCTCAATTTTGTGTCACTAAAATACCTATACTTTTACATTCTGTTAAATATACACCAATAGTCCATTTTATATAGAATTTCATTTACGTATTATTTGGCAAAATATAGGAATAAAATATATATTGTATTTTCATTTTTGAATATGTGTGTTTGTATTCATTTTTTCCGCCAATTTTCGTTACTGACCTAGGTGTACGCTTAATTTTGTGAGTAACTGTATCAACAAAGCGAACCATTATTATTATTTTAGTAAAATAGCAAAACTGTAATCAACTATCCCACCTTTCCCCCACAGACGATATTTTTTGCAGTTTCTATATATTCTGTCGGAAAGTGTGATCCTTTGTCTTTAGGATAAGCTAAACTTCATCGGAAAAGGATGGGTATTAAGAAAGATACAGCCATTTAAAGAAAAGAACAAAACGAACAAACTTCTTTCTGGGAAAACAACTTTTTTGCAAGTAGAATTCAACGTATTAAAGTTTTTACATAGGAAAAAGAAGATAACTTCTTGTAACTTTTTGGTTGACCGGATAACACGCCCTAAAGACGTTCTACGATTTTTAGGTCGTATGATTTTAGCAGATTTTCTTTAAATGGCTTTATCTTTCTTAAAAACCACCCTTTTTCGATGAGGTTTAGCTTATCCTAAAGACAAAGGATCACACTTTCCGACAGAATACATAGAAACAGCAAAAAATATTGTCTGTACTCCGTAGCACTTGACAAACATGAAGAAATTTTTACAGTTTGGCATACTTCTCTTTAAGGGCGGATTTTACCCCCTGGATACCCATTTCGATAAAAGCAGTTTAAACCATCGAAAAGTAGAAAGTTCAAACTTTAAAATGATCTTCGTTTCATCAATGTTGGAAGAATTTTAGCGAAGTTATGCAAGTTTGAAGAATGAGAAAATTTGGAAATATTTAGTTTAGCGTTTGAGATATAAACGCCCCGTAGTGGGTGAGTGGGGATATGTGTAAATACGGTTTTTGGTTTAGAGGGTTAACGAAATATAGGATTAGATATTTTGTGGTCTTGGGATTAGTAGATTAGAGAGTTTGACGTCATAAGTGTGTGGAAATAGGATATGTTGTGTTTATATGGCATTTTACTGGTTTACAACAGTTTTTTGCTGTTTACTGAAAAACTAGACGTGATTGACCAAAACGGGCAACGGATTCGAATGCAGCGACCCAAAATACGTATAGGACAGGTGGTCGAGTTTGTCTATTTTAGAACAAAAATTGTGGTTCTGTGTAATCTGCCTTTACAAGTAGCTACAAAAGTTAAACAAAAATGAAGACAAAATCATCGAAAATTTAAATTTTAAAAAATCTTCGGTGTGCCATCGTTCCCTGAGTGTCCGTGTTTGATTGTGAGATTGTTAATGATTGGAGATGAGTGGATTCTACATGTTGAATGAGTTGGACACTTGTTGCGGTGAAAACACTTTGTCACTAATTTATTAAAAAGGACTCGAAGAGTCGATGACTATGATTGTGAGTGTACACCTGAGTTGACTGATTGTGAGTACAAGGATATTATTGATCCACAGCACTGCGATGAATGATTGGAATATGATTCAAACCACGAGGTGGTCCACCACGTGGCGTCCACTACAATTGTATTAATTGAGGACTGTGAGTGTTCAATTATGAGTGTGAGTGTTCAGTGAATGAGTTTGAATGTAACGCGATTGAATTAGCACAGAATGAGTACACTGATTGCACAAGGACGAAAATAATACGCGACGCGTACAAGAGGCTTCGTTAGCAACGAGGTTCACACAAGCGAGTGAGAATATGGCCGACTTCCGCTCGCGTTTCTTCTCGGTTCATCGAGAGCAGCGTCGCTGCTCTCTGGTTGGCTGATAGAATTGCGTGGTGAGCGGTGATTGGCTGAGCGTTAGATGGTGAGTATCGATCGATCGATTGATCATCGATCGTCGATCAGCCGCTCGTTCCGCTGCCCGATAAGTGCTGCCGTGAGAGTGAGTCTGGCGGCGTGAGGAACTATTCCATTCCCAAACAGTCCGACAGAGATGGGCAAAGTTAGTGTAGTCTTTTTCTACCTTTTCCTTTCCTGCTCTTTTTATTGTTCACTAGCTTACATCCCCTGACGTTACCCGGGTAAAACTTTGATCCCACAAAATTACCTTTCTTTAAAAAAGGTACAAAAAAGAGCGACAAGTGTATAATCCCATAAAAAAATCACATTTAAAAATGTTGTCGTAAATTAATACCCATTAAAAAGAATCACATTTTAAAACATTATCGTGAATTAATATACATTTATTAATGTGCTATACTTAATTTTACAAAAGTAATGATATACAAAAGTTCCACCAATTACCACAATGGCTATAGTGGCCAATTAGCTACAAAGAAAAATCATTATGGTACAAACAAAAAAATGTATTAAATAATATTAATCAGATATATTTTTATACAAATAAATATGTTAATACGAATAAATATTTTATTCAATTCAAAATACTTGGCGCTGCAAAACCAAAACAATGTTACTTAATTGTCTTAGTTAATTAATAAAACAAGACAAGACACCACTGAGACAAGAAAGAAAGAAAAAGATTTTAAAGCAATTTATACATATTTATTGAGTTTAGCAACACCAATTCGGAGAGCAGCACCAAGTATTTTGAATTGAATAAAATATTTATTCGTATTAAAATATTTATTTGTATAAAAATATATCTGATTAATATTATTTAATACATGTTTTTCTTTGTACCATAGTGATTTTTTCCTTGTATAAAAAGCCATTGTGATAATGTAACGTCCTGGGTGGCGGGACTTGATCGTAACATATATGGGGTAGGGAGGTTGCTCGAAGACTCTGCTTCGTAGGAAGACCTGCTTCACTATGAAGGCTATGCTTCGCGCTCGAAGGGTGGGGTAGGTGAGGTCGAATACTGTGCTTCGTAGGAAGACCAGCTTCTCTATGAAGGCTATGCTTCGTGCTCGAGGGGTGGCGTAGGTGAGGTCGAAGACTGTGCTTCTTAGGAAGACCAGCTTCTCTATGAAGGCTATGCTTCGCGCTCGTGGGGTGGCGTAGGTAAGGTCGAAGTCTGTGCTTGTTAGGAAGACCAGCTTCTCTATGAAGGCCATGCTTCGCAACTTGTGACGATCAGGGAAGGCTGTATGGTGATCGTACACCCGAGTGACACCCGTTAGATTATTCGCGAAGGCAAAGAGTTGTAGCAAGAATTTAAACGTTTCGATTAACAGAACCCCTATTTATTGGTAAGCGAGTAGGTAAGCAATGCGCTTCTGACGGTATAGCAGTTTACAATAATGCATGGACATTGAGCATTGGCACAAACATTTATATAATGGTGATTAATAATATAATATAAACATGAGAAGAATTAGTAACGCTAATAATGTTTTAGTATAAGTAATAAAATCAAGCAATGATCTAATTAAGCGATAAGCATAAGCAATTGAAATAGTATAAAGCAAGATAGAAAGCAATGCAGTTAACGATGTACATATAAAGCAATAAGCAGAATCAAAACCAAATAATGTAAAGTAATAAGCGCAATGATACAAAGCAATATAAAGAACTAAATAATATCGTTGCATATGAGCAGAAGGAAATAGAATAGTGAATAATAAAGGCTTACAGAGATATAGAAGAGGAGAAATCCTTGTAACACTTCACGAGCTTTTAACTTTATAAAAGAAATACTGGTGCGGTGTGTCGCGGATGTTGCCGAACTAACTGCTAGATCGTAACTAACTGATGCGCGGTCCATGTGGCGCTTGTATTTATACAAAACAATGGAATGTTTGGTATGCGAGGAATTTGTGGTATGCGAGGAATTTGTGGTATGCGTGATGAGTCATCTTTAAAATATGTGTTATGTAATCGACGCGTGCCGATGACTCACGCGCAAGGTATGCGTGGAATTGCGGATTTCGGCGGTTCTTTCGGGGCTTTAGAAATGGGTATTCCACCCGTTGGATGGATTTAGAGGATTTTTGATTGGGGTTTTAAGGTGGAGGCTTGAGTACGTTTGTAGAAGGGGGGGGGGGGGGGGGTACATGGTCTCGAGATGAGCGAGCTTTGGCGAGGGACTTGTATGAGATTTGAACGGGGAAGAGTTCGCGCCTCGAAGGCCGAAGAGGGGAAGGGGATTCGAAATTTGGGCGTCTGGAGATGGGGACCGCTAAGGTACATCGTCCAAAGTAGTAATACTATGACAGTTCTAACGCAAATTTGAGTTTGAAGGCCATTTCCCCCTCCCCTCCCCCTGACCTTGAAACTCAAATTTGAGTTTCAAAGTCGGCGGAAAAAAACTCTCCGCGGGCGGCGCGTGACCGGGCGGCGCGTGACCGGGCGGCGCGTGGCCGGGGCGGCGGCGGATGACGTCATCGAGATCGGGCGGCAGCGGATGACATCATCGAGATGGTGGAATGGTGGGGGGGTTATAGCGCGAGGACCGATATCAAATCAATCGATAACCGAAACGATACCGAAACCGCCGCATCGAGGAGGAGAGCCTGTGACTTTCGGTAAAGAAGGAAATATTAATTTAAGATATTAATATAAATGAAAAAACAGAATCTATGCGACGGGGCTCGAACCCAAGACCTCCGCGGTACGAGTCAGCCGCCTAACCAACTCCCCCAACGTCGGCTCTCTAACATCAGTCTTTAATGAATGGTACATATACTAAGCATCGTCAAGCCACAGACCAGGTATAGAATAGACCTCTCATCCTTTTGTCTTCAGTGTCACAGGTCTGAAGTACCGATATTCTGAAATAACCACTGGTTTTCGAGCGCCCTCTCGAATTTTCGAGCGGTGGGTGCCGGAAACATAATGTGTTTCTAGTATTGACACAGGTAAAGCTGCCGGTACCGCCGAGGAAACTATAGAAGCCATGTTATACAGGGTGTCCCACTAAATCGGTTCACTTCAAATATCTATTATTTCAAGTTATTACTTAAGCGAAACACGGTGAAACTAGTTTCTTTACAGACATAGATTAGATGTGGAGGTCAATTTTAGTTTTTCAAATGGACTGTCAAATTCAATAGAATAGCGAATTCTGAGTATGAAAGTACTAAATTTCGTGCATTAATCCTAAAACTTATTGTTTCTGAGATATTCAACATTCTCCATCCTATGACTTTGATTAAGAAATTTGAAGCTATGCTCAGTTCATTTCGGATAGCCGGCCGTTGAATGCGAAAATAATAAAATAAAACAATAAATACGAACGCCAAAGTGCGCTTTTTGACTCTTGAAAGTACATATACACATGCCATGTGACGCGTGTGTAATAAACCAAATGAACGACACTTAATATAAATTCAAACATATTGATATATTTATTAAAACATGATACAGAAATTAAACAAATAATTAAATTTATGACGCAGCAGAATATAATGAATATTCCAACCAGTTGAAACAATTTTTTAGAAGTATGTGAAGCATTTGGAGAGTACATATTATATCGAACTTGATGCGACTTTGTTTTTCAGCTACCTGTCTTGCTTCTTTTAAGTATTTCACAGCTTCAAGGTGAAGGGCGACAGCAAGTCATAGTTGTGTAAGTGGTAGGGATGCACCACTACAGTGGTTCGCGCTATGTCGGTGTGCCAGCCTTTCAATGGGACGATTAAAGACCATCATCGACTCGTACCAGCGCGAGTGCAGCTAGCCTAAATTTTCTCTGTCGGAGGTCCCGTCTCGAGTTCTGAGGTCTCTTCTTCGAGAAATGCCCACAATTTTCGTTTAAGCTGGTAAACTCTGTAAAATGGATTAACGAAGAGCAAAGTACCTTTTGTTCCCTTTCATGAATGCAGATTTCGTTACTCTTTTATCCAATAATGTAATACGTGTTATTTATGATGTAAGATTACGGGTTGAGGACTCCGTAATGAGCATCGTGACGGGCCGAAAAAAGATAGGCTCAGTCGGGAATCGGATTAACCGTTCTTTTAATAATCTTTGATTTCTGGGAAACTATAATATAATGTAAAATATAATATAAATATAATATTAACCCTCCGTATCCTGAGCCTGTGTCTTTTTAGACCCATCATTTCAGAGCTCACGCACACAGTGACAGAGCGGTTAATATTATTCGAGCTTGAGCGACCATCCCTACCTGAGTTATACTGTATCGGTGAAGGTCTCGAGCGACCGTGGATTTTTTATTAATGAACTATCGGCGTGGGTCCGTCAAGTCCCAGGCACACGACTCGACGTCCCGTACTCGGAGGGATAAATATATATACTGTATATACAGAAATCAAAGATTATTAAAAGCATATCCGCATTTCGCTTATGTTTTCCCTAATTATATAGGGTAACACGCATAAGTTTTAATATCTTAATATATCGAGAATTACGCACAGGATCAATTTTAATCGTTCTGGTCTCGAGTTCCATACATCTCATGCTTTTAAATAGATATGTATTGATACAGGCTCGCACTCATCTCTCCTCGTATTTGAAGCAGGGGTGGAACCAATTATTTTCTTAATCCACGTTAGAAAACAAGCAACTTTTGTTGGAAGCATTTTTTCTTAAAACCATTCCAAACTATTTCTCGATGTCTAGATGCTAGAAGACAGGCAAAAGGTCAGAAGCTATAATGGTTCCAAAATGAGAAGCAAAAATCACATTTAGTATCTTCACCTGCAGGGGTATCGTTTACACCGCTTGGGTTTTCCCCAACCACTTACCCGATGTCCGTCTACCCAGGTTATTGTTGCCGCGACGCGACCCCCTCAACCAGTCTTTGCACGTTGGCTGACAACACTGACTCCTGCCACGATCGCACACCCCAAAAATCAGTCGCACGTCACTCTTTCAAAAAGTACTCGCTCCTATAGAACACACCTATCTGCTCATTCTCCACATTCATTGTACAGTGTGTAGAACAATTATTGGTCGTTGCTCTTAGGGGGTGAATCTACACCTATGAATCGGTGGACATTTGTAAAAAAAGTGTCCGCGAAATTGTTTATAAATTATAACATTGAAAATTAATGTTAAATATTTTGGTAAACTTGTCGAAAAGCTCCCTCCTCACCGATTCTAATGGCCTTCACATATGTTGTCGAAGTCATCATTCTGAACAACATTTAACCCTTTAACCTTTTTGGCGGTTGACTTTGGTTTACGAAATATTCGCAAAAAACTTTACTTAACACAAGAATTAATACCGAGTTTAACACATGTTGCACTCTGCGGTACCATGCTTTACGCGCCCCGGCCCTAATGTAGCCCCAACCGATATACCGTCAGCTATGAAACAGATTTAAATATATTATGCCGAAAGTTTTTCAAATGTTTTTTATAACATGGCAAGAAGATCATTGAAATCGGTAGGAAGGTAGCTTTCAATCTATTATGCCAAAAGTTGTTTATTAATATCTCCGAAACTGAGGCCGACCGTCAAAAAGTTTAAAAGGAAATGTTGTTCAGAATGACGACATTGACAACATATGCGAAGGTGATTGAAATCGATGAGGAGGTAACTTTTCAACAAATTTACCAATTTTCTTTTATATCAAAGTATTCTGCGTGTTGGAAAGGAAAAATGTTTGAATGAAGCTTTGATCAGTAAAAATTGTTAAAGATTTCGGAATGACTTGATTGTGTAGAATTACACAATCAATATATGTAGGCAGGGGCCCACCACTACTCTACTGCTTGATACGAAACACACCATAAGATTACCATAATTTATTAATCATTTTTTAATTAGTTATAATAGGAAGTGTTCAAAACGATAAATGAAAGTGTATGTCTGTACACAGAGTATCCCGGGTATACAGTTGAAAAAAATTGAAAAAGTTGAAAAAGTTAATATAAACCCATGTCCGCAAATAATTGATTAGTCAGCGAAGTAAACATCGTAAGCGAAGTTGTACAATGCTTCTCCGTTGTATGGGTCTGTAGAGTTGCTGATTGATAAAGATATGAAGAAATTTTTATTTGCCTTTTAAAAATGCTGCATTAATTTGACATCGGGACACCCTGTATGTAAATTCTTACGGCTATTATAACTTTCATTCCTACCGCTTATAGCGCTGCACTCTTATTTCAGGCTTAGCCGTTAACGTTGGATGCGACACGGAAATGGTAATGGGGCTCTAGAGCCCCAAAATCGAGTGACACAGAAGACAATAGGGTGGAACGTCTATTCTATACCTGGTCTGTGGTCAAGCATTCGTTTTTCATCGGATAACGTCGGGGAAGATCGGCTGTTTTTAAAACACCACCTCTTCGGATGGATTGGAAAGAGAGAGCATGCATTTTAAAGCTAAATTCTGAGGGAGGGAAAGAGACAGCACTACATGGTGGTACAATCGCATGCATTAGGAGGGAAAGAGACAGAGCATTATTTTAAAGCTAAATTCTAGGTAGGGAAAGAGACAACACTACTTAGTGGTACAATCGCATGCATTCTATAGAGAATAATTGTTTTCAAATGATTTTCAATCATGTAACTTGAGCCATGCCCTCAAGGATAAAAGTTTCGACACGCGCCGAATGTAATATAATACCTGTGGGAACGTTGAACCTTTGAATTATGCGATGTCAGCAGAAATTTCCTCGGATGATCTCGCGCACTAATTTGCCATACGTGTGAATCATAGAAAGAATTATGTTGTATCAGCAGAAATTGCGTAGAATCATGTTTGGACCAATCGGCTTTTTGCATGCAATCTTTTGGGGGGAGGAGGTACACCAAAAGAGTTAGACATACGCGTCCATCATAGAAAGAATTATGCTGTATCAGCAGAAACTGCATAGAACCATATTGGGACGAATCGGCTTTTTACATGCAATCTTTTGGGGGGAGGAGGTACACCAAAAGAGTTAGACATACGCGTCCATCATAGAAAAATTAAAAGAATATAATTTACCATTTTTTTACTACGAGCATCATCCACAATATGATTGAGAGTACAATCACATTTTATTCTAAAGCTAACAGTATTCTAAAGCGTTCCGATTTAACGTCGCAGCGTCTCGCGTGATCGTATGTAACTTGAGTCCCCTGGAGCAGCCGCGCAGGGTGACGACATTTGACAGCGCGAAGAACGTTCGAATCATAGAAAGAATTATGTGGTGTCAGCAGAAATTTTTTTCCATACCAATATGTGATGGAAATTTTTTCCCCAACACAGAGAAATAATAATTTTTTAATCATCGATATATAACGAACTATTATGTAGCAAACAGATATATTTTTTTTCCGAACCATTATGTAGCCAGCATTCTAAAGCTAACAAGTTTTTAAAACGTTCTGATTTAACGCTGCAGCGTATCGCACGATTGTGTGTAATTTGACTCCTCTGGAGCAGCCGCGCGGGATGATATCATTTGGCAGCGAGATGAAGGCACGAACAAAATATAATACTTTTTTCGGAAACGTCGAATCTCAGAATTAGGTGGCAAAGAGAGAAGGAAAATGATGGGTGAATAAAATTAAGAAATAATATAGAATAATACAAGCACAAATATAAAAATATAAAATACAATACAATACAATATGAAAAACAATATAAGTATAAAATGAAATAAAATAATAAAATAAAAGAAAATAAATTAATAAAATAAAAAAGAAAAATATAAAAACATAATATAAAAATAGAATATGAATAGAATATAAAAATAAAAAATAAAAATATAAAAATTCAATATAAAAATACATTATAAAAAGAAAAAATATAGGAATTTTTTTTCCTGGGCGGTTTCCGGGCACTCAGTCCTATGGAACCATTGTGCCCGAGCCCGTACGGGCAGTCCTAGTTGGGAGGGCTTGCCACTAGGCCGGCCTCTCGTGCGAACTCGAGAAGCCCGCTTAGGGTTGTGTCCTCCAGGTTCGACGTGCGGTGGAAGGCAGCTCCCAGCAGTAACTGCCTTTGGGCCGCCATACCCTCGCACTGCGTCATTAGGTGGAGCGGCGTTTCGTCGTCCTCCCCGCACCGCGGGCACCTAGGTCCCTCACCGATCCCTAGGCGCGCCAGGTGTTTTCTCGTGTGCCAGTGTCCTGTGACCATCCCCACGAGTAGTCGCAGCTGCGACCTATCCAGGCGGCTGAGCGCCGCCCCTATCTTCTTTGAAGGCCGCTTCAGCAGAGCCTTCGCGTGTCTCATCTGTTGGGTCCGTTCCCAGAGTTGTTCGAGTTGCTGTCTGATCCAGCGACTCGTCCACTCCTTCACAGTCCCCATGGAGACACCTACGGTGCACGACGGGTCTCGATCCAGATTACGCGCACCTTCTCGAGCCCTGACGTTTGCCCCTTCGTTTCCCTCGATTCCGGCATGCCCCGGAACCCATAGTAGACTGACGCGATTGCTGTTAGCCAATTGCGTCAGCGCGTCCACGCAGTCTAGCACCAGACTGGATCTCACCACCGTGTTGCGAAGGGATCCCAGTGCGGCCCGACTGTCGCTACAGATATAGATGTGCTTGCCCTCATAGCCCCTGTCCAGATTCAATCTGGCACAGGTCCTGATAGCCTGCACCTCCGCCTGAAAGACCGATACGTGTGGGCCCAGGGCGATGGATCTTTCCACCCTGGGCCTCTGCCCACATATCCCGGCTCCGGTTCCGGTTTTGGTTTTGGAACCATCTGTATACCAGATAAGTCCCCCCGGAGAGAGTAACTCCTTCTCGTTTTCTTCCCAATCCTTTCTGCTTGGAAAGCGAACGACGAAGTTATGTTGGAAGCGGTAGGCTGGGTCACATTGGTCTCCTCCGCAGTCCAGAGCCTCGTACGAGTCCCTTACGTGCTGCAGGATCGCCGCGTGCCCATTCCCCGTGCCTTTCCATCTTCCCGCAAAGTGTATCCTCAGGGCAGCCTTCCTAGCCCCGGCCTCCGCAGCCAAGTGCGGCGGCGGCAGGTCCAGCAAGGCCCCCATCGCCAGGGTGGGCGTGGTGGGAAACGCACCCGTTATCCCCAGCAGTGCCAGGCGATACACCTTGCCCAATGTCCTCCTGTGGGTGTCCCTCCTCATGGAGGTCCACCATACCACTGAGGCGTATATTAGTTGGGGCTCCAGGATGGCCGTATAGATCCATTTAACCACCCATGGTTTTAACCCCCATGTGCTGCCGAACATCCTTCTGCAGGCCCAGTAGGTGACAAGCGCCTTCTGGGTCTGCTTCGTGATGTGGCTTTTCCACGTGAGCTTCTTATCCAGGGTCACTCCCAGATATTTTACCTCCGAGGAGGTGTGAAGCTCCGCTCCGAATATTGAGGGGGCCTTAAACTTTAAGTTCCGCTTCCTCGTGAACAGTACCATCTCCGTCTTGGACGGATTTACCCTTAGGTTTTGGTTGTGGCACCATTCCTGAACCAGTGTGAGTGCCTTCTGCATTCTCCTGGCCATGCATGTCGGGTTCGTGCCTCTGACAGCGATCGCTATGTCGTCGGCATAGCCCTGTACTATTACGCCTTCTTTTCCGAGCCCACGCAGTAACTCGTCTACCACCAGGGTCCACAGCAGTGGGGAGAGAACTCCCCCCTGCGGGCAGCCCCTGTTGGCCCGAGCCCTTATCGTGGTCCCTTCCCAGCTGGCCGTCACGGCTCTAGTCCGCAACATGTTGCGGATCCACCTTCCGATCGACTCTTCGACCTTGAAGTTGTCTAGAGCCCTGCTTATGGCATCCAAGGATGTGTTATCGAACGCTCCTTCGATGTCTAGCAATACGCTCAGGACCGACTGTTTCCGCTCCAGGGCCCCTTCTACCATCCCTACCAGGTGGTGGAGCGCCGTCTCCACGGATCTGCCGGCCTGATACGCGTGTTGGGAGTTTTGAACTGGTCTTTCCACCAGCGCATGTTCCCTGATGTGCCTATCCACCAGTCTTTCCAGCGTCTTCAGAAGGAAGGACGTTAGGCTGATAGGCCTGAAGGATTTGGCAGAATCGTAGTCCTTCTTCCCTGGTTTGGGTATGAACACGACTCTGGCCGTTCTCCATGTTTTGGGTATATACCCAAAGGCAAGACAGGATTTGAGGATAAGGTCCAGTCGTTTTATCAGGTCCTCCCCTCCTTCCTGTAAAAGGGCGGGGAAGATCCCGTCTACTCCCGGACTCTTAAATCTCTTAAATGAGTTTATGGCCCATCTGATCCTGTCTCGGTTTACCACTCTGGAGGCCATCCCCCAGTCCTTCGGTCCGTCGCTTTGAGGTTCCAGCTCTACTGTTGGCTGCCCCTGCTGACAGAATCCCGAGCCTGGGAAGTGGACCTCTATCAGGTGTTCTAGGATTTGTTGTCGGTCCTCTAGGTACCTCCCGTCCGGGAGTCTGAGTCCGTTCAGTTTTTCCGGAGGTCCGGTTGCAAAAACCTTTCGAAGCCTAGCCACTAGTGGTAGGGCCTCGGATTCATGGCAGAATCCCCTCCAGCTTTTTCTTTTTGATGCTCTGATGAGCTTTTTGTATGATCTATGGGCTTCCTTGTAGTTTTCCCATTCGACCCTCGTGCCAAGCCTCATGGCTCTGTTTAGCAGCTTCCGGGTTCTGGTCCTGTGCCTGGTCAGCTCCTGGTTCCACCAGGGTACCCGTCTGCTGCTTTTCCTTTGTTTGGCCGGGCATGACGCCTCATACGATTGGGTGATCGCAGCCTGCAGTTTCTCAACCGCCTGCTCGATCCTCCCACCCGTTCTCGGGGGCCCGAAGTTCCCCCCGAGCCTTCCTTCTAGCTCCTCTTTGTAGAGTTGCCAGTCGGTGGCTCTGGGGTTCCTGTAGACTCCCGTGGGTTCGTGTGCCGCGTCTCCCGCCAGTTTAAATTCGATTAGCCTGTGGTCGGAGAGTGTTACCTCCTCCGCCACATGCCAATCCTTTATTGCTTGAGCCACCTTTCTGGAGCCCAGCGTGATGTCAATTACCTCCTGCCTTCTGGAGGTAACGAACGTGGGCTTGGAACCTCGATTGAGGATCTCCAGTTCCGTTGTCGAGAGGTATTCGAGTAAGCTCGTCCCTCTCTTGTTGATATCGGTGCTGCCCCATACAATGTGGTGGGCATTGACGTCGCATCCCACCACCAGTTGCAGCCCCCTATTTTTACATGCCTCCACCAGTGCTCTGAGTTCCCTCGTTGGGGGGGACTCCTCAGAGTTGTATGGTAGGTATGCTGAGCAGACCACGACCTTTTCCGTGTTCCCGCCCATTTTTGGCTCTATTAGGACAGCTGTTAGGTCCCTAGTGCAGAAATCTCCCAGCCTCAAGGCGTGCAGTCTTTTACTCGCGTAGACGCACGCTCTTGGTCCGGGGTCACCGGGCCCGTGTATTATCGTGCCCTGTCTCTCGTTCAGTCCTCCTACTCGACCCTTGATCAGCCAAGGTTCTTGTATGAGTACTATGTCTGTTTGCACCACCACTGTGCGGCGGTCAAGTAGATCCGTCGCTGCTTTGCAGTGCTGCAGATTTATCTGCGAGATGCTGATGCATCCTGCAGCCATGATGGCTGCAGTATTGCTCGCTCTCGCACGTGCTCCGGGGGAAGTAGTGTGTCCCGTGTTACGGTCCACTTCTATTTCCCCCTTCGCTTTACCGTGGCGGCCTTGCTCTCCACCCCGGCGATTTTGAGGAACTGGTCCCTCAGTGACCCCGAGTTGGTAGTCCTTTGGACTCCTCCTCGGGTCCCCGAGGGCCCAGCCCTACCCCACCCCACGGCCTTCAGGGGTCTCCCCCTTTTTCCGCGGGTGGGTACATTCACCTCCTTCGTCATGGGGAGTCGGTCCCCCCCCGTGGGTGCGCCGGAGGTCTCCCTCGCGGTCGCCCCCACCGAGGGTTCCTTCCCTCCCCCCGCTGCTCCGCTCTGGGCTTGGTCCTGAGGGGCCGGGTCGGCTCCGGTGCTGGGTATCGCCCCCGCGCCCGAGGCCTCCCCCACTCCCCCCGGCCCAATCCCTGCACTGGCCTGGGGTGCCGCTGCCGCCGCTCCCCGCGCCGCTCCCGGTTCCCCGCCACCCCCGCCGGTCCGAGCCTGGAACTCCCTAAGGAGCGCCCTGCCCAGCCCCACGTGGATGACGAAGCCCCGCTTGCTTAGCGCCTCGTGCGACTCCGCGTCCACCCGCAGGATCAAGTGCACGGATCGTTCCGCCTCCCTTCTGCCCCACACCCTCCATAGTTGGGTGCGGAGGCCCGGGTTTTGCCGGCCGATCCGTTGTATGATGACTTCCGTCTTCTCCGGAGGTCCGGGGATGACGGTCGCCATCTTTCGAAGCCTGGGTAGGTACTCTCTCTCCATTACCTGGAGAGGTGCGCCCTCCCAGGGCTTCAGGTTTGTTGCCGCTTCTTTTAGCCATTGCTTGGCTGCGGCGTCCGTGCAGGTTACCCAGAGGATGCCCTGCACGAACCTACACTCTTCGAAGCGGGGGGCCGCCATTTCCTTGGGAATGGCGTCCATCGCTTCTCCGAGCTTCCTCATCACCAGATCCCCCTGCTCCGGTGTTAGCGTGGTTTCGGGGTAGTCAGATGGCGCTATCGCCACCTTCCTACCCCCCACCAACGCTTCCTTGAAGTTGGAGGGCTCTGGGAAGATTAGCCCTTTTCTTTTTGCAGGGTGTTCGGGGGTCAAGCCATCGGTCTGTCGGGCCCTTTTCAGGCCCTTGCCCGTGGTCTCTCCTCCCTTCCCACCCTGCTTTGCGGAGGGGTCTGTTTGCCCGTCATGCGGGCCCACCTCCCCCTCCGTTGCCTTTCCGGAGGTCGGCGCTCCCGCTTGGGTCGCCTCCAAGGTGGTCCCGAGTGAAGCCAATTTGGCTTTTCGGGCCCTCCTCTTTGCCGCCCCGCTGCGGGTCGCCTTCCTCCGCTTAGTCGGAGTGTCGGGCGCTGCTTCGGCTTTGTCACCGTCGCCCGCGCCCGTCCACCGTGTGGTAGCTTCCGCCACCGAGAGCCCGGTTTTAACCGCCGCGGCTAGCGCCGCGTCAGTCTCTGCCGGTCCCTGTACGGTGACTTCCGCCGTGTGTACGGGAGATGTTCCCTCTTTCGAGGGCCCTTCTCCCGCTGGTTTTTCTTTAATTGGTTCGCTTTCCATACGATTCCCACGAGTGTGCAGGAAGTATGCGGTCCACCCCCACAGAGCCTGCTATGTGGGGGTAAGGCTAAATACAATGGGGGGTCGCCTGGTACCCCAAGGGCATCGTTCGAGGCACCGTACCCCGGTACCATTCATCCCTCGGCACGATAGCTTCCACCTTGGATTGGGGAGTTGTTCCACGACAGGGCCTTCGCTTGCCACGCGGGGTTGTTAGGCCCCGGGGTTCGCTTATAGCACCCGCTAACCGTCACGTTCCCCGACACCCCCTTTCGCTACGGCCCGGTCACCGTGTGGTGATCCAGTCCGCGGCGATCAGAGGAGCCGCTTCACGCTCTGGCCGTTCTCCTATCCGCCACCTGGAGACGCGCTCGGTTGGTGCTCAACCTAGATCGACACGGGCCGATCTAGTCCCCCGCTCCCCTTTACGGGGGTAGGGGGACCGCCGAGAAATATAGGAATAATAATAATAATAATTTAATTTAATTTATTATCCACTTTTGTGTTACAATTTAACGATCCTATACACTTTCCATTTCATTCCAGTGATTGTGTCAATGTAAGTCCTACCGTTTTAATGTATCCTGCTGAGTCACAACAATTTTTTCTATTTTACAAGTGTTTCCTGATCTATTTTATGTTGCATAATCTTCTTTTATCATTTTCCTGTTCTTCCCATCTTTTCCTTCTCCCTATTATCTCCCGTAGAATAGCCAAGTTTTTCCCTTCTCCTCTAATTACCTCTTTCCAATTCCTCCCACTCTCTCCACTTACTTCACATGCTTCAATCACATGTTTCACTGTTTCTTCCTCTTTCTTACAAAGCCTACATATCC
This sequence comes from Andrena minutula, assembly GCA_929113495.1. Taxonomy (NCBI): domain Eukaryota; kingdom Metazoa; phylum Arthropoda; class Insecta; order Hymenoptera; family Andrenidae; genus Andrena; species Andrena minutula. The sequence goes on along the minus strand of OV815995.1, from coordinate 30,699,555 downwards.
TTTCTTCGATCATTAGCCAATATTTGCATACCCATGTTTCACTCTCCTTTATGAATCTTCCTATCCTTTCTAATTCTCCTCTCCCTTTTTTCTTTTTTTTCACCCATAAGTATTTCGGCTTATTTCCTGGTTTCCTTGCCACCTCCCTGAATTCTCTTAGGAACTTTGACTCTTTTATTTTCATCTCTCTCTTTCTTGTTCTTGATTGTATTTACTTATCTGCTCTATTTTGGTCCACACATCTTCCCCATTTAATCTTCTTCTTCTTCTTTTCCATTCTTCATTTGACCATCCTCTCCATTCCAAGAATTTGATTCTTATTCTTTCCCTTTTCGTTACTTCATTTCCTCTCATTAATATTCTCCCACGTTCTTCCTATCCTTCTTCCGAGTTTATTAACCTCTCTTCACAGCTCATTTCCCTTACTCACATTTTTAATTTCTTTCTCTTCATGTTTCTTTTAACAGCCAGTATGTTGGTGTTGATCTCTCCAATTTCATTATCCACCGTATGTATTCCGCCTGCAATTTTTCTATTTCGTCATACCTTCTCCATCCCCATATCTCTGTTCCATACGCCACGGTGTTTCTAACTAGCGCATCATACAGTTTCGTTTTTCGTTCAAAGTCATCTCTGAATAATCTTTCTCCAATCCCCCACATACTTTTCCTAGTGTCATATCCGCTTTCCTAACTACCTTCTTAATATGGTCTTTATCCTTGTTGTTCTCTCTCTCTCTCTCTCTCTCTCTCTCGCTCTCTTTCCCACTGTATAACCTAAATATTCCAGTTCTCTTACTCTTTCTATTTCTTCTTCATTTCAACGAAATCTTTCCTCATTTCTTCTTCCTCCGGCTTTCCTGCATATCATTTTCTTAAACTTTTGCACATTTAACTCCAAGCATTTTTTATTTATGTATCTCTCGAATCTCTTTATCATATTCTTCAGCCCCTGTGCATTATTTACCATTAACACAACATCATCCGCGTATGAAATTGTCCAAATTTTCCTTCTACCTATTAGGACTCCTCCTTCCTGTTCTTTGCTCATTTCTTTTTTCCAGGTCTGCAAATGCGACATTGAAAAGTGTCGCGCTTAACGGGCACCCATGTCGAACACACTTTCCTGTTAAAAACTTTCCTATCAGTTCCCTCTTCACTTTTAAATTGCGTATAGTTCTGTCGTACATTTCCTATATCCTTATTCTTAGATGTTTGCCTACTCCTTCTTCTTAAAGCTTTTTCCAAATTTCTTCCCTTTCTATCTATCAAATGCTCCCTTCATATCCGTGAAAAACAGGTATAGCTTCCCTCATTTTTTTTTTTTTTTGAGGTTTCTATATCTATAGCCGTTTTAACTGCCACTATTGCGTCTACTGTTCCTCTCCTTGTCCTGAATCCCATCTGCGTATCGTTTAATATCCCATTTTTCCATTTGTTCTTCTAATCTTCTCCTTAGAATTTCCGCATATATCTTATAACTTGTATCCATCAAAGTTATGCCCCTATAGTTTTAAATCATAACCCTTTCTCCTCTTTTTGAACATCGGACTTATTATTCCTTCTTTCCATTCTTCCAGAAAGTTCCCCTTTCTTCCATGTTCTGTTTATCACATTTGTTAGATTACCTATAGTTATGAAGATGATTGCGTCCTCGATGTTGAATTAAGATATAATTTAAATGCAGGAGTTTAAATTTTAAGTCAGTCAGACTTATAATATCTTATATGATTTGAGTTCAGATCAACGTGAACCAGATCGGTTTTCAATCTATATTTATCTAATAAGTTTTTTGTACGAAAGGACCTAATTTATAAATAATTTTTTCATATATTCAATAAAAATTGGGTTTTCGTATTTATTAAGAATAGGTGTTTACCCTATGATAATTGTTGGTTGGACTTAAAATTCTAATTATTCAATATTAGGAGCGATTGGGTCAATTTCACTGTCAGATTCTTATGAAGTAATTTTATTTTTAACAATATTTTTGTAATATACGTTTAAGATAAATATATATATATATATATATAGGACTTCCATTTCCGGTCTGTAAGGAGCGTGACGTGTGAGTGAGCCGAGCGTGAGACAGAAGTGAGATAAGGTGCTAGTAGGGCGGGTAGGGAGTGAAAAGTGGGTGTAGAGGAAGAAGAGGGAGCGGGGAGTGAAGGGAGAGATAGGGCGAGGAAAAGGGAAGTGAGAGAGAAGAGGAAAACAGAGTGGAAGCACGCGAGTGTTGAGGTTAGGGTAAGGAGGAAAGGATAGAGCGGGATAGGAAAAGGCGGGAAAGTGGAGAAAGAGGGAAGAGAGAGACACCGGGCGGTGAAGAAAGGAAATAAGGATATAGCGGAGACAGTAGATAAAGTAGGGAGTGAGAGAAGAGATAATAGGCGGAAGGTAAAGAAGATAGGATGGAAGGGAAAGAGGGAGAAAAGAGAAAGGTAAAAGGGAAATAAAGGGTAGAAACAGAGAGGAAGGTTGATGAAAAGGAAGAAGAGGCGAAAAAGAGAGGTAGGAAAACGAATGCAGAGAGACTGGCAAGGGAAAGGAGCATGAGTGGAGGAAGCGTAGGGGAAATTACGGAACTGTGGAAGAGAAAGAGAGAGAAAGAGGAACAGAGTCATGGGGAAGAGAGAGAAACAGAAGTGTTCCAAAAGAGTAGGAAGGTAGGAAGATCGCCAGAGGGAAATGGAGAGGGGGGAGGTATAGAGAGGCTAATAATGGAAATGAGGGCAGAGATGAGAAATGGTCTGAAGGAGGTGAAGGAACAAGGGAGAGAGGCGAGGGAAGATATGGCGATACTGAGAGAGAAAATGGAAGATTGGGATGAGAAGTGGAGAAGAGAGAAGAAAGAGTTGGGAAATAGAATAGAAAAGGTGGAAAAAAGACTAGAGGAGGTAGAGAGAGAGGAGGAAAAAATTAAGGAAATGGAGAAGAGGCTGGAGAATCTAGAATTGAGGAGAAAAAAAGAGGAGGGAGTAGGAGAAGGAAGGGGAGGAGAAGGGACGGGGAAAGACGCAGGTCGGGAAGATTGGGAAACAAGGGTAAAGGGGGTGGAAAGAAAACTTGAAAGGAAAGAGAGAGAAGAGAGAAGGAAGAACATTATAATCAAAGGGGTAAGCAGGGAGGGAACGGCGATGAGGAAGGCAAAGGAAGTGCTAGACGTGCTAGGGATACAAGGGAGAATAGAGGGAGTGAGGGAGCTCAGAGGAAGAGGGCAAGGGAGGGAGGAAGCGATGCTGGAGGTGAGATTGGAGAGCATGGAAGTGAAGAGGGAAGTAATGAAGAACAAAGGAAAACTAAAAGGGAGAAAGGAAAGGATAGGAGACGACCTGACATGGAAAGAAAGAAAGATGCAGTGGCTGCTAAAAGAGGTAGGAGAGGAGGAGGAAAGTAAAGGGAATAGAGTGAGAGTAAAGTACGGGAAGATAGAGATAGAGGGGAAAACGTGGTACTGGGATGAGCAGGGGGAGGTACTAAGAGATTGGAGAGGGAAGGAGAGGGGAAGGGCAGAAGGGGGAACAAAAGAGGGGCGAGAAGGAGAAAGGGGAAGGGAAGAGGGGGGAAAGACAGAAGGGAGGCAGGGAGCTGAAGGGTCAAAAAACCAAGGGGGGAGGGAGAGAAAAGGGGAGCGTTAGAACGACCGGAAGAAACGAAAAGCTGGAGGATAGCATTCTGGAATGTCGCAGGGGTAACAAACAAGGAGCAGGAATTTTGGAAGGGGATAGGGGAATGGGAAGTAATAGTGCTTTTGGAGACATGGATAGAAGAGAAGGGATGGAGCAGGATTAAACACAGGCTGCCGACGGGATACAGGTGGAAGACGCAGTGGGCCAAGAGAAGGAATAAGAAGGGGAGAGCGATGGGGGGCATAGTGATAGGGGTGAGGGAACAGATGGAAGTAGGTCAGGGACGAGATCAGGGAGAAGAAGAGGGAATTTTGGTGGAAAGAATAAAGGCGGGGGAGGAGGAATGGACGGTGGTGGCGGTATACGTGAACGGGGACATGGAGAGGAAGCTAGAAAGGATCAGAGGATGGATGGAGGGACAGAAAGAGGGAGAGAGGACGATAATAGGAGGGGACTTCAACGCGAGGACAGGAATGCTGGGCGGAAGGATAGAGGGAGGTGAGGAAGAGGAGGAGGGAGGGGGAAGAAGGTCGAAAGATAAGAAGATAAATAGGGATGGAAGAAGTCTAATAAAACTAATGGAAGAGACGGGGTGGGAAATCTTAAACGGGAACATTGAAGGGGACGAAGAGGGGGAATATACTTACACGGGGGGAAGAGGGACAACGGTGATCGACTACGTGTTAGGGGATGAGGGGACGAGAAGGGGGGTGGAAAGGATGGAGATAGGGGACAGAGTGGAGTCAGATCACCACCCGATGGTGGTGACGATGAGGGAGGGAGGAGTGGGGGAGAGGAAAGGAAACAGGAGGGAGAAAAAGGTAGGAGGAGGGCGGTGGTCGGCAAGGATGAAAGAGGAGTATAGGAGGGGGATGGAAGGAGTGAGCATAGAAGGGGAAGGGATACAGGAGGCGGTGAGTAAGATGGTAGAAAAGATCAAGGAGGTGATGAGGAAAGGGGAGGAGACGGGGGAAAAGGAGACGAGGCGGAAAGAGGGGTGGTGGGACGGAGAAACCACGGAAACGAAGAGGCAGGCGAGAAGAGAGCTAAGGAGATGGAGAAGGGGGGAGGGAACGAGGGAAGAGTACAAAAGGAAAAGGAGAGAGTACAAAGAACTGTGCGAGAGGAAAAAAGGGGAAGAGAGGGAGAGGCTGATAAGGGAGGTGGCGGAAGCGAAAACAGAGACCAAAGTATGGGAGATAGTGAACAGGGGGAGGAAAAGAAGGAAGCGGGTGGAAGAAAAGATAAAGAAAGAGGAATGGAAGGAATATTTTATGGGGTTGCTAGGGGGAGTGGAAAACAGAGTAAGGATGGGAGGGGAGGGAAATAGGAGAAAGGGAGAGGAAGAAGGAATAAGCAAAGAGGAAATAAGAAAGGTGTTGGGGAGACTGAAGGAGGGAAAGGCGATGGGAGGGGACGAGATACTAAACGAGGCCTGGAAATTTGGCGGAGAGAAGGGGGTAGAGGCAGCATGGGAGATCTGCAGGAGGGTATGGGAGGGAGAAGGATGGCCGCAGGAGTGGAAGGAGGGGTTAATAGCACCACTGGTGAAGAAGGGAAGGGGGACAGGGGTACAGGACTACAGGGGAGTAACACTCATGCCGACACTGTACAAGGTGTACACAGCGGTGCTGAGAGAGAGACTGGAGCAGGAGGTGGAAGGCAAGGGGATGATCCCGGAAAACCAGGCAGGGTTCAGGAGAGGGAGAGGGACAGTGGACCAAATCTATGTGCTAAACCACATGATAGGGAAGCAGTCAAGAAGGGGAAAGGGCAAACTTGTAGCGCTGTTTGTGGACCTGAAGGCTGCTTTCGACACGGTAGACAGGAGGAAATTATGGGAGGCAATGGAGAAGAGAGGGGTAAGGGAGGGGCTGAGGGAGAGGGTTAAGGAAATATATAGGGAGACAACCAGCAAAGTAAAGGTGGGAGGGGAGATAGGGGAAGAATTCTGGACGTCGAAAGGTCTAAGGCAAGGGTGCCCGCTAAGCCCCATCCTATTTAACCTGCTGATAGCGGATGTGGAGGAGGAGCTAGGGAAAGGAAATTGGGGAGGGGTGAGAATAGGAGGCAGGAGGATATGCTCCCTGGCATATGCGGACGATCTGGTGTTGCTGGCGGGAAAAGAAGAAGAGATGGAGAGCATGATTAGGCGGTTAGAAAGGTACCTGGAAGGAAAAAACTTAGAGGTTAACGTGGGGAAGACAAAGGTGGTAAGATTTAGAAAAGGGGGAGGGAGGGACAGAAAGGTGGATTGGAAGTGGAAAGGAAAGGAGATTGAGGAGGTAAAGGAGTTTAAGTATTTGGGGTATGTGTTTAAGAAAAACGGGGGACAGGAGGCACACATACAGGACAGGGTAAAAAAGGCAGGGGTAGTAATGAGACAGGTCTGGGGAATCGGGAAAAGGAAGTTTGGAAAGGATTGGGGAAAGAGGATGTGGCTGTTTGATGCGCTGGTGTGGGCGGTATTGGGGTATGGGGCGGAGGTATGGGGATGGAAGGAAAGGGAGGAGGTAGAGAGGGTACAGGAAAGGTCGCTGGGGGTAGACTGGAGGACGCCAGGATATATGGTGAGGGAAGAGACGAAGAGGGAAAAACTGAGGATGTGGGCGGGGGGAAGGGCGTGGAGGTACGAGGAGAGGCTGAGCAGGGGAGAGGGAGGGGAGTTGGCCAGACTATGTCTGAAAGAGGTAAAGGAGAGGGAGAGGGAGGAGGGGAGGGAGCTGTCAAGGTGGGAAATAGAGAGAAAGGAGTTTAGGTTGGAGAGAGGAGGAAGTGAAGGAAATGAAAGGGAAAGGGAAAGAGGGGGGTACGAAGAGATGGAGAAGGAAGACAGTAGGAGACAGGCAGAGGAGAGAAGGGAAAAAATAAAGGAGTCAAAGTATAATAGGTGGTATAGGGAGATAGTGGCAAGGGGGATACCGAAGTACCTGGCAGCCGGATGCACAGTGGTCTGGGGATATCTACATTTAGCGGCCAAAATTCTGATCTGTCTGAAACTTGGTGATTAAGGGTTTTTGAGTTCGCTGATAACGAATTTGGCATTAAAAATTTAAAATTCAAAATGGCGGATCAATGTGGCGCGTATTGTGGTCTGGAGAGCGGTATTTTATAGCCAAAATTAAAAATCATAGCCGTACTAGAGAAAAAAATAAGGAAAAGTATCAGTTCTAACATTATCTTTTACTTAAAAAAATAAAATATTAAAAATACACGCGTCCGGGAAGCCCAAATACCTCGAGCGTCATTTCTAAAAGTCTGCATAAAATTGAAACTTGCAGGAGATTGCACTTGAAATTTACATGCTCTTGTTAACAATTGTGTAAGCTTTCATGTAAAAAAAGTCCGATGTTAATCTCGCTTAATCCTTTTCTCATAAGCCTTCTCAAAGTTTAAATTCATATAAACAATGCACTATTTGTTCATAGACTAAAAAATGCCTATGACACATATAAATAACTGAAATATACTTCCTTACCTATATAACTGTATGATATAAACACGTATTTTGATGTTCTATAATGAGTAATTAAAACAATTAGATTCCCATAAAATTTGATGATTTTGTCTTTGTAATATTATATCTAATCAAAGAATCATCTGAAAAGGGAAAGCTATACGGATTTAGAAGCTCTGGAGGGTTGTCAATTCGTAAAAAAAAAATGACATTGTAAAGTTGAAGTTGAGAAATTGAATTTTGGCCACCATCCAGACCACTGTGGGATGGAGCGAAGAGAGGTACAGGAGGGTAGCGAGGTTTAGGCTGGGGAACGAAATGAGGGGGGGAGATACTGGGAGAAGGAAGAGGAGAGGAGATGCAGGATATGTAGGGGGGAAGAGGAGACGTGGGAACACGTGTTGGAGAGATGTGCAAGGGAAGAGGAAGGAGGGGAGAGAGGAATAGGGGAAAGGATAAAGGAAATTTTGGACGAAGGAGGTAAGGGAGAGGAATGGATGAAGAGGATAGAGGAAATGAGAGGGGAGGGGGAGGGAGGATCCGGGGAGAAAGGGGAGGGAAGGAGGGAGGGAGAAAGGAACTGGTGAATGAAAGGAGGAATGGAGTGAAAGAGAGGAAATGGAAGTCGAAGGCGGAGGAAAAGGGAGGAGGCGAGAAATGAAAAGGCGTAGAGCTAAGAGGCGAATGAGATTGGCGTGGGATAGAAGGGAAAGGAGTAGGCGCGGGGAGGGAGGGGGGAAAGCGACAGGCGAGAGTGCGGAGAGGGAGAGCGAGGAGAATGCGAGCGAGGCGAGCGTGGGCGAGGCGAGCGAGAGGAAAGTAGAGGATTAAGATAGAGGATAAGAAAAATAGGATAAGTTTAGGGTAAGGAAAATGTAAAGGAGATTTGTAACCCTAAGGGGAATCAATAAAGCACACATACATATATATATATATATATATATATATATATATATATATTACAAAAATATTGTTAAAAATAAAATTACTTCATAAGAATCTTATATATATATATATATATATATATATATATATATATATACATATATACAAAAAATAATATAGAATAATACATATAAAAATATAAAAATACAATTAAAATATAAAATACAATACAATATAAAAAAATATAACATAAATGAATATAAAAATATAAAAATACAATTAAAATAGAAAAGAAAATACAATACAATATAAACAACAATATAAATGTAAAACAAAATACAATTAAATAATAAATATAATATAAAAAAAGAAAAAATATAAAATTGAATACAAATAGAATACAAAAATAGGGGGAACCACGTGACGTGCGCGAGAGAATAACGTGTGTACGTAGGCAGGCGAAAGAAATAGACGAAAAGTGTGGAAAAAGTGCGCAGAAAATTTACGAGGTGGGTTGGAAAACGAGGGGAGTAGACAAGGTTCCGGTGGACATTATAATCGACAGATAATAAAGAGTCTAAGGGATAGATAAACGGTGAAGAAGAGAAGGTGTGAAACGAGTGCACGAAGTATAAGATACGTGGCAAGGATAAGTGACATCTACGGGAGTGGAAGAAGCAAGAAGACAAAGCGGAGACAGCAGTAGGTAAAGAAGAGCGGTAACTCTAATGAACCGAGCAGACGAAGGCGGGGAAGTGCAAAAGGAAACGAGAAGAAGGGGAAGACCATCGTTGGCAGAACAGCTGGGAAGAAGAAGAGCGGATAGTGAAGGCTCGATACTGGACTCATTCAAGAGGAAACGGGAGGACGAGGAGGAGCAGGAGAGGTTAAGGGCCGAAAAGGAAATAGAGGAAGAATTCTTAAAAGCGAGGAAAGTAGGGAGGTCGCCTCCGACGAAGAAAACCGAGGTAGTAACACGAACTATAGAAACGCCAGACAGTCAGAAGACAAAGCAGGAAAAAGAAATGGATGTAAAATTAGACAAATTGATGGAAGCTGTGCTGGCAGTTAAGAAAGACATGGAAGAGATGAACAGAGAGCTGAGGCAGGGAATGCAGGAGCTGAGGGATGAGTGGAAGAGTAGGGATGAGATGTGGGAAAAGGAAAGGAAGGAAATGAGAGGAAGGATAGAAGTACTGGAAGCCAAGAAGGATCAGGCAGAGGGGCTCACAGAAAGACTGGAGGGGCTAAAAAGAAAGGAAGAGGCTAGAGAGAAAAGAGAGAGAAGAAATAATATTTCTCTAAGGGGAGAGGATTTACCGCGTATAGAGACGCCGAAGGAGACGGTGGAATATGTGTTAAGGCACGAATTGCGGGTAGAAGCAGAAATCGAGGAAGCCTATTGGGTAGGAAAGGGAGAGAAAAGAGGGCTACTGATAGCGAAGTTAAAAAGCTGGCAACAGAAAAGAGCAGTAATGCTAAAGAAGAGTACATTGAAAGAGAAGAGGCTGTTTATTGACAATGACCTGACGAAAAAAGAAAGGGAGATACAAAAAAATATTAAAGATATTGCCAAGGCGGAAAGGGAGCAAGGGGCAAAGGTGAAAGTTGGGTATAGGAAAATAAAAATCAACGATAAGACATTTATTTGGAAAGAGGAAGGCGGGCTGAAAGAAGTAAATTTTTGGGGTCGGCAAAGTTCTGTGAACCTCTAAATTATTGGAGGATCGCAGAGCTTACAAGGACAACGAAAGCACGACAAAAGGCAGTACCAACACCCGTTCCCCGCGTGCCTGCGAACGTAGATATGCGGGGAGAGGGGGGTACACAGAATCGGGAAAGGAAAAAGAATCCAAGAAATATAGATACATTTAAAATAGGATACTGGAATGTAGCAGGATTGTTCAGCAAAGACAAACAGTTTTGGGATTTTTTAAAAGAACTCGATATAATAGGATTAGTTGAAACGTGGATTGAAGAGAAACAATGGGAAAGATTGAAAGAAAATTTGCCACAAGAATTCTCATGGAAATGTAAATATGCCACCAGAGAGAAAAAAAAAGGTAGAGCGATAGGCGGAATTATCACAGGCATAAGAAAGGGCATAGAAGAGGAGGAATCGAACGCTGGAACGGAACATATCCAAGAGAGGAGAATCAGGATACAGAATGAAAAATGGAGAGTAATAACAGTGTACAGCAGAGATATGAAGGATACGAAACAAGAGCTGGACCATTTAATACAAGAGAGGGAAGTGGAGAAACTGATTATCGGAGGAGATTTCAATGCGAGAATTGGACAGGAAGGGGGCGATTTTAGAATAGAAGAAAAGCATGACGTAAGGAGATCAAAAGACAAAGTCAAAAACACAGAAGGAAAGTTGTTATTAGAGATGGTGGAGGAAAGAGGATGGAATATTCTGAACGGGAATATGGAGGGAGATGATAAAGGAGAGTATACATACACGGGGCCGAGAGGCAGCACAGTAATTGATAATATAATAACAAATGTCGAGACGAAAGAAGATATCAAGAAATTCACAGTGGAAGAAAGGGTTGAGTCAGACCATATGCCTCTGATAGCAGAACTATATGGGGGAAATAAAAGAAAAGAGCGAGGGGGAAATCAGGAAGAGGGGTGGAGAGAGAGAAGAGTCTGGACAGAGGAAGGGAAAAGAGAGTTTCAAAAGGAATTAAACAAAATAAGCTTCAATACGACCGAGGTGAATGAAATGGTAGAAGAAATGGTAGGAAAAATAAATAATGCAGTACGGAAAGAAGAAGTAAAAATAAAGAAATGGAAATTGGGCAGCTTTAAGTGGTGGAATTCGAACTGTACAAAAAAGAAAAGAGAAGCCAGAAGAGCGCTGAGGAACTGGAGAAGGGGCAAAGGAGACAAAGAAGACTATCAGAAGAAAAGAAGGGAGTACAAAAAAGTGTGCGAAGAAAGGAGAAGGGAATTACAAGAAAATATAGAAAATGAGATAATGCAATTAAAGGGAGAAAATCAAATATGGGAATATATAAATAAACAAAGAAAGAAAAGGATAGGGATCTCCAATAACATAGACTTAAAAGAATGGAAGGATCATTTTAAAACATTACTAGAAGGCGTCGACTGTAAAAAAGAAGTAGGAGAGTTGGAAGAAATAGACAACACGGAAGGAGAAGTGGAGGAGGAAATAACAGAAGCAGAAGTAAAAGAACAAATCAGGAAATTAAAAAAGAAGAAAGCAGCAGGGGAAGACAAAATAGAAAATGAAGCCTGGATTTACGGCAACGTGAAAATCGTAAAAAGGATCATAGAAATTTTCAATAAAGTATGGAAGGGAGAAGGATTCCCGGAGAGGTGGAAAGAAGGGGTGATTTCACCAATATTCAAAAAAGGAGATAGAGAAAAGGTAAGCAACTACAGGGGGATAACGATCCTAAACACAGCGTACAAAATATATGCTATGGTCCTAGAAAAAAGATTAAAAGAGGAATTGGAAAAGAACCACATAATACCAGAAACGCAAGCAGGATTCAGGAGCGGTAGGTCGACAACAGATAACATTTTTATTCTGAACTATGTAGCTAACAGAGAAATACAGAAAAAAGGGGGGAAGCTGTATACGTTTTTCGCGGACCTAAGCGCGGCATTTGACAAGGTGGATAGAGTAAAACTTCAGAACATCATGAAGAAAAAGGACATAAGTAAACGCTTGAGGACGAGAATCGGAGAAATTTACAAGGAAACAAGAAATACCATAAAAGCAAACGGAGAAATGTCATCCAAATTCTGGACAACAAAAGGGGTAAGACAGGGATGCCCACTGAGTCCAACGTTATTTACAATATATGTAGCGGACTTGGAGGAATCCATGAGGAAAAACCAAGCAGGAGGAGTTAGAGTAGGAAAAGACAAAATCTGGACTCTAGCATATGCGGACGATATAGCGTTACTAGCAAATGAACCAAAGGATCTTAAGGACATGATACGAAGGTTTGGAAAATACCTTGAAAGGAAAGGATTGCAACTGAACGCAGAGAAATCTAAGGTGCTGATTTTCCATAAAGGAAGAGGAAAGAAGAAGAGAGAAGAATGGGGCTGGCAGGGGCACAGTCTGGAAGAAGTAAAGGAGTTTAAATACTTAGGGTATAATTTCCAGAAAAATGGGGGCAGAGAGATGCATATAAGGGAAGTCACAAAGAAAGCTAGAATAGCAATGGCGCAGATATGGGGAATAGGGCAAAGAATGTTCAAGAACAATTTTGAGAGAAGAATGAGAATATTCAGAAGCATAGTGAAAAGTATCTTGTTGTACGCGTCAGAAATTTGGGGATGGATGGAAGCAGAAAAAGTAGAGAAAATACAGGAGAAATACATAAGGTGGACTTTAGGTCTGGACTTCATACACCTGCATATCTAATTTTGGAGGAAACAAAAACGGACAAAATAAGGATAGAAGCTGGGAAAAGAGCAATAAAATATGAGGAGAAAGCGAAACGCCTGAATAAGAATAAAATAGTACAAGAATGCTGGAGGGAAATAGACACGAAGCAAGCAGAGAAAAAATCGAAATGGGAGGAGATGAGAGACGCATACTACAGGCAAAAAATTATGGATATGCAAGAAATAGAAATAGAAAGAAGGAGGGGAAGAGAGTTTGCCGAGGAACTGGCGCAAAGAGATAGGGCAGAGTAGATCCAATGGCAATACGACAGAATACAAGGAGGCAGATACAACGCACATTACACAGAAATCAGGGATAACCAGAGAGCAAATTACCTAAACGGAAACTACACAGGCAGAGACCAAAGCATGATTGCAAGGTTCAGATGTGGGAACGAAGAGCGGGGAAGCAAGTACTGGAAGGAGGAAAAAGAGATAGTATGCAGACTATGTAATGGGGCTAGAGAGACGCTGGGTCACATGCTACAAGACTGTAAGGATCTGAAAAGAGAAAACGCAACGATCAGAGGGATACTAAAGGGAGAAGAAGAAGGAGCGGAGTGGATGCGAATGGTTCTAGAAAAAAGGAGAAGAAAAGAAGAACAAGATGAAGGAAGAAGTCAAAACGAAAGCACAATTTTGAATTAACAGTCCCAGAAACACTTACACACATAACACATGTAACCCCTTTTTGAGGCCGAAAGGCGAAAAATAAACCTATTTACTACTAGAATACAAAAATATAAAATAAATATTAAGAATATAAAAATTCAATATAAAAATACATTATAAAAAGAAAAAATATAATAATAATAATAATAATAATAATAATAATGATAATTTAATTTATTGCCCACTTTTGTATTACAATTTAACGATCATACTCTTCCCATTTCATTTCTATGATTTTGCCAATGTAAGTCCTACTCTTCTAATGTATCCTGCTGTGTCTTAACAATTTTTTTCTATTTTTACAAGTGTTTCCCAATCTGTTTCATATTGCATAGTCTTCGTTTATCACTTTCCTGTTCATCCCATCTTTTCCTTCTCCCTATTATATCCTGTAGAAAGGCCAAGTTTGTCCCTGCTCCCCTAATTACCTCTTTCCAATTCCTGCCACTCTCTCCACATACATCACATGCTTTAATCATGTATTTCACTGTTTCTTCCTCTTTCTTACAAAGCCTACATATCCTTTCTTCTTTCGATAGCCAATATTTGTATGCCCTTGTTTCACTACCCTGTATGAATTTTCCTATCCTTTCTAATTCTCCTCTCCTTTTTTCTTTTTCCCCATAAGTATTTCGGCTTATCTCCTGGTTTCCTTGCCACCTCTCTTAATTCTCTTAGGAGCATTGACTCTTTTATTTTCATCTCTCTTTCTTGTTCTTGGACGTCTTTACTTATCTGCTCTATTTTGGTTCCCACTTCTCCCCAATAAAAATATAAAAAATACAATAAAAATATAAAATAAAACACAATACAATATAAAAATCAATATAAATATGAAAGAAAATAAAATAGAAGTAAGTAATAAATATAATATAATATAAAAAGAATATAATATAAAATAAGAAAAAATATAAAAAAACAATATAATAAAAATAAAATGTAATAATAATAATAATAATTTCATTTATTATCCACTATTGGCTTACAAATTAACAATCATATACTCTTTCCATTTCATTCCCATGATTGTGTCAATACAAAATTGGCTCGACCATATAATCGAACGTGCATCGAACGTGAATCGAACGGCATCGAACGTGAATCGAACGTGCATCGAACGTGCATCGAACGTGAATTGAACGACTTGCGTTCAATACCCGTTCGATTCGCGTTCGATGCACGTTCGATGCACGTTCCATGCCGTTCGATTCACGATCCTGCACCGAACGTGAATCGAACGTGCATCGAACGTGAATGGAACGGCATGGAACGTGCATCGAACGTGCATCGAACGTGAATCGAACGGCATGGAACGTGCATCGAACGTGCATCGAACGCGAATCGAACGGGTATTGAACGCAAGTCGTTCAATTCACGTTCGATGCACGTTCGATGCACGTTCGATTCACGTTCGATGCACGTTCCGAGTGGTGCGATTCACGTTGGATACACGTTCCGATTGATATGGTCGTTTATATTTTATTTGTATTTATATTGTATTGTATTTTTATATTTTTATTTGTAATATTCCATATTATTTTTTTATATTGTATTGTATTTTATATTTCAATTGTATTATTATGTTTTTATTTGTATTATTCTATATTATTTTTTGTATATATATTTTAAATCATAACCCTTTCTCCTCTTTTTGAACATCGGACTTATTATTCCTTCTTTCCATTCTTTCAGAAAGTTCCCCTTTCTTCCATGTTCTGTTTATCACATTTGTTAGATTACCTACAGTTATGAAGATGATTGCGTCCTCGATGTTGAATTAAGATATAATTTAAATGCAGGAGTTTAAATTTTAAGTCAGTCAGACTTATAATATCTTATATGATTTGAGTTCAGATCAACGTGAACCAGATCGGTTTTCAATCTATATTTATCTAATAAGTTTTTTGTACGAAAGGACCTAATTTATAAATAATTTTTTCATATATTCAATAAAAATTGGGTTTTCGTATTTATTAAGAATAGGTGTTTACCCTATGATAATTGTTGGTTGGACTTAAAATTCTAATTATTCAATATTAGGAGCGATTGGGTCAATTTCACTGTCAGATTCTTATGAAGTAATTTTATTTTTAACAATATTTTTGTAATATACGTTTAAGATATATATATATATCTTAAACGTATATTACAAAAATATTGTTAAAAATAAAATTACTTCATAAGAATTTATCTAATAAGTTTTTTGTACGAAAGGACCTAATTTATAAATAATTTTTTCATATATTCAATAAAAATTGGGTTTTCGTATTTATTAAGAATAGGTGTTTACCCTATGATAATTGTTGGTTGGACTTAAAATTCTAATTATTCAATATTAGGAGCGATTGGGTCAATTTCACTGTCAGATTCTTATGAAGTAATTTTATTTTTAACAATATTTTTGTAATATACGTTTAAGATATATATATATACATATACAAAAAATAATATATCTTAAACGTATATTACAAAAATATTGTTAAAAATAAAATTACTTCATAAGAATCTGACAGTGAAATTGACCCAATCGCTCCTAATATTGAATAATTAGAATATATATATCTTAAACGTATATTACAAAAATATTGTTAAAAATAAAATTACTTTTTAAAATAATTTCACTGTCAGATTCTTATGAAGTAATTTTATTTTTAACAATATTTTTGTAATATACGTTTAAGATATATATATATATATATATATAATTTTATATATAATATATATAAATATATATATAATATATAATATATATAATTTTATTTTTAACAATATTTTTGTAATATACGTTTAAGATATATATATATATATATATATATATCTTAAACGTATATTACAAAAATATTGTTAAAAATAAAATTACTTCATAAGAATCTGACAGTGAAATTGACCCAATCGCTCCTAATATTGAATAATTAGAATTTTAAGTCCAACCAACAATTATCATAGGGTAAACACCTATTCTTAATAAATACGAAAACCCAATTTTTATTGAATATATGAAAAAATTATTTATAAATTAGGTCCTTTCGTACAAAAAACTTATTAGATAAATATAGATTGAAAACCGATCTGGTTCACGTTGATCTGAACTCAAATCATATAAGATATTATAAGTCTGAGTGACTTAAAATTTAAACTCCTGCATTTAAATTATATCTTAATTCAACATCGAGGACGCAATCATCTTCATAACTATAGGTAATCTAACAAATGTGATAAACAGAACATGGAAGAAAGGGGAACTTTCTGGAAGAATGGAAAGAAGGAATAATAAGTCCGATGTTCAAAAAGAGGAGAAAGGGTTATGATTTAAAACTATAGGGGCATAACTTTGATGGATACAAGTTATAAGATATATGCGGAAATTCTAAGGAGAAGATTAGAAGAACAAATGGAAAAATGGGATATTAAACGATACGCAGATGGGATTCAGGACAAGGAGAGGAACAGTAGACGCAATAGTGGCAGTTAAAACGGCTATAGATATAGAAACCTCAAAAAAAAAAATGAGGGAAGCTATACCTGTTTTTCACGGATATGAAGGGAGCATTTGATAGATAGAAAGGGAAGAAATTTGGAAAAAGCTTTAAGAAGAAGGAGTAGGCAAACATCTAAGAATAAGGATATAGGAAATGTACGACAGATATATACGCAATTTAAAAGTGAAGAGGGAACTGATAGGAAAGTTTTTAACAGGAAAGTGTGTTCGACATGGGTGCCCGTTAAGCGCGACACTTTTCAATGTCGCATTTGCAGACCTGGAAAAAAGAAATGAGCAAAGAACAGGAAGGAGGAGTCCTAATGGGTAGAAGGAAAATTTGGACAATTTCATACGCGGATGATGTTGTGTTAATGGTAAATAATGCACAGGGGCTGAAGAATATGATAAAGAGATTCGAGAGATACATAAATAAAAAATGCTTGGAGTTAAATGTGCAAAAGTTTAAGAAAATGATATGCAGGAAAGCCGGAGGAAGAAGAAATGAGGAAAGATTTCGTTGAAATGAAGAAGAAATAGAAAGAGTAAGAGAACTGGAATATTTAGGTTATACAGTGGGAGAGAGAGCGAGAGAGAGAGAGAGAGAGAACAACAAGGATAAAGACCATATTAAGAAGGTAGTTAGGAAAGCGGATATGACACTAGGAAAAGTATGTGGGGGATTGGAGAAAGATTATTCAGAGATGACTTTGAAAGAAGAACGAAACTGTATGATGCGCTAGTTAGAAACACCGTGGCGTATGGAACAGAGATATGGGGATGGAGAAGGTATGACGAAATAGAAAAATTGCAGGCGGAATACATACGGTGGATAATGAAATTGGAGAGATCAACACCAACATACTGGCTGTTAAAAGAAACATGAAGAGAAAGAAATTAAAAATGTGAGTAAGGGAAATGAGCTGTGAAGAGAGGTTAATAAACTCGGAAGAAGGATAGGAAGAACGTGGGAGAATATTAATGAGAGGAAATGAAGTAACGAAAAGGGAAAGAATAAGAATCAAATTCTTGGAATGGAGAGGATGGTCAAATGAAGAATGGAAAAGAAGAAGAAGAAGATTAAATGGGGAAGATGTGTGGACTAAAATAGAGCAGATAAGTAAATACAATCAAGAACAAGAAAGAGAGAGATGAAAATAAAAGAGTCAAAGTTCCTAAGAGAATTACGGGAGGTGGCAAGGAAACCAGGAAATAAGCCGAAATACTTATGGGTGAAAAAAAAGAAAAAAGGGAGAGGAGAATTAGAAAGGATAGGAAGATTCATAAAGGATAGTGAAACATGGGTATGCAAATATTGGCTAATGAACGAAGAAAGGATATGTAGGCTTTGTAAGAAAGAGGAAGAAACAGTGAAACATGTGATTGAAGCATGTGAAGTAAGTGGAGAGAGTGGGAGGAATTGGAAAGAGGTAATTAGAGGAGAAGGGAAAAACTTGACTATTCTACGGGAGATAATAGGGAGAAGGAAAAGATGGGAAGAACAGGAAAGTGATAAAAGAAGATTATGCAACATAAAATAGATTAGGAAACACTTGTAACATAGAAAAAATTGTTAGCACACAGTCGGATACATTAGAAGGGTAGGACTTACACTGGCACGATCACGGGATTTAAATGGAAAGAGTATATGATCGTTAAATTGTAACACAAAAGTGGGCAATAAATTAAATTATTATTATTATATTTTTCTTCTTATATTGCATTTCTATATTTTTATTTTTATACTGAATTTTTTTATTCTATTCGTTTAATTTTATATTGTTTTTTATATTTTTTCTTTTTATATTATATTCTTTTATAATGAATTTTTATATTTTTTTTTCTTTTCATATTACATTTATTATTTTAGTCTATTCCTTTTATTTCACAATGTTTTTTATATTTTTTATTTTTTTATTTTATATTTTTATATTTTATTCATTTATATTCTATTTTCTTTTTTCTTTTCATATTATATTTATTATTTAATAGTATTTTCTTTTATATTTATGTCACGTCCCGGGTTAAGGATTTAATGGGACAAATGACAAAGGGGTTTTTACATAAATTCCAGGCGCTGATCTATAGTTCAGCGCACCGGGAGGCGAGGAAATCAGGTATTTGACGACGTAATTCTGTACACCAGCCTTTTCGATTGTCAGGCGAGAAATGTGAAATTCTGCACGCTAATCGTCTCGAACGGCCGGGAGAATGTTAGATTCAGGGGATTGAAGATTAGGGAAGGTCAGGCGAGCAATGTTCAATTCTGCACACTAACCATTTCGAGCGTCAGGCGAGAAATGTGAAATTCTGCACACTAATTGTTTCGAATGGCAGGCGAGTAATGTTTAATTCTGCGCACTGAGGATTTAGGGAAAGTCAGGCGAGCAATGTTCAATTCTGCACACTAACCATTTCGAACGTCAGGCGAGAAATGTGAAATTCTGCACACTAATCGTATCGAACGGCAGGCGAGTAATGTTTAATTCTGCACACTGAGGATTTAGGGAAAGTCAGGCGAGCAATGTTCAATTCTGCACACTAACCATTTCGAACGTCAGGCGAGAAATGTGAAATTCTGCACACTAATCGTATCGAACGGCAGGCGAGTAATGTTTAATTCTGCACACTGAGAATGCAAGGAGAGTCAGGCGAGCAATGTTCAATTCTGCACACTAACCATTTCGAACGTCAGGCGAGAAATGTGAAATTCTGCACACTAATCGTATCGAACGGCAGGCGAGTAATGTTTAATTCTGCACACTGAGGATTTAGGTAGAAGGCGGGAGAGAAATGTGAAATTCTACGCACTAATGGATTTGGGACTGACAGGCGAGAAATGTTTAATTCTGCACACTAACCGTTTTTTGAACGTCAGGCGAGTAATGTTTAATTCTGCACACTAATCGACCAGGGAAGGTTTAAATGAACTGGTTTGTATTGGAGAGACACCCGTTAGAGCACTTGTTTTGATTTGCTTAGGTAATCGGATTTACCGCTGCATTATTGTAAAAGACACGTGTAATACTTCGCGAGATTCGACTAGTCATACGGTTAAGCGAAACCTATGCGTAAGTAAGTTTAGTAAACACCGTGACGCTTTCTGCGGTCGTTGCCCGGAATCAGCTGTTCCGGCAGCCTGTTTGGATTTCGGGATCTTCGTAGCCGAAGGATTGACACAATGATTCGTAACTGAGTTAAAGTAAAACTGTTTATTCACTTTATAAGTTTCGATACTAGGTAATGCACTATCGTTGTGCAGATAGTTACGTTTTATAATAATGGATTGGCGATGAACATAGCATGTATATAATGGTTATAAGTTATGAATATGAACATGAAATACAAGATATATATATTAATAAGCTAGTATGATTTACGCAATAGGCGTTAATAAGCAATGCAAACAGCAATACACAATAATATGAGCGCAATAAGCTTTGCAATACGAAATAATGTGAATAGCAATACAAGATAATATAAGCGCAATAAGCGTTATAATGTGAAACAATATGAAACAATAAGAATGTGAACAATTGTCATAGATGATGGTGATATACCGTGGTATTAATAGTAGTTATAATCTCTTACGATACTTGATGGTTGATGGTGTTTGAATTTATTTTAAATGATACTTTGATCAGCGAGACCTTAAATGGTTTCGAGTAATTAGCTTTCCTTCGGCAAAGGTATTTCGTCGAAAGAGAGCTTCTGTCTCCGGGCCCTTGTATTTATATGATTTTGCAAGGGGTTGTGGGGTGTACGCGCGGTATGGACTTTGCCCTGCTTATATAATATTTTACAGTATGAAGGGGGGTGCGCAGTATGCACCTTGGGCTAATTATAAACATGTGTCATGATAACTTTTGGGGTTTTTGCAGGGAGCAAAGGTTGATCTATATTGGGACTCGCAGTTTTTCTACTAGGGTTTTTATACATAGGATTTTGAATTGCTCAACTCCTCGAATGGATTTTGGGTGTTTTAATAGGAAAGGGACGTCGGAGGGTTTGACTGCTTTGGTCATTGAGAGGGTGTGAGACGTGGTCTCGATTTAAGATATTTGTGGGGCGAGGGACTTGTTTAGATTTGACGTAAGAGAGGAATTTGTGCCGCGTTGGGCGAATAAGGGAAGGAGATTTAATGATTGACCGTCTTGAGATGGGGACCGCTAAGGTACATCGCCAAGGCGGCCGTGGTCGTTGGTAAAGGGGTAAGAATTGAGGTTTGTGGAAGATTTGAGCGTATTTGTAGATAGATTTATAAATGAGTTGAAATAACTGCGCGCGAAAAATCTTGGGGCGTCACATTTATATGTTTTTATGTTGTATTGTGTTTTATTTTCTATTTTAATTGTATTTTTATATTTTTATATTCAATTATATTTATATATTTTTATATTTTTATTGGTGAAGACGTGTGAACCAAAATAGAGCAGATAAGTAAATACATTCAAGAACAAGAAAGAGAGATGAAAATAAAAGAGTCAAAGTTCCTAAGAGAATTAAGGGAGGTGACAAGGAAACCAGGAAATAAGCCGAAATACTTATGGGTGAAAAAAAGAAAAAAAGGAGAGGAGAATTAGAAAGGGTAGGAAGATTCATAAAGGATAGTGAAACATGGGTATGCAAATATTGGCTAATGAACGAAGAAAGGATATGTAGGCTTTGTAAGAAAGAGGAAGAAACAGTGAAACATGTGATTGAAGCATGTGAAGTAAGTGGAGAGAGTGGGAGGAATTGGAAAGAAGTAATTAGAGGAGAAGGGAAAAACTTGGCTATTCTACGGGAGATAATAGGGAGAAGGAAAAGATGGGAAGAACAGGAAAATGATAAAAGAAGATTATGCAACATAAAATAGATCAGGAAACACTTGTAAAATAGAAAAAATTGTTGTGACTCCGCAGGATACATTAGAACGGTAGGACTTACATTGACACAATCACTGGAATGAAATGGAAAGTGTATAGGATCGTTAAATTGTAACACAAAAGTGGATAATAAATTAAATTAAATTATTATTATTATTATTCCTATATTTTTTCTTTTTATAATGTATTTTTATATTGAATTTTTATATTTTTATTTTTTATTTTTATATTCTATTCATATTCTATTTTTATATTATGTTTTTATATTTTTCTTTTTTATTTTATTAATTTATTTTCTTTTATTTTATTATTTTATTTCATTTTATACTTATATTGTTTTTCATACTGTATTGTATTGTATTTTATATTTTTATATTTGTGCTTGTATTATTCTATATTATTTCTTAATTTTATTCACCCATCATTTTTCTTCTCTCTTTGCCACCTAATTCTGAAATTCGACGTTTCCGAAAAAAGTATTATATTTTGTTCGTGCCTTCATCTCGCTGCCAAATGATATCATCCCGCGCGGCTGCTCCAGAGGAGTCAAATTACACACAATCGTGCGATACGCTGCAGCGTTAAATCAGAACGTTTTAAAAACTTGTTAGCTTTAGAATGCTGGCTACATAATGGTTCGGAAAAAAAATATATCTGTTTGCTACATAATAGTTCGTTATATATCGGTGATTAAAAAATTATTATTTCTCTGTGTTGGGGAAAAAATTTCCATCACATATTGGTATGGAAAAAAATTTCTGCTGACACCACATAATTCTTTCTATGATTCGAACGTTCTTCGCGCTGTCAAATGTCGTCACCCTGCGCGGCTGTTCCAGGGGACTCAAGTTACATACGATCACGCGAGACGCTACGACGTTAAATCGGAACGCTTTAGAATACTGTTAGCTTTAGAATAAAATGTGATTGTACTCTCAATCATATTGTGGATGATGCTCGTAGTAAAAAAATGGTAAATTATATTCTTTTAATTTTTCTATGATGGACGCGTATGTCTAACTCTTTTGGTGTACCTCCTCCCCCCAAAAGATTGCATGTAAAAAGCCGATTCGTCCCAATATGGTTCTATGCAGTTTCTGCTGATACAGCATAATTCTTTCTATGATGGACGCGTATGTCTAACTCTTTTGGTGTACCTCCTCCCCCAAAAGATTGCATGCAAAAAGCCGATTGGTCCAAACATGATTCTATGCAATTTCTGCTGATACAACATAATTCTTTCTATGATTCACACGTATGGCAAATTAGTGCGCGAGATCATCCGAGGAAATTTCTGCTGACATCGCATAATTCAAAGGTTCAACGTTCCCACAGGTATTATATTACATTCGGCGCGTGTCGAAACTTTTATCGTTGAGGGCATGGCTCAAGGTACATGATTGAAAATCATTTGAAAACAATTATTATCTATAGAATGCATGCGATTGTACCACTAAGTAGTGTTGTCTCTTTCCCTACCTAGAATTTAGCTTTAAAATAATGCTCTGTCCCTTTCCCTCCTAATGCATGTGATTGTACCACCATGTAGTGCTGTCTCTTTCCCTCCCTCAGAATGTAGCTTTAAAATGCATGCTCTCTCTTTCCAATCCATCCGAAGAGGTGGTGTTTTAAAAACAGCCGATCTTCCCCGACGTTATCCGATGAAAAACGAATGCTTGACGATGCTTAGTATATGTACCATTCATTAAAGACTGATGTTAGAGAGCCGACGTTGGGGGAGTTGGTTAGGCGGCTGACTCGTACCGCGGAGGTCTTGGGTTCGAGCCCCGTCGCATAGATTCTGTTTTTTCATTTATATTAATATCTTAAATTAATATTTCCTTCTTTACCGACAGTCACAGGCTCTCCTCCTCGATGCGGCGGTTTCGGTATCGTTTCGGTTATCGATTGATTTGATATCGGTCCTCGCGCTATAACCCCCCCACCATTCCACCATCTCGATGATGTCATCCGCTGCCGCCCGATCTCGATGACGTCATACGCCGCCGCCCCGGCCACGCGCCGCCCGGTCACGCGCCGCCCGCGGAGAGTTTTTTTCCGCCGACTTTGAAACTCAAATTTGAGTTTCAAGGTCAGGGGGAGGGGAGGGAGAAATGGCCTTCAAACTCAAATTTGCGTTAGAACTGTCATAGTATTACTACTGTCCAAACAACCCGGAGGTTGGAAAAAGGGGTTTAGCATTTGTGGTTTCGAGAATAGTTGTGTAGTCGAGTGGATTTTTATGGAGGATGCTATTTAGGACCGGCGAAAAATTATCGGGACGTCACAATAATTGCCGCAACTTTTGAATATCATTACTTTTGTAAATTTAAGTATAGCACATTAATAAATGTATATTAATTTACGATAATGTTTTAAATTGGGATTTTGATGGGATTATATACTTGGCGCTCTTTTTGATATCTTTTTTAAAAAAAGGTAATTTTATGGGGTTTCTATTACGAAACCGTGAAACGACCCGAAAGCAACGGCTTTTTATCTTTATCGCGAGTGGCTGAATACATGTTATTTGAATTTATGCTTATGGGTTATATATTTATTGAGTATTATTGATGAGCGGGTACTTTTTTACCCCCTCGAGGCTATTTTGTTTTTAACATATTGTATTGTCATCCAAACTACGCAGGCCGGAAAAGTTTCACGACAACTGGATTGGTGGAATTTGTTTAAATTTGATTTTTCAGATATGAACCAACATCCCAGTCAGTCACGTCCGATTTTGCAGATTTTGCTCAACTGAGTACAAATTTCTCTAACAGGAAGACTACAGATTCGATACAGGATTTGTTACATTCGATGATGAAAGCAGACTGACAGCAGAAAGCCGACAGATTGTGCTGCCTTAACCTGCGAGAAGATTGGCGGCAGGGTCTGCTGATACAATTTTATAGCAGGAATCAAGCAGACCCTGGGCAGCACGATCTGACGGCAGATAGGCAGCAGAAATTGGGCAGATTCTGCTTACACATTCTGCGAGCAGTTTGACAGCAGAAAATAAGGAGAGTCTGCTGATGCAATTTAATGGCAGAAATCGAGCAGACTCTGCGCACCGCAATCTGACGGCAGATAGGCAGCAGAAATAGAGCAGATTCTGCTTACACAGTCTGCGAGCAGTTTGGCGCCAGACACTGAGGAGAGTCTGCTGACATTTGAATAGCGTGTGTTGATCACTCCGAACTATTCCGAGCTACTCCGAGTACTCCGAGCTCCGAGTTCAATTGTCGCAACGGAAAGTTCCAGACAGATTCAGATTACAGAAATACAGAACGAGAAATTCAGTGAAGACAGTGATCCAGAAGTTTTTCGAAGAATTTTTGGGAATTCTATCATTATTTAAACAGGAAGTCGTATCGATTATCGGCTAGATAACATAGTAGGGTTATGTTCAAAATTAGGAACAACATCAACTCGCAAAACTCTTCTTCATGTAGCACCGTTCGATCATTTCTTTTTCAGATACTGCAAAAACTTCAGAAAGCCCATCCGATCGGAATGCCAAGAGTGGCTGCAAGAAGCTCTCTGAACCGCAAAAAGGAGCTTACGGAATAAAAGATGTGGTCCATGCATTCAGACAGCTCGGGACTTAATGGTTCGCTGGAATTAATACACAGCCCACGGATCAAGTTATATTGTAAATGTGTATTATATTGTTGTGCCCTGCGTGATGGCTCGCAAGGCTGGTACGGGATTTGGCAATATCGTAGGTTCGGCAGTGAACAAAAGATTGGAATCTACTGGGTGAACTACACCAAGTTTGGTTAAATTCAGAGACTAAGTCTTTATTCAAACTTTAATTAAAACTAGACTGAGGTTTACAGAAGTTTTAGCCGTGTTAACAGGTCGAGCGTCAAGTCTAGAATCCGTCCATTTGTGGAATCGCATTGGTTTTATATCCTTCTTGGGCGTGGTACGCGTTACTATGCCCGGTCGCAGCGATGCGTTCGCATATTGCTGATATTGTAGAATCGGTCGCTAGCGGCTGTCTTAGCTTCGAAACGTCTCGAACGTTTCGTAACGTAATATAATATGTATAATATATCTAACACATGTCATTGGGCGTTGCCTGGGCACAACAATATTGTAAATTATATTGTAAATCTGTGTTATATTGTAAATTGTTAATGAAAATATAAATATTTTATGAAAAAGTAGAAAAGTTGTTTGAACTGCAGAATCTGCTAGATTTCTGCCGGCAATCTGCGGTCGGTTTTTGTCAGCAAAATCTCAGGCTTGAAAACTGTTAATTTACAAAACATTTTCGAAGCCTGCTATGTTGCTAAAGATGCGATCAAACCAGAAGGGGATCGCATCTTTAGCAACATAGCAGGCTTCGAAAATGTTTTGTAAATTAACAGTTTTCAAGTCTTTAGTGTTCTGAGAATATAGGAAGATAAATTAGAGAATAAATTGTCACGTCCTGGGTGGCGGGACTTGGATCGTGACATATATGGGGTAGGGAGGTTGCGTGCGGACCTTGCTTCGTAAGAAGACCTGCTTCTTTATGAAGGCTATGGTTCCGAACTTGCGGATATGTGTAGGAGAGCTCGAAGACTCTGCTTCGTAAGAAGACCTGCTTCTTTATGAAGGCTATGCTTCGCGACCTTTAGGAGAGCTCGAAGACTTTGCTTCGTAAGAAGACCTGCTTCTTAATGAAGGTTACGCTTCGCGACTCGTGGAGAGGTAGGAGAGCTCGAAGACTTTGCTTCGTAAGAAGACCTGCTTCTTTATGAAGGCTATGCTTCGCGACTTGTAGGAGAGCTCGAAGACTTTGCTTCGTAAGAAGACCTGCTTCTTTATTAAGGCTATGCTTCGTGACTCGTATCGACCAGGGAAGGCTGAATGGTGATCGTACACCCGAGTGACGCACGTGAGAGTACAGGCTTTGACTTATGGCTCTATAATTGGCTTACTAGCTGCATCGTATGAAAAAGGCGTAAATAGTAGGGTTTTTACTATTGGTTTGGGAATACCCATGCGGGACTCTATATGGAAGAACGTTAGTAAACACGGGCAAGAACTCCCGGCGCTTGCGGAGACCGATCAGCTGTAGTCGTTGCGCGTAATGGTTCCAGGTATTCGAGGCGAAATAGCGAGAATTGACGGTTTAAAGATAAAAGCGAAAGCGTTATTTATTGGAACACGTAACAGATAGCAATAAACACCTTATAATTATGCGTTGGACATTTAGCATAGGCACATAACATTTATATAAAGGTAAATGATAGAAAATTAATGTTAGGCAAAAATAGCAAAAGATGCGAAGCAATGGAGTTAAACAATAATAGATTATGTGATAAAGATAGCAATATAATAATAAGAGACTAAAGCTTAAGCAAGATATAAATGCAAACTAAACTATATATATATAAAGCGATAAGCAAAGAAATTAGCACGAAGAAATAACGTAGCAATGAAATGTAATAAACAAAAGCATTAATAATATTATAAAATAAAAGAAATAGAAACGCTTACAGTGATGTAGACGCTGGTTGATGTACACTGAATTTAAATGTAACAATACAACTAATAAAGAAAACCACTTTTAGTTTTGAGGTGAACAGAGTAATGATCGCGACTTGACGATAGCACGGACTAATAATTGACTGACTGAAGATACTAAAGAATAGTGATCCGTGGGCCACGCGGCACCGGTATTTATACAAATTGATGGAATGTGAGGTATGCGGGGAATTTGAGGTATGCGTGATGACTCATGCCCAAAGTATGCGTGGAATTTGCGGTATGCGTGATGAGTCATCCGTAAAGTATGTGTCGAAATAGCTCTGGGGTTTTGTAAGAATCAAAGGTTGATCTATAATTAGGCTGTAAGACCATGGGATTTCGAAAAGGGGCACTCAATCCGTTGGGTGGACTTTTGTGGTTTACATTGGAAGAGAGGGGGGGGGGGGAGAGGTTTTGATTTAGAAGGTTGGGGCGAGGGACTTGTTGTAATTCGTGATTGAGGAGGGAGTCATGCCTCTAAGGCGAAGAGGGGAAGGGGAATCAGCTGGAGATGGGGACCGCTAAGGTACATCGTCCAAGATCTGATGATTGGTAAAGGGTTAAGAGTTGTGGTTTATAGATAGTAGTAGATACTTGGGTAGGTCATATAAGGAGGAAGCTAGTTAGGGTTGGGCGAAAATTATAGGGACGTCACAAAATAAAGAAAAAAAGTAGAATCTGCACACCGGGATTTGAACTCCTGACTTTTTGCTTGCGACCCAAGCGTTTCGATATCGGTTAAAAGAATTCTCGCCGGAGAGCGCCAGCCAGGCAGCCCGTACGGCACACGGATGGAGGGACTGGTATGCTTGTGTGGTGCGGTAGAGGCGCTAAGAGGGGGTACACTTGGTCGTGGAGCGGTGGTAGGGTCCGTGGGCGCAAGCCCACGGTTCTGGCATCACTGCCCAGACGTCCCTTGTCTCCGAGTCGATCGTGCAGACCCTGCGGCTCCCACGCGAGCCGGTGGGGACGTACCTGACGGGCGCTTTAGACGGGAAACTGAGAACTTCCCGTGCGCAGGTGCATCTCTCGTTGACGCCACATCTCGGGGACCAGCCTCGCATCATCATCGTGGCTAAAGTAGTCCCACAGGTCTCATCGTACCTCCCCGATTGGTTATCGGTCCCGCAGTCGTAAGCTTCCTTCGCTGGACTCTCGTTCGCCGATCCGGAGCCGTCCACTCGCCGCCCAGTCGACTTGATTGTCGGGGCCGATTACTTCGCCGCTCTTTTACTGCCAGGCCTGCGCCGCGGCGCAGCCCTTCCGCAATAATTGCCCAAGAGACGATCTTTGGATGGATCGTGTCTGGACCGACCGGCCGTTCGCCCTCCGCTAGTGTGGTGAATCATGTCACAAGCCAGACCGCCGCCGACGACGATCACCTCCTGTGCTGCAGCAGCTCATCATCGACGAAGAGGGGGGGGGGGGGGGGTATCCACGCGGGCGGCGCCTCCTCGGGAGCAATTGCTACGTCGATGACGTGCTACTCGGCTCGGACTAGTTAAAATAACCGTCATTTTTTTAAAAATTGAAATTTCATAAAATCCCTACGTACAACATTAAAAAATATTGTTGTTAATAGGAAGATTCTTTGTATTTTTTTTTTTTAGGGGGCTACGTACAGAGCAGAATTTGACTCGCCGTCTAAACCGTCTAAACATTTGTTTGGCGTTCCGCCAAAGACTGTATTTTTGCGCCACCTACAAGAGATTATTTTTTACTTTTTCAGTTTCAAAAAATGTGTAATTACAGATTAAAGTTACATTAATAAATGACTAAAACTGATTTTGTTTCTGCACCTTCTTTGTATGCAAAAAAAATCATGAAAAACGCATCCAAAATCGCAGTCAAAGGTGGTATCCTGCCTTAAGGGGAGGTTCCGGTCTAGGGCTAAAAAAAATAGGTGATATTTAGGAATTAATTAAAGGAAAACTATTATATATAATTTAAAGGGACTTTTTGCATTGTATTAAGGATGTCTTAAATTATAGAAAAATATTTTTTGTTTTATAATTAATCATTGCAGACAGCCCTGGGGAGTCGTTAAAGTCAGGCGTCAAAAAATTGATCCAAATCGTTGGGACCTATATCTCCAAAAGTTATTATCCGATTCGACTGAAACCTTTTTTATTTTGAAGATTATTCTTCTGGCTAGGGGAGGGCGACTCAAAAAATTACAAAAATGACATTTTTTTAGAAAATAACGATACTTCAAGTTTGGAATCGCTTTTCCTGGTATTTTTCGTCATTTCCAACGCCTTTGAAAATTATAAATTTTCAATTTTTTGTAATTTTTCTAGTTCCGCCCCTAGCCAGAAGTATGTTCTTCAAATTAAAAAAAGTTTCAGCCAAATCGGATAATCAATCCAAATCGGATACCTCCCTTAAGGGGAGGTTCTGGTCTAAATGTCGATTTTTTTTTATTTAATTTTTCGAATGTTCAACCTTTTAGGAAAACGTGTTTAAAAGGATTTATTGAAATTTGCAAAATTCCCGAAGTTATAGGCATTTGAATAGCGGCAAATGCATGGGTGACAACCGGCCACTCGGCGCTCACATAAAACTTTAAGGGGAGGTTCTGGTCTAAATGTCGATTTTTTTATTTAATTTTTCGAATGTTCAACCTTTTAGGAAAACGTGTTTAAAAGGATTTATTGAAATTCGCAAAATTCCCGAAGTTATAGGCATTTGAGTAGCGGCAAATGCATGGGTGACAACCGGCCACTCGGCGTTCACGTAAAACTTTACACGCGTTTTTCTGGAAACAATGTTCTCAAAACGGTGGGAGCTGTATCTTCAAAAGTTATTATCCGATTCGACAGAAACTTGTTTTATTTTGAAGATTATTCTTTTTCTAGGGGGGGAACTAAAAAAAATTACAAAAAGTTGAAAATTTATCATTTTCAATGGCGATGAAACGACGAAAAATACAGGGAAAAGTGATTTCAAACGTGAAGTGTCGTTATTTTCTAAAAAAATGTAATTTTTGTAATTTTTTTTTAATCCCCCCCCCCCCCTAGAAAAAAGAATAATCTTCAAAATAAAAAAGGTTTCAGTCGAATCGGATAATAACTTTTAGAGATACAGGTCCCACCGATTTGGATCAATTTTTTGACGCTTTAACTTTAACGACTCCCCAGGGCTGTCTGCACTGATTAATTATAAAACAAAAAATATATTTCTATAATTTAAGTCATCCTTAATACAATGCAACAAGTCCCATTAAATTATACACACTATAGTCGTGTTCAGATTTATTGGCCGGTGAGTTCGGTCTCTCGAGCAGCGCGCAAGGAGAAATCAGCCACCACCACCTGACGATCGTGGATTGGCAGTTGAAGTTCCTTAGGATCTTGGTGAGAAGCTAGAGAAAAGTAGCACCGAGGCAAGCAGCAGGTGGTGGGAGAATACCCTTCAGGAAACTCACCGGCCAATAAATCAGAACACGACTATAGTTTTCCTTTAATTAATTCCTAAAAATCACCTATTTTTGGGGGCTCTAGACCAGAACCTCCCCTTAAGCACAGCTCGGTTTCAAGAAAAGAAACAAAAAGTGCATTTGACGGCCTATATTTTTGAAATACATTGGAAAAGATTAAAGTGGCGACTTAAACCCTCCATGTGGACTGCATCATATTTCACCTTAAATAAAATCCCTGATATCGACTCCAAAAAGTGATCGAATTAGCGAGAAATGATCCGTAGAAAAGAATCCCCGTCCAAGTTAGAGATTATCTGCAACTCAGGAAACAATTTCGCTTTCTAAAGGGAGTACAGTATTGTCTCCGCATGTGCTCGCTGGTCGGGACCGGCGTTGAGCCCGTATCGTGAACAGAGCCCTAATTCCGAGTCTGAGTTTCTCGCTTCTTTCTGGTCGAAGGGGGGAGCGAGATGGAAGACTTTGCGTGCGCAGCCGGCGTGCGTGACAGACGTGAGCGCTCTCATGTAATCGTAACTGCTCGACGCATGCGCGCGGCGGTCAGATAGCCACGCATGGCTCAAGTCTTTTTTGCGCCATGGGCGAACTTGTGCAATTGAGCCCTTTATTATAATACATTTATTTGAGTTTATTGATGTCCTTACTCTTAATTTTTACTTGTAGTTTAAAACCGTTGTAGTACAATGTGTAGTAATTCATTTACAAATTTGTTTTCAACAATGTCAACAATGAAAATACCATTTTGCACCTCTTGTCAACCTTACGCTCTAGCAGTTGCCTAATTTTGCAGAGTAATGTATTATAATAAAGGGCGTAATTTAAAAAGTTCGTCTAGGGCGCCAAAAAGACTTAAGTCTGGCCTGCGTCAAGATTTTCGCGATGCAGTTCTCGCGCTCCCGTGAGTGCTTGCGACCATCGCTCACGCCCGTCGCGCACGCAAAGGACGGAGTGTCACGGCGCCCGAAAGGCGGAGCGAGACAAAGCATCAACGCGTCGTCTGTCTCGTACTGTCCTCGCTCGCTTTCAGTGGCTCTCGCTCGCTCTCGTTCTATGTCGCTCTCGCCTTCATCGGACAAGAGTGAGACAGAAGTGGTGGGGATAGCGACAAACACCTATCGTCTACACTAAACTGAGCATATACGGAGACAATACTGTACATGGTGCGTTTCTGTAAGATGTTTAAAACGCTTTCATTCGACGACCCTTGAGCTTTCATAGGGAAGAAAAGCTCGGCTATCGAGAACGCCTAATCCTGATGTTACGTTCGGAACGTAAAATTTTTCTTTTTGGCCGGGGTATGCATCAACAACGCCTATACTGAATTCATCCTACTAAAAACCTTACACCCATACTGTTTTGTGACCGATCTGCGCAGCCCCCACTAGTGCCTACGGGCCCGACGCAGGCGATTGCTCGTAGCGCTTTACCTGTCGGTTTCCGTACCTGTCCAAGGGCGGGACGTGACCGATGTCAATATATTGTTAACACTATAGGTTGCGGAACGGTTGACACAGAGGTAAGAGGCGGTAAGACGGAGAAGAACGTAAGCGGTTAAGCGGGGATTTGGACCAATCAGCGGCTCCACAGAATCATCCCTGCGCGGAACGAGGTTTTTCTTAGGATGAATTCAGTATAGCGTTATGGGAAATCCCTCGTTGATCATACTCCTGCCTAGGTTCTCGGTAAGCGCCATCTCTGCTCGGTAGTAGAGCATGCCATGCGTTTACGGCAACAGGTCGCACAATAAGGAGTTCAATTTTGTTCAGTAATCAATAATCAAGTGAGTGTGATTTATTATAATCCTGATTCTAAACAGTTTTCATCTTGTTAGCATCTAGTAGTAGTACTAATAAGAAGTAACACGTGTAGTTTGATATTTCGGAAGGTCCCAATGGAGTATGGATATATATTAAACGTAATTCCTTATGTTTGTTAAAATCATTTATTTCTGTACGAAACATAGATTATATTGACCTGCCCGATGAATTTAAATGGTTTGTGATATTAAACTATTTCCTTGAAAGCGGACAATTCTTTTATTAAAGGAGGAAATAGGAAAGAACGGGAACGTAATAGGTATACCAAATTTATTATTCTATACAGTAACATTCACGCAAACACTAAACTATATACATACACTATTTACACGCTATACTACACTAAAATATTTTGGTTATTGGCTGATATAGGCACATATATTGTCGCACCGCGCGACGAAGGGAGCGAACAAAACACATCGAGATCGAGTGGGATAGAGCAATCTATCCGATGAACGCCAAAAAAGTCGAGTAGGCATCTTTAACGGTTAACCTTCCGGCGGGCGTGCACTTTTTCATAACGGAAGCGGGCGCCTCATGTACAAAGTACACCATGAAAGAATAAAACATATTATTGTAAAATAAACATTATGCGGTGAACGTTTATGATATTTGAAAGCTTATTAATGATTTATTTAAATAATAATTGTTACAAAATATCGTACAAAATCGAAGAATGAAAAAGAAAGTTATTCATCAGATTCAGACTGACGAATTTTCGTGTACTTTGTACACGAGCGCGCCCGCCGGGAGGTTAACCCAGGGGTTTAAAACAATTATGATATCGGTTTCGGTTCTTGAAACAGTTATGAAGAACCGATATTCTGAATAACTGTTATAAGGAATTGAAATTTCTGACTATATCGATTTCGGTTACGGTTCTAGAACCGATATTATATCGGTTATAACGGTTCTAGAACCTATATAATATGTTTTCAGCGCACTGGTTCGGTCACTTTTAAACACTCGCTATCAAAAAGCCATTTTGCAATAAAATTCTATTATTTATATAACTGTTTCCAACGTTTCGATCCCAATTTAGATCATTATCAAGGAAATTTTTTTTTTTTTTTTAATATAAAGATGTAAATATTGCGAGAGCTATTGAAACATAATGAGTCGCAACGCTTGAAAATAAACGTGCGACACCCGAGTCGGTTAGAAGATGACTTGTAGAGGATACATGAAAATACTACTACATGGCGCCATTAGTATAATTCTGAATGATGCCTTAAAGATATTTGATCGCAAAGTCGAACGCAGGGTCAATTTGACCCAGTGTGACAACCGAGGGTTAAACAGATATTCGCCGAGGTACGATGACAGATCTTCCTCTTTATTTCCATTTCTGGAAATATTTTCTCGGATGTCTCTCCACGTTGTCTCGATTGACTGTGTGTTGGCAACTACATGAAAGCAATTGAGGAATATATGGCGTACTTTCACAAAAATTTATATGTGATGCGGCTGAAATGAATTACTAGTATCGGGATCGACGAAGTTGTAAGAGTGGTTGACAGTTAAATGTACATAGCCCTCGCTGTTAAGGCAGTTGTACGCCTTCCAACAATCGGACATTATTGTTGTCCCAGGAAGAATCCACTGGTGAATAACATTTAAAAGTGTTTCAGCACTCCGGTCATTTACAGCAACAATGAAATTTTTTTTGGACTCGCGTTCATATCCTCCGAACATCCATTTTCCTTTCAATACACGTCCACGGTGGTACTTGCGTTTCCCAAATTTAGCTTCGTCGATTTCAAATATCTTATTGGGACTTCCTAGTTGTGTACAATTATCTTCAGACCACTTTAAGCACACCTACCACACGAGTTGAATAATAACAGTATAATTTTTGTTTAAAGAGTAGTGTGAATTTAAAATTCAATGTTTAAACAAACGCAGTATATTAAATAGCACAGACCCGTTTTCATTTCAAATTCATTTCAAATTCACCGATTTTAATGACGTTGAAAACCCCCAAACTAAAGTCGAGCAACGGGTGCATGTATGTATAGAAAAAAGTGGTTCTGATCCAATATGTAGGTCATTGGTAATTACCCCGAAACGTGGCGGTGGAAACCATAGCCATTCGGCAATAAATGTTACAGTTGTTAATAACTGTAAACGAACGTTTTCAAACCACGTGCCGGTTCTAATGGATTTCAAATAATTACACCGAGCCCTTTTCCTCTTTGTTTTATTTTTTGCTTCGTACGATGTAGCAAGCCAGTGAAAGAACAATGTTTCGCGATTAAGTTTTACTGCCTTCTCACATTTAGGGCACTGAATAACATTTTGAAAAATGTTCTTTTCTTGATCCAGAGAGCGTTCAACTGTCTTGTCGTGTGTCGAGCCTGCTCTGTATTATTTCGTTTCGATAGTGGTAATCTGAGTCTGATTTGTTCGGCCTTATCTCCATTTGTGGATCTTGTGCTCATCTTTGTGGTGCCGCAGTGTTGTTCGCTTGGTGCGTATATTTTCCGAGTAATCTGCCGTTATTTCTCGGTATTCGGTTGCGGTGTGCTCATCTTGTGTTTCTTCCGCCTGTTTTTGTGTGACTTTTTCTACGACGTCGTCATCGTTGATTACATCCCCTCGGTGCGTGTAAGGCTAATTAGTATTTAACGACATCTATTGAGGAGTCAATTTACTACTCTCTGTGTACTGTCGGTATGGCCCACTGTCGTGGTTGCTCAAAATTTCTACCTAAGTCCGGTATCTGTTCAGTCTGCTCAATGAATAATAATTTTGCTGGCCTCGGTGCTTCGGACAACTATGTTGCCCTATCGCAGTCTGGACCCACCATCTCGCCCTCAAGAACTGACGCCTCACCGGATCTAAAGGCTATCCATGGGTGCCTTCAAGACATCAAACTTAAATTAAGTTCACTGGGTGATCTTGTGACTCGAGTTAACTCGAGCAACGTTTTTCCGGTGGCGGAGCGGATGCTGCGACTGGCTCGGTGCCTCTTGCTGAGGTCACCCAAAGATTCGAACGCATGGAGCGGTCTACCAGAAATTTTGAAGTTGTAATATCAGGGCTACCTTATAATCCAAACGCTGGGCTTATACCGACTATTAAGAGTGTGGCGGACGCCATCAATGTCTCTTTCTCGCAGTCGCATGTTGCCTCTGCGCTTCGATTGCGACATACCAAAGCTAAGTAAGTTTAAGCCTCTCGTAATTCGATTTACCTCTACTTTTATTCGGGATGAGTGGATTGCTAAAAAGAGGGCCAGGAAGGATCTTCATGCTAATGAGATCGTCCCGTCATGGCCTGATTCGCTTAGTTATATTAATGAACGTTCGACTGCCAGCGAGCGTAGCAGTTTGCTGGAGGCCAAGAAGCTTGCGAAGGATTACAATTATAAGCATGTTTGTATGAAACGTGGAGTCGTCCACCTAAGGAAGGATGGTGGTGCTCCGGTCCAGCGGTTTACGTCTTCTGCCGACTTCGTGGAGGATTCATTTTTCACAGCCTCCTGTCCTGCAAGGTTCTCCTACTCAAGCTCGTCGTACCATGGATGGGAGTCAGTAGCTTGGCCTGAGCCTCCCGGGCCCTGAAGTTCTCTGCTCGCCTACCTTGGGTGGGCTGGTTTCTACACCTGGCAGCTCATATTCCTCTGCGATTTCTGCTTCATTGGAGTTATCATACCCTACTTCTGAGCATGCGCTTTCCACGATATCTACCTCGCTTTCTTGTAAACTGCGTGCGAATTCTAAATCTTTCTCTGCTGCTCACCTAAATGTTCGCTCTCTTATTAGTCATTTCTCGGATTTAGCTGATATAGTGCGCTGTTATAAGTTTGATGTGGTGGCTCTTACCGAAACCTGGCTGCGTACGGAGCACGAATCAGGGTCCCTTTTACTGCGTAACTATTCTTTCTTTCGTGCCGACCGCCGTTCTCGGTTCCTCTCCCGTGGTGGCGGAGCTGCTTTATATGTTAAATCCAGTTTGTATTGTGTAAATATCTTTGAAGTTATTACCAACTGTTGACATAATGTATATTATTTTTAATATTAGTTTCGGATTAACCAATTTATTTCAAGTGTTTCCAACACAAATAAAACAATATAACAAAATGCTGAAATAATCAGCCGCGTGGCATGTAGACACAATATTTACTTCGCGCGCTCTTCACGTGTCGTCTCGAAGGAGAGCCGAATTCTATCTGTTCGCGCTGACGCATCGCCCGCCGAACTCGGACCGCCCAGCGACACTCAACCTACCCATTCACACAAACAAGCCAAATTTACTTGATTCTTAACACGCCTCTTTAAATTTAGTTGTTTAATTGTTTTTTTTTGTTTAACAAATCTTTAACTCCTCTCTAAATTTTTCGAACTTAGTACGTCCTAATGACTTGGTAAAGATATCTGCAGGATTTCCCTCTGAATCTATTTTTATTACATCAATCTCTCTATTTAAATAATTTTCATTTACAAAATGATAATGTGTTTCTATATATTTAGATTTTTTTGTTAGATTTCCAAATTTACTTATACTAATTGCACCTGCGTTATCCTCATAAATTTGTATAGGCTCATTAATCTCTATTCCAAAATCCTTTAATAATTCTTTAATTAATTTTACCTCACTCACGCATATAGATAACGCAACATACTCTGCCTCTGTGGATGATTTTGTTACAATATCTTGTTTCTTTGATTTCCAGTAAATACTATTACCATACATTCTTATTACGTATCCAGTCGTAGATTTTCTATCCACTATGTCTCCTGCCCAATCAGCATCTACACAACAATCTAATATATCTGCGTTTAAATTTTTCTCAAATTTTAACTTTAATTTTTTTGTGTAATATAAATACTTTAATATTCTTAAGGCATATTTATAATGGCTTTGGTCATGGCAATTTTGAAATCTGCTTAGATAATTTACACAATAACAAATATCCGGTCTAGTACTTGAACTTACATATAAAAGTGCTCCAATTAAATTTCTATACTTTAAGTCATTTGATGCTGATAATGAAGGTTCACATTTTAAATTTTGCTCCATCGGAGTCGCATATAGTTTTGCATCTTCAATTTCATATTTTCTTGCCAATGACTCAATATAACTTTCCTGATCTAGCGTCATACTTTTATTTTTATAATCGTAATTAATATTTATACCTAGATACGTTTTTATTTGGCCCATGTCTTTCACTCGAAATTTTATAGCTAATTTTCTTTTAATAATTTCTATTAATTTTCTACTTTGACCACAAATTAGTAAATCATCAACGAAAATAATTAAATAAACTTTTTCATTATTGATTGTCATAATATATAAACAATAGTCAATTTTACTTTTCTCAAATCCTAAGTCTAACAAAAAATCATCCAGGCACTCATACCATGCGCGTGGACTTTCGCGCAGTCCGTACAACGATTTTTCGAGTTTACACACTCTCCCTGTGTTATCGTCGTAACCTTGAGGTTGTTTCACATACACTTCAGACTTTATTTTTCCGTTAAGGAATGCGGCTTCTACATCCATTTGGTCTATTTCTAAATCTTTTTGTATACAATGATTTAACAGAATTTTTCATGTTTGAGCCCTTGCTACTGGCGAATAAATGTCTTCAATTATTTCTCTTTGTTGAAAACCTCTTACTACAATTCTAGCTTTAAATTTATTCTCAGCCTTTTTTGTATACACCCATTTTAAATCTAATATTTTTTTACCTTTTGGCTTTTTAACTAATTTCCACGTATCATTTCTTTTTAAACATTCGATCTCTTTGTTCATCGCATCTCGCCAATTTTCACTCTCATTACTGTTTATAGCCTCGTTATAATTTTCTGGATTATCTACGCTTACATAATTTACGTAAATACAATTTGTTATTGGATTTCCATAGCGATTTACAGAACTTTTCTTTCTTTCTGACCTTCTTACTGGTCCTAAGTTTTGGTTACTCGTACTTGGTACAATATTTACATTGTTTTCATTATTTTCACTTCCATCATTTTCAATATTATCATTTTCATTAATTATGCTACTTTCATTTTCATCTTTACTTTGTTGGTCAATCTCATGTTCATTTAACCTATTATCAGTGATTTCATCGTTACTGTTAAACCCAACTAACTTTACATTTTCCTCGATAATGTCTACATGTTTGGCTACGATAATCTTATTATTTACGAGAATCCTATAGCCTACGTCTTCATAACCGACTAAAACTCCTAAATCGGCTTTTCTATCCCATTTGTTTTTTCTTTTTATCTCCGGAACTTTAACAAAAACTCTACTTCCGTATAATTTTAAATTTTTAATATCGGGCTTCCTTCCCATCATAATCTCATATGGAGTCTTTTGTTTCAAAGTATTTGCTAACGTTCTATTTTTCAAGTATGCTGCCGTTTTAACTACTTCTGGCCAAAATCTATTGTGTATTCTCGCATCTGCTAGTAAACATCTCGCTGTTTCCATTATTGACCTATTATAACGTTCAGCAGTTCCGTTCAATTCATGGACATACGGAGGACAAGGTTCTATACAAATTCCTTTTCCTTTCGCAAATTCATAAATATCCTTATTCAAAAATTCTTTTCCGTTGTCGCATCTTAACCGTTTAATTTTTTTCTCGGTTAAATTTTCTACTAAGTTAACATAAGTTATAATCCAATGGCAAACTTCATTTTTATTTTTCATTGTGTAAACTTTTCCAGCTTTACTAAAATCATCAATCAAAACTAAAAAGTATCTTTCTCCCATACAGCCTACTGTGTTATGCGGTCCGTTTACATCCGCATGTATAATTTCTCCTATCTCCCTCGCTCTATACCTATTATTTTCGAAAACAGTATTAGTCATTTTATTTTGTATACATGTTCCGCACTTCAAATATTCACTCTCTAAATTACTTGGTAAGCCTTCGACTAAATTATTTTTACTTAGAATATTCAAATACCCAAAGTTTACATGTCCGAGAATCCTGTGGAATTTCTCTTTTAAGGTCATGCCGTTATTTATATTTTCAGTTATATAATTCTGTTTACTCTCGAATATTGTGTTTATCTTGTACAAATTATTTACTTTGTTCGCGAATCCTACCAATTTATTTTCCAAGTAAATCTTTGAATTATTTCCAAATGAAACTATTTTCGCTTTCTCTGCGAGTTTACCAAAACTCATTAAATTCCTATCCATCTCTTTAACGAAAAATACATTTTTTAATGTTATTTCCGTTTCGTTAAAATTCGTTATAAATTTTGCTTGAACATCTCCTACTTTAGTCGCTTTTAATGTTCGGCCATCTCCCACTTTTACACTTATCGGATTTTCTAGCTTGCTTAATTTTACAAAATATTTATCATTGTTTATAATATGGTCCGAACATCCGCTATCTAGTACCCATTCTAATTCATTTTCACAATTATTTACCTCGCTACTATAGCTTACTCTACTCTCTGTCTCGGACAAGAATGTCATCGCGTTTTGACCTGTGATCTGTCGGTCTTGCCGTTGTTGACCGCCTCGTCCTCGATTACCTGCACCTCGGCCTCGGTTAGCGCTGCTGCCTCTGCTATAGCTGCCGCTATCTCGCTGTTGGAGCTGGTATCTCGCGCCTCCTCGCACTTGCTGCTGTCTTCCTCCTCTCGAACCTCTCCAGGAATTTCCACCGTTGCTCTGGCTCGTGCACTCATATTGATAATGTCCTGGCTTCCCGCATTTGAAACACGTTCTGTCCTTTTTTACTTCACTTCGAAATACATTTGAATTACCACTCTTAATTTTTGAACTTTGATTTTCATCCCTTTCACGTTCTTCGTATAACTTGATTTTATTTATAACATAGTCAACTGTTCTTTCTTGTTCGGGCAAAACATCAACTAAATCACCAACATAACTTAAGGAACTGGGTAGCGTTCTCAGTAGATAGTTTAACTTTTCTGATTCATTTACCGTAGCACCGGCATTTTTCAGTTCAATTGTCAATTTTTCAAATTCACTAAAAAATTCACTTGTTTCGGTAAAGTCTTTTAATTTTAATCGTTCCAATTTATTTCTAACACAAATTTGTAATGCGGTTGACTCACGTAAGTACAGCTTATCTAACTTCTTGATTATTTCAAGGCTGGTATTTTCGTCATTGACTAAATCCATTTGTCTGTTTGATAAGGCACTATAAATGTAATTCATTGCCTTAAGATCCTTCTCATTCCACGTGGCTTCATTTTCCGTTTCGGCTCTCTCTCGTTGAATCACTGTTTCACATTTTTTCATTCTTAGAAAAATCGTAATTCTCTTCTTCCACGTGCTGTAATCTTTTCCATCGAAAATAGGTAGCGTCATCTTAAATTCATCCGCCATGTCGTCTTGTCTATTTTCACGTTTAATATCTTTGAGCGCTTTTACCAATTTATTTAACTTTATAACCTTTTGTACACACTTTACAAACCGCTTTCCAAAATTTCCTTCTTCCAATGATTCAAAACTTCCTTCACTTACTTCGTCTTTAGTTTCAAATTCGTCTTTTATTCCAGCTCCACGTGTTCCCATAACCTTCTAGAACTCTTCCGAACTTCGCTTGTTTCTCTTCTATTTCAAACCACGCTCTGCTACCATGTTGACATAATGTATATTATTTTTAATATTAGTTTCGGATTAACCAATTTATTTCAAGTGTTTCCAACACAAATAAAACAATATAACAAAATGCTGAAATAATCAGCCGCGTGGCATGTAGACACAATATTTACTTCGCGCGCTCTTCACGTGTCGTCTCGAAGGAGAGCCGAATTCTATCTGTTCGCGCTGACGCATCGCCCGCCGAACTCGGACCGCCCAGCGACACTCAACCTACCCATTCACACAAACAAGCCAAATTTACTTGATTCTTAACACCAACAATTATTTTTCTGATAGCCTTTTGGATGTAGCTGGCGTTCTTTTTAGTATTAAACACGCGCGCAATGCTGCTTTGTCTGTTTATCGTCCGCCTAATTGTCCTTTGTCTTGCATGCATGATCTGGAACTGTTCCTTGTTGAAGTATCCTGCACCGCTTCATATATTATATGTATGAGTGACTTTAATATTGATTTCAACAATGTATGCGATCCGGGTTTACCTCTTATTCGGCGCTTCGTGTCATCACTTTCTTTGAACCAAGTTATATCTGTGCTTACCCGAATTACTGCGTTATCTTCAACTTTGTTGGATTTAATCTTTGTAAGTGATGACGTGGGTATTGTATCTGCAGGGTCTTTGGATGTTAGCCATATTAGCGACCACTGTCTTGTTTTTGCGATTCTTAATATTTCTAAATCGACGGGCCGACAACGTTTTATTATGCGTCGTAATTTTAAGGACATACCTGAGGAGCTATTCCGCCGTGCGGCCGAGGGCTTAAGCTGGCATCTGATTTGTGACTTTGATTCTGTCGATTCTAAAATTGCTGCGTCTGAATCTTTGATGGTCACCTTATACGATCAGTTCGCGCCGATTAAACTAATGCGTGTCTCTAAACCCTCGGCTCTTTGGTTTACGCAGACTGTGAGGAGCCTTATAAGGCTTCGCAATCGGGCGCTCACGAAATACAGAAGGTCTGGAACAGCTGGTGCGTGGGATTATTATAAGCATCTTCGCAATGTTGCTAAATCTGTCATCCGTGCTGAGAAGCGGACGTTTTTGCAAAGTTTTCATTCTTGCTCCTCCTCCAGAAGGTTCTGGAATTTCTTATCCCTGTCTGGTTTCTACCGATGGTCTAAGGTTTCGTCTGACATTGATTCTTTTCCTGATCCTACTTTAATTAATAATCACTTAATTGACTCTCTTCCTGCTTGTACTGCTTCTCCTAACCTTATATATAATTATGCAGCATCGGTTAATGATGATCCTAACTCTCCTACCTTCTCCTTCGAGCCCTTCACTCCTGAGGATCTCCTTTCCGTCTTTAAAACCATTAAGCTTACGTCCTCTAATCCTTATGATATTTCTGACGGTATGGTCCTTCATCGCCTTCCTTACTGTCTTGACTCTCTCCTACATATCTTTAACTCTGCTATTTCTGCTGGTGTATTTCCTCTTGCCTTGAAGCTCCCACCAGGGGCTGGTCCCACCAGGGGCTGGTGGTTTTCTAACCCCAGTACGGGCGGTTGCGTTCCCGGTGTACCCGAATTCGCATGGGGACTGGCATGCGATTTTATGCAGAGCCGTCCCCGGCCACCAGAGCGTCACCGGTGGTCCCGGGTGAGTGCATGCATCCCAAAAAGAGCAGAAGATAGCCAAGGACCTAGTCTGGTGGCGAATGTATTATATTATTCGCTACCTGGCATCCTGCTCATAGAGAAAAATTCCTACAGTGGACGCCGTGGAGTCAAGTGTGGTCCTTCTCTGCTTTTTCCGGCCCGGCCCTGGCGGTTTCGCTGGAAATGTTTTGCTAATACCACCATGCAAGCCAAATGTACGTATAGGCGAAAGCCTGAGGTAGTACGCGCCCCTTTTGGGCCAAGACGGCTATACTAGATAGATGCCTTGAAGCACTCCTTTGTTGTTCCTATTCCCAAAACAACTCATGCAACCGCCCTTAACTCCCTTCGTTCCATCTCTCTTACTCCCTTCTTATCTAAGGTGCTTGAGAAACTTTGCATCACCCAGCTTCAGAGGTTTTTCACCTCCACTAATGCTGTTCCAGTCTTTCAATCCGGTTTTCGACGTGGTCATAGCACTACTACATCCTTGCTGCATTTGTCGGATACCATATTGCGTGGCTTCGATTCTAGGCGTTTATCGGCCATCGTCACCTTAGACTTTTCTAAGGCATTTGATACGATTGATCATGACCTGCTGATTGCTAAACTTCGACATACAAGTTTGTCCACTAATGTCCTGTCTTTCCTTGAATCGTATCTCTCTTCTCGCACTCAGCAGGTTATGCTTAACCAGGTCATGCCCTGGGTCTCATGTATTCGCGAGGTTAAACGTGGTGTACCTTAAGGCTCAGTACTTGGGCCACTGCTATTTAGTATTTACGTAAGGGATCTGCCCTCGGTCTGTCGCAATTGCCGGGTTTATATGTACGCGGATGACACTCAGATGGTCAAGGATTTTGTTATTGGCGGGGCTGAGTCTGCTAAACGTGAGATGGCGTCCGACCTGCTTCGCCTCACGGCTTGGTCTGACACTCACGGTTTGCAGTTAAATCCCGATAAATCATCTTTATTTGTGGTGGGCTCTTCCGCTCTGCGTCAACAGCTATCTTCTTTTGTGATTTCCTGAGGCTCTGCATCTCTTTCTATGCAACCTACCGTCAAAATCCTCGGTGTTACCCTGGATCCTCTTTGATACTTTAACCAACCTGTAGCTGTCTTGTGTCGTTCTGCTTTTGCTCGTCTACGGTTCCTGTATCCTTCACGTCGTATTCTGTCTACCCCCACCAAGCTCTCTCTCTCTCTCTCTCTCTCTCTCTCTCTCTCTCTCTCTCTCTCTCTCTATGTCAGTCAGAGATAAAAAATTAAATTCGTCTAAAAGACGAAAATTTCATTCGAAACTCATGAATAAGATTTACCTCGAGTTAATATTTAATCGTAGCGCTCATGATTGAAATCATGGGTATTCAATCGTCGGCCATGATTGAATTACTTCAGCCAGAGAATTAAAATCGTCGGCCATGATTGAACTACTTCAGCCAGGGAGTTCCATCGTGTCTCACGATTGAATTACCTTCTGCCATGGGTATTCAAATCATGAATGAATGAACAGTGTTCTCGTATTCAATCGTATTTAGTCGAATGAAGCTCGATAACCTCGAGACTCGCGAGAGCCTTTGATCGATGCCGCGCGATGCCCGTGCCGAGCGACATTGTATCGTTCACCCGTCTAAACTGGCGCCTGGAGTTGCTTGGCGATGTGTCATCGATTATACGAAAAGTGAGTTTCTTTATTTTTCAACGTATCAATATGAAAGTGACACCGATGGATTCCTGGCGTTCTCACGATTAATTGGTCACAAAATAATTGAAATCGGACTATTTTTAACGAAACGGGCTTTCAATCCGATTCAAGGTCCGGACTTTAAATATCCGAAAAAATACTACCATATTGGCTGAAGTGTTTTCTATAAAATAAGTCTATCGGTTGTTAGTAGACGCAATTCTAGATGGATGGTTCGAGTCACCAAGCATTGGAACACGGCTACATAGCCCTTGTAAGTTCACTGTCCTCTCCCCCGTGACGCCAATAGCACCAAAGGCCCAGCATAGTCCAGTCCCACGTTACGGAAGGGTTGGTCGGGATTGACGGCAGGGAGATCCGCCATGAGCTGCTGTCCGTGTGAGGCCCTCCATCGAGTACAGGTGTAATGGTCTCCGATTGCGAGACGATTATCGGTGGGACGGAGAAGGGATTGTGATGCCGACTCAGTCGGTGTGTCTGGGTTCGGCGAATGAGTAAAATGCGTGGTTAACAATAACAGTGTCTATTGGTCAAAGTCTGTAAATTA
The DNA here is from genome assembly GCA_929113495.1 of Andrena minutula. NCBI lineage: Eukaryota > Metazoa > Arthropoda > Insecta > Hymenoptera > Andrenidae > Andrena > Andrena minutula. Next base: position 30,654,893 of record OV815995.1, on the reverse strand, counting down.
TGCTGGGTTTGTACATATGTCCCGTGCGGTGATTTTCGTAGTTGTTCGCGATTCTTTTGGTTCGTCCGGCGTATACGTTTCGGCAGCGCGGTGCTTGAGCGGTATCTCTTAGCGGCGCGTCGGTTCGTCCGGCGAATACGGTTCGGCAGCGCGGCGCTCGAGCGGTTTCTCGTAGCGTCGCGTCGGTGCACGGCGGCTACGACTTTTCAGCGAGCGGTTAGGAAAGTGGGATGCGGATTTATTGAACGTTCTGCTCAGGATGGCCTTATGGGGCACGTCCGTTGAGAGTCGTATAATCTCGTATCAGAGTGCAGTAGGGGTCTGGCCTAATGGGCGCGGAGACACCTCTCTGACGTAGGCAAGACGCAAGATTTCTTTCGGCCTATTTCGGAAGAGGCTGGTTATGGTACAGTGGTGGCAATGGCCGACCACTGACACACCTCATGTGAGCTAAAAATGAGCATCTTGCGGTACTGCGTGAAGTGCGTAAGTGACACGCACAAGAGCTCCTGATTCTGCTCGCCGCGGCCTTTATATGCAGGATCCGTGCGTCTTCGCAAGCGAGGCAATACGCGGGCCCAGTGGCCACTTAGCGGCCGTGGCGTGTACTGGACCTCGCCCTTTGGTTTGATTTCGCGCGGTCCGCGTGACGTGACTTCGTCACACAGGTGATACAGCGGTAGATAAAGGCCTTCACGCTTTGACGCCCTTGAAGAATCCAATATCGTTGGCGAAGCGTAGCTAAGGTAAGTTGGGTACCTCCATGTATGTTCCGGTGGTGAGCTTCTGCCACGAGCAGCTCTACAAATTTTCCCTTTCTTGGTAGGATAACCGGCTGTCGCTCATTCAAGGACAGCGGAGCATGCCGTAGTCGCCCTCCTATGCGCAGGAGTCCTTGTCTGTCCAGGTAGGGATTGAGACGAAGTAGCCTACTGCTACTTGGTACTGTAGCTCCTAGTTCCAACCGCCGAATATCCTCAGGAAACTCTTGTCGCTGAATGATAGTGAGCCAGAGCGTTCGGGCAGCCTCCACCTCATCAAGCAGCAGTTGAGATCCCCTTTCGGTTTTCGGGCGATGAGGGTGACGCCATCGACGACACCAGGCGGTAATTCTAAGGAGTTTTTGAAGAGAGGAATAGTGTATCAATAAATACTAGCCTGGGGTCGGCTCCTCGCAAGTCACTCCATGGACCGAGCTTCTAGCTTCGAGTTCAGTTAGCTCTCCCGTCTGCGGCGTCATTGTGGTCCAATGGGGTTCTCCGGTCAACTAGTCGGGTCCTTGCCACCAGACCGAAAAAGTTGGCAGCTGACTCGGTGGTATGCCTCGAGACGCGCAATCCGCTGGGTTGTCATCCCCAGAGACATGATGCCAGCGGGCTTCGGGAGTGGCAATCTGGATCGCGGACACGCGATTACCCACATACGTCTTCCAGGGCGACGGATGTCCGCGGATCCAGTCCAGCGTGACAGATAGTGTCGGTTCAATAAGGTCGAACTGACGCGCTACGCCTCAGAGTTTCCTCTATAGTAGCATTTAAACCATGCAAGGTGGTATTAGCAAGATACTAACTAGCGAAACGGTCAGGGCAGGGCCGCAAAAAGCAGGGAAGGGCCACACTTGACTCCACGACGTCCACTGTAGGAATTTTTCTCAATGAGCAGGATGCCAGGTAGCGAATAATATAATGCATTCGCCACCAGACTAAGTCCTTGGCTATCTTCTGCTCTTTTTGGGGTGCATGCACTTACCCGGGACCACCAGGAACGCTCTGGTGGCCGGGGACGGCTCTGCATAAAATCGCATGCCAGTCCCCATGCGAATTCGGGTACACCGGGAACGCAACCGCCCGTACTGCGGTTAGAAAACCACCAGCCCCTGGTGGGGGTCCAGCGTGACAGTCGAATCGGCCCAAAGGTGTATAGCTACTCCTTCCAGCTCCAAGGTATCCTTTGTCCATGCCATTAGACGACTCAGCAGCGTCGCCGCGCACAATTCCAGGCGCGGTATTGTCACTCGTTGCAGTGGTGCTACCTCTGTTTTTGCAGTAAGTAGCCGAGCGTGGACCTCACCGTCCGCGTTCACAGTACGGAGATAGATCACCGCGGCGTAGGCCCTCTCTGCAGCGTCTGCGAAGCCGTGAACCTCTCGGGTCCGTACTGTCGGATGGTTCCCGAGCCAACGAGGTACCCTTATGCAGTTTAGCGCTGGAAGTTCTGCCACGAATTTCCTCCACTCCTCTTCCTCGGTGCCTGGCAGCGGCGAGTCCCAATCTATTTTGAGGAACCATAAAGATTGCATAAATATTTTTGCAGCCACTGCGACTGGTGCTACCAAACCCAGCGGATCAAATATGCGAGCGATCCTTGAGAGAACCGCGCGCCGCGTTAGCTGCGGAGCAGGGTCTGTGGGCTGTACGCGCACACAAAAGCAGTCTTCCCTGACGCTCGAATGGATTCCCAAAGCCGTAGTCGTGTTGTTCGCCTGCCAGCCGACCTCCGAGATGGTATCATCTAAGGGTAAGGCTGCCAATAGTTCTGGCAGGTTGGTTGCCCACTTGCGCAGGTTGAACCCGCCCGCCTTGCAGATTCGTCGTAGTCCGTCCTGCAGTTCCCTGGCCTCCTTCTCGGAATCAGCTCCGGTGACCACGTCGTCCATATAGACATCACGGAGCAGCGCCGCCGACGCTCGGGGAAATCGTACCTGCTCGTCGTTAGCCAGTTGCCGCAGCGTACGGATGGCGAGGTAGAGCGCGCAGGCTTGTCCGTATGTAACGGTAGATAGCTCGTAATCGCTCGCGCTCTCGCCTTTCTTATCCCGCCACAGTATTCGTTGATAACGCCTGTCGTCCGGATGGACGACGATTTGCCTGAACATCTTCTCAATGTCCGCTATCAGGCAAATATTGTGACGACGGCAGCGCAGCAGCAGTTGCTGCAGTCCCGGGAGTAGATTACGGTCCACCATCAGTATGTCATTGAACGACTTCCCACTCGAGGTAGCGTAGGACCCGTTAAAAACCACTCTCAATTTGGTTGTGGTACTGCTCTCTTTCAGCACGCCATGGTGAGGAAGGTAGTAGCTTGGAGCTGTAAGTTCAACCCCCCTCGCCTTAAACATGTGCCCGAGCGCTTCATACTCACACATGAACTCTCGGTAGGCTTCGGCGAACTTCGGATCCCTGGTGAACCTACTCTCCATACGGCGCAGCATCCGCTGGGCCCCCTCCCGAGACGCTCCCAGCTCAGCGCCGTCCTTGAAGGGGAGTCGTACCATGTAGCGACCCGACGGCAACCGCTGGTATGTATTTGCGAAGTGCTCCTCGCAACTTTGATCCGCTGCAGTGTATGCCGTTGATCCCGTCACCTCCTCCTGTTCCCAGAAACGTTTGACCAGCGGGACAAGCTTGTCCTCCACGCTGCCCTGGAGTACCACGAGTCCGCTGGCTGCCCGCGAATCACTCACCGTCGTCGCTGACGCCGGTCGAGAGACGATGCAGCCCAAGGTCGTCCGCTGTGCAATAGGCTCTCCGGGGCCGCCCCTCCGAATGCCACTGACAAGGGTCCTAGCGTATGGGTCAGCTCCCAGTAGGACTTCGATTTGGCCCGCGCCCATGAAGTCCGGATCCGCCAGTGGAATTCCTCTCAGGTGACGCCAATCCCTCTTGTCGTGCTCGAAACCACTTTGGTTTCTTTGGTTTCTATTACATGAATACTGATTCATCGCGAACCACTAGTGAGCTGAATACATCGCGGAAGGCGGACCATGCTTCGAAGTGACCGTCGAATTTGGGCAGAGGAATCTGCGAAAGCGAGACTCGTGATCGTCCGGTTCCCGCTTTAGCGGCAATTGTCGGCTCTGGGGTCTTGGCTTCCTCTGACTTGTACAATTCTTCCAGCTTCTCCATGAATTGGGCCTCCTGCACGAGGAATGCCTCCTGAGTATCCACCGTCTGATTCTTTGCAAAGTACGGTACATCCTTCAGCTGAGGATCCTCCGCCATGGCGAGCAGCTGATCGTGCTGTAGCTCGTATTTTGCCCAATTCTTTCGGAGTACCTCCAGTGTCGATTTCACAGCATGTTTAGTGATATTGTTAGCACCCATTTTCCTTAAATTCTCAAATGCTCTTGTGATACGACCGTTGAGATCGGTTTGATTATTTATTAATTGAGCCATTGTTTCAGATGCTGAAGGTCACCGCGACCGTTACACATGGCACGCCCGAAGACTATCGAAGGTTCCAGAACCGCACTCCAATGGCTCCGATATCCAGCTCGATGGACCAAATGTTTGAAGCAAAGCAGTCTACTTGTAGGCGGGAGAAATTCACTAGGATAACTGCACTGATTTTAGTTGTCTGTATTTACAATATGTACAATAGGGTGATTAAAGAATCGTATATCGTGAGCGAACACTTTGTATTACCACGTGTTCCCCTTGTAGGAATTTATCGTGGGGCGTGATTCTGCGGCAGCAAATGCGCAAATTACTTCCTTTAAGTAATTTAGATAGCAATCCTACTCGGCGGCAGCAAATGCGCGAGTGGGTCCTCTTTAATTTAGCGGTAGCGATTTGCTTCTCTCGAGCTCGAGAGAGGCACAAGTATTTGGTATAGCGCGTGTGAAGATGATTAACGGCGACTGACTCCCGGAATTCACCGTCGCCTTCCGGGAAGCCAGATTGGGTCCCCCTTCCATCGATCAGGGATGTGTCGCACGCCAATTCGAACCAGATCCCGAAGCTTGTCGGCGCGACATGGCGCCAATTATCCTATAACTCGAACAGGCATGAAAAAAATCCTATGGATACGTTTTTGAGATATCGCCCGATTAATATTTCGGTAATTTTTTAAGAAGACGACCCTACGTTTCTGGCCGTATCTCGCGTTAGAGTTAACCGATTTGATCGCGACAAATTTTAAATTAAAGGCAATTAAATTGCATTCAATTCGTCCCGACAGTGTTTTCCAAGCGGACCAATAGCTTAGGCGGAATCGAGCGAAACTTAAGAAAAATGTAATGTTTTGGGGCCGAAATTGGAGTCGAATATTCACTACATAGCCTGGAAGACATATAAATTATCCTGCGACGTCCAGTTTCTTATTTTTTACGTAGAGTGCGCACCTTTACGAAGGAAATAAGCCTAATTTGAGCAAAATCCATGCACAAATAAGGAAGTTATGGGCGATAGAGTGGGAGTGCCTATCTTCAACTTTTCCCCTATTTTTCCATTTCTTCCCGTTATATGGCGAATTATGTATTTGCCTTCAATGAAAACAAATTTATATATATTCTATTTAATTTTATATTATTTTTTAAAAACAATTTTGGCTCTTTCGGTTTCTTTTGCCCGCATTGCTATCAGCCGGTAGGGCATGCGCAGAATAACTGTTGGCACACATGACACACAGTGTTTGGAGTCCACCGCTTATCGACATGCACAGGTGAATATTTGAAATAAGCGAGATTTGGAAATAAGCGGTTTGGAGCGCATCCGTAAATAAACATCGATATTTTTTCACGACATATTCACCACACACATAACAAAAACCGTCCGGACCGTTCATACATTTAAATTCTCCCTTTCTTTTACTCATTTCCACTTTTCAAACATAAGAAATAAATGTATACACAATGTTTCAACAATGTACAATGACAAGCCGTCTTGTCTAGCCGGTGTGTCGTAGTGACTCCGCAACTAGAACTTCGCCCGTGCCAATCAACGATCACAGCGAGGTCCGAACGGGTTACGGTCCTCTCCGTGGTCCGTGGCAATGCAACATCACTGCTCCGAAAAACTGGCACAGGCACCCCCGTAGGTGATTTTTTCGACCAGATTGACCGATTGAAAAGAGGATTCTCGCGCTGACCTTCGTTACGTACGCATCACCACGAGATTATCAAGTCTTTCCACTCTTAGCATTCCCACGCGCGTTCACAGTGCATATAAAATTCCTCGTAAATACTTGTGAAAATCAACATCCACTCTACAAAAATTGGCGAGAACCCCAATATCGCCGGCCGCACGGTGGCGGCGGAGCAAGCAATCTTCACCAAAGTCAAAACTCAGAGGCATCAGGCTCACATCAGCCATGTTGAGATCAGGAACTCCTGAATCAGATGATAAGGGACTCATTGTTGCACCGAACATTCCGGTAAGAAATAAATTCACGGCGCTAATGGACTCCTTTGCACCCAAGCACACTGACATATCAACTGAATACACGGAAGATCCTGACTCTAATCCACACAAGGGAACTACTTCCCAGGACACTGAATCGCATTCTACTCCTTCAAAATCTAAATCTATCAAACCTCCCCCAATATATCTCCATACCCCTCACTCCTCCACACTCAAAGAATTCTCTGATTCACTTCAGGCCACAATTGGAGAAAAATTTGAATTGAAATGCTTGGGTAATCAAACTAAAATCCAATTTTATAGCATGTCCTGCTATAACAACTTTCTAGAGATGGCTAGGAAAGGTAATCTTGAATTCCACACATTTTCGCTCCCCGATCAAAAATCACTTACTGTGGTTCTGAAAGGTCTCGAGGACACCACTCCAAATGAAATTCTTATCGCACTACGTATCAAAGGACTTAACCCCATAAATTGTTACTGTCTCCAAAAGAACAAACTAGCTCTTCATCCAGTTTATAAAATCTCGTTCCCTCCAGGCACCAACATACATGAAGTCCGTAAAATAGGGCACCTATTCCACTCTCGTATTTACTGGGAAAAGTTTAACTCCCAGGAGACATACATTCAATGTTATCGCTGCCAAGCCTTCGGCCACCTAGCCAAAAACTGCAAAAAAACGCCGAACTGCGTAAAATGCGCAGCTAATCATCCAACCAAAGATTGCATAAAAACCCCTGATACCCCTGCCACATGTTACAACTGCAAAGGAGAACATCCGGCAAATTTTAGCGGCTGCCCCTCACTTTTAAAATATCTGGCCAAGAAGGGCAGGACTGTCGAATACTCACCAACAACTCACTTACCACCTTCCACTCCTGCCAACCCTCAAAATACCATCATTTTCCCTGGCCTTAACAAGAGATCAACAACTCCCAAATCATTCAATCCTATCCAACCAGGGTTGACATATGCCCAAAGTCTTGGCGTTCGCCCTCTCCCACACTCTCTAAATCAAATCCTTTTCATGATGAATCTCCTTCTAACCCATCTCTCACTGACAACAACCTAAATTCAAACAATAACCCTTGTAACTTCTTCTCTGCTACCATTTCCGAAATTCAACAGTTAAACTCAATCTGTGACCCCAAAAAAATCTTTAATCTAGCTGAACAACTAAATCAAAGACTTCAAAACACCAAGTCAGTCATGGAACAAACCATTATCTTTGCCGAAATTCTAAATAATTGCAATGAATAATTTCCCTCACAAAATTATCACCTGGAATGCAACTAGCCTTAAACCTAAACTCCAAGAACTCCAAATTTTCCTGGAAGACCATCAAATTGACATCCTTCTAGTCTCGGAAACTTGGCTACAACCCGTAGACAACATTCGCCTCAGAAACTATCAAATCATTCGTCAGGACAAAGAAAATGAGAGGTAACCATTATCCTTCGTAATAACTTCAAATATGAAAACATGTAGCAACCTAATGTAGGTCCTATTGAATCTATTTTTATCAAAGTCCACTCCAAACCTTCTCTCATAGTTTGAGCAATATACATTAAACCTAAAACTAACATAACCCAGGAAAATCTCGATAATTTATCTTCTCACTGCACTCCTTACTTAATAGGAGGTGAGTTTAACGCCAAGCACACCCTCTGGAATAATTCCTCTAATAATAGACTAGGCAATATACTACATAAACACTTACACAAAAGTAACTATCATATAGAACATAGTGACACATTCTCATATCAGGCACCCAGAGCTGACCACTCCAACATTGATTTCTTCTTTTCAAACTTATCGCTTCAAGTCACCTGCTCCACAATAAATGAATTATCCTCCAACCACCACCTCCCTATCTTATGCGAAATAACTAATCAGCATACACCATTCACCAACTATACCATCGCCAACACCAACTGGGACAGCTATATAGCATCATGTAACAAGCTACAAATTAATAATAAAATCCTCAAACGAGCATTTCACAAATCTACTTCCACTATCAAGGCATACTCAATAAAACCAACAATACAACCTGATCAAGACCTCATTAACCTCATCAAACTCAGGAATAGATACAGAAGGAAATTTCAAAAGACTGGCAACACACTTCACAAGTTTCTGCGAAATACACTAACCAAGCAAATTCGGGATAAAATATGGGAAATCAAACAAGATAGTTGTGGATGGAAGCTCCAGGCTCTAAATAACGACACTTCAAATGCCAGCACCTGGTGAAGTTTACAAAGCCATCAAGTCTAATACTCAAATAATCCCACCTTTAACCTCTGATTTATCCACTGCTTATTCAGATCTGGAAAAGGCCAACATCCTAGCTCTTCAATTCGCCGGCGTTCATAAACAAACCTCAGATTCTTGCTCCCCTTTTGACCAGCAAGCTATCTCCACTCTAGAAGTAATTTCATCTGCAGAAACAGAACTAGACTGCTCGTTCATTACTCCAAGGTACATTAGGGACTTAATCTCCAAACTATCTAAGGGAAAAGCACCAGGACAAGATCACAGCACCGCTGATCTATTTAAAGATGCACCTCCTAAAATAATTGTACAACTCTACTACATATTCAAGAAAGCCATAACTCTGGCACACTTCCCACCTTCCTGTTCTTCCCATCAAGAAACCCAACAAAAGTCCTACGCTACCCTCTAGCTATAGACCTATCAGCTTGCTAAGCCTTCTAGGGAAGTTACTTGGAAAAATTATACTAACCACAATTCACAAACATCTAGCAGATAACCATATCATAATTAATGAACAATTTGGCTTTCAACAAAACCATTCCACTATAATGCAGATACTTAGGATTACTGAATATGCCACATTGGAAATAAACAAGAATCGTACCACCGTAGCCTCATTTCTTGATTTAAATAAGGCCATTGACACTGTGTGGCATCAAGGGCTCATCATGAAAATGCACAAACTAAACTTTCCTCGGCACATAATTAAAATTATCTGGAGCTATATCAACAATAGAAACTTTCATGTAAAAGTCAATCAAGCCAACTCCGTAAAATACAACATATCTGCAGGTGTTCCTCAGGGCTCAGTACCACAATATTATTCCATATCTACCTTAATGACATCCCAAAAAATGCCAATACACACCTGGCCCTATTTGCCGATGATACAGCCATTTATGCCTCTTGTTGGAAAATCAAACAAGCTGCACACTATGTTAATCTACACTTACAAGAAATCCTTGAATATCTGGATAGCTGGAAACTCAAAACAAAAGCAGATAAAACTGTTAATATATACTTTTCCACCAAAAGAATAAAAAATCCGGAACCTATTATAGGCAACAATCATCCTCTGCCCTGGGCTAAACAAGCCAAGTATCTTGGTCTCTGGCTAGATAGAAGTCTCACATGGCAGCCAACTGTAAAAGATAGAATTGCCAAAGCATATGGAGCCCTGAAATATTTGAGGCCCCTTATTGGTCCACACAGCAAAGTAAACACCAATACCAAGCTCCTATTGTATAAAACTTGTGCTAGACCCATACTTACTTATGGCATTCAAATATGGTCAACTGCAGGTCCCTCTCATCGGAAAGCAATACAAAGATTGCAAAACAAGTTCCTTAAAATCATTCTCGATAAACCGAAGGTATATCCAACCATTCCTCTACATCAAGAAGCCAACATTGAACTCATACAAGATTACACAAACAAGCAGCTACAACAACTATACAAACCTGAACATGCTAACCCTTTAATTAATAGCATTGGAAACTACACTCTCGCAAATATTCCCCTAAAAATCATCAAGAAAACGCCTCGACTTCTTATGTAATACTTCTTATGTAAAACTATGTGAGAAATGAATTTGTTTTTTATTTACGGACATACTTAAACTATTCATCTATAAAATATTGTGACGAATTTTTGAAAAATTATAATAAAAATCAACTTTATAGTGAAAAAGAGCTTGGTGTTCGTAATTACCCGACTTGCCGTGGGGTAATTACGAACGGAGTGCTAAATATTGCAGAACTCGCACAGAAAGCGCGATTTCAATGGTCAACCCATAAAAAAACGTTGCTACAACCTCTACCTAATGTATTTTTCAAATTCCTCTTCTTGTGCATTAGAAAAAGTGGCAATTGGTCTGAATATCGAAAAAAATAGTAATGGTCGTTTTTTAAAGTTTTTTTTTGTCTGAGATTTAAGATTTAAGATTTGTCTGAGATTTTGTAGATTTAAGTAAGTTTTATACATGCTGAAAATTTCATCAAAATCGGTTATCATTGCTAATCTCAAAGGTTCGAGATTACCCCATCCGAGTTGTTCGTCATTACCCCACGACATCAAAAAATAAAAAAGAATTTATTTCAGAAGTTAGAATCATAATTCAAGCAACGCGTTGGTCACAAAATGTTGGTAAAAAAGTGCTTTATTTTAACTTAAAAAATCCCAATTGTATCATTAATTTAACAGTTATTACATCCAATTGAAGATGGACAAAATATTACTTGAAACATGATGAAAATAATAAATTGTGTTTACCTTGACTAGCACGAGCGTTCTGTATTTATTACTTTCTGCGCGTCGTTGGATACGACCTAAACTATTAGCTAGTGGAGAGGGAACATTAGGTTTTATTTATTAAAATGCCGTAACCACCGCGTTCGGGATTACCCCGCGTTCGCCATTACCCCACTCCCCCCTAGGGGAAAAGTTGAAAATAGGCATTCCCACTCTAGCGTCCATAACTTCCTTATTTGTGCATGGATTTTGCACAAATTAGGCTTATTTTCTTCGTAACGGTGCGCACTCTACGTAAAAAATAAGAAACTGGATGTCGCAGGATAATTTCTATGTCTTCCAGGCTATGTAGTGAATTTTCGATTTCAATTTCGGCTTCAAAACATT